>CM038219.1:51771248-51826068 GCA_021442155.1 Cymbidium sinense
CTTCTAAAGTGAAATGATCAGGGTAACCTTTGTGGATAAAATAAATTGAACCCACCTAAGGGTGACTACGAGAGAGTGCACCGGGGACTTATCTCAACTCAAGTATAGGCAATTCCATGGGAGTTTTACACACTACCCCTAAAGATAGGATGCCTACTTGAGAAAGGGGTCGTTGGGGGGGCTTGAATTCCTAATCCAGAAGTAAATAAATTTTTTTATTTATTTTATTTGTTTGTTTGTTTATCATGGACCCTATTAGTTTATGATGGATCATACTGAGAAGGAGCTCATATTAGCCTAAACCTATCTCAAATTTATTAAACCGTGGGAGAATCTGTGCATTCGCTGAACAAATTCTCCAACCATAAGGGTGGCTACTAGGAATGGGGGACTATCCAATCCAAGAGTAACTCAGGTAGTGTCTAAATGGTGTCACAAAGGACATGATCCAAGTAGGGTGCCCATAAGGGAATGGGCCACTAAGGGCTTTATCCAAAACCCTGGAGAAGATAATATCTATAGGTATTTGATGGCCAACTCAAGGAGAAAGCATGGGAACTCACATCTACCAAGAGTGGTGTATCCACCGGGTGAGTCTCAAAGATAAATAACATCAACCAACTAAGGTGCCCTTGGTTTGCACAATCAGCCTACCACATCCTCCTACAGCATAATTAATTGTTGGGATAGTCTTTCTTCAGCTCGATAGGTGTTATCCGACTTAGGGTGACTATTGAGTGAATGCCACTAGGAGACTTATATCAACTCAAGAGTAGTCAAGAGGAAAGGTGCCTCAGGGGGACTTATCCTAAAACTTAGATATACTCAACTTAGTCAATGCATGATGGTTAGTTCAAGAAGAAAGTGTGGGGACTCACATCTTCTTAAACAAAATCCATGAAGTACTTACCAGGCTTAAGCTACCAAACTAACAAGGCGCTCGTTGGTTTGCAATAGTCAAGTCAAAAAGAAAGCATGGGGACTCACATCTTCCAAAAAAAGGAACCACTAGGGTGACAGGTAGGCATGTCCACCTAGAGCGCCTAATGAGTGAGTGCACAAAAAAAATCTTGAGACAAAATATTTGTGTTTATTTTTGTTTGTGTTTTTTTTAGAAGAAATAGGATGCCTCTCAGGTTCTCTCACACCTATCCTAAAACACGTTGGGGAATTGATGATATGGTGCCATGAATGGTAGTTGTGATCCCACAAAGAAAGGATGCCGCTTAGGTTCTCTCACACCTAACTTAGTTGTGCTAGTCGAAATAGGATGTCTCTTGGGTTCTCTCACACCTATTCTAGTAGCACTGGGGTATTGTGTTTAATTTCATTCATATTGTGAAAGAGGGATAGGATGCCTCTTGAGTTCTCTTACACCTACCCTAAACACGTGGCAATTCAAACAAGATAACACTTCAAAATGAAGAGAAGATTTTGATGAATTGGAATATTTGTTCTTTTGATGATAATTATTTTCAAACATATTTTATGGGTAATATTTCTTCAAATAGAGCCCATTAATTGGAAGCATCGGTGTTCCCCTTTACAATCAATAAGTGATAAGATCCTCCTTGGTAGGCCTTCTCTATAACAAAAGGGCCTTCCTAAGTGGGTTCAAACTTGCCTCCCATCTTTCAACAGGCAATAATAGGCCACCTTAGAACTAGAACAAGCTCTCCTACTTGAAAAGTTCTAGGGCAGACTAGCTTATTTTAAGCTTGAATCATATTGTCCTTGTATAACAACTCGGCAGCTCAGAGTGTCTCTCTTCCAAACCTTCGAGCTCTTCTAACCGCAACTTTGCATTCTGTTCTGTAGTGATCTTTCTACCCAATAATATCCTTAGTGATTGGAGTTGAACTTCTAATGGTAGAACGGCTTCAGACCCATACACTAAAGAGAATGAGGTAGATTGAGCTGCAATTTTGCATGTGGTGCAGAATACCCACAAGGCTTCAACCAACTACTCATGCCACTATCGCTTGTTATCATTAAGTGTCTTCTTTAGTATCTGGATGAGTATTTTGTTGAATGCATCTGCTAGGCCATTTTCCCTGTGATAATAAATGGTGGAGTATCTCCAATCTATATTATGTCTCTTGGCAAAGCTGTTGATCTTAATGCTCTTGAATGTCATACCATTATCGGACCCCAAACCTATATGTGATATGGTTTGTGAGAAACTAGAACACATGTTGAGTTGTGACCTCTCTGAGTGGGATTGCTTCCGCCCACTTGGAAAAGTAGTCATTGGCGATGAATCGATGCCCCTTGGAAGAAGGAGGATCGATAGGACCCACTAAGTTAGTACCCCAACACTCAAATGGCCACGAGGTCAATGTAGAGTGTAGAATGTTGGGTGGTTGATGTAGGACCACACCGTGTACCTGACATTAATAGCATCTCCTAGCCACGTTCATACAATATGCAATCATCGAAGGCTAGAAGTATCCTAGTCTCTTGATCTTTGCTTTCATCTTCAGACCGGATTGATGCACTCTGCAAAAACCTAAATATACCTCAGTCACAATCCTTCAGGCTTTGTGTTTGTCCAAACAGCGTAACTATATTTGATCGAAAGATCGTCGGTACAAGGTGCCATCCACAAGAGCATAGGAGAGAGCTCTCTATTTTACCTGATGGGTTTGTGATTTCTCTTGAGGTAGTTTGTCAGTGTTTAAATAATCTATGAATGGTTGCCTCAAATCTAGCTCCTCATCTATATTGGCAACGTAATCCTCCCATTCAAGAGAAAGTCTCTCGATAAGTTCAACATCAATAAGGGATTGGACTTGTCTATTTTGCACCCTTATTGGAATAAACTCATCTTGGCCAAAGCATCTGCTACTATGTCCTCTCCTCGAGGGACCTTGTAGATGGTGACCTCAAGGATTTGGGCCAACATCATGGTGTACTCGTAATGAGCTTTTTAGAACCCATAGGACCCAATAATATGGTAGATGACCAATTGAGAGTCCCATAGATGTCGATGCTCTTGACACACACTGTAATGGCTAACTCTAGACCAACAATCAAAGCCTCATACTCAACTTCATTGTTAGTGTAGGGATTGGAGAGATAGTATGAGAATCTCATCACATCTCGATCTGGAGTTAAGAGAATTATTTCTACCCCTACCTTTCTTAGAAGAGTAGATCGTGGTTCTTCTCCTTTATGAAAGGAACCCGCACCATCAAAATACATCTCCCAACAATGATTATCAACCTCCCCTAAGTTCATGATTTGCTCTTCAAGGAGATCGAAACTAAGCAGGAGAATCAGCAAGCAATGGGTGTGCTGCTAAGAAATTTGCTAGTGCTTGTCCTTTCACCGCACAAAGGGGTATAAATGTAATATCAAATTGTGAGAGAATCATAGACCAAATGCCAACCATCTGATAATGCATATGTCATGAGATACAATGGATTGGTTCTTCAAATCAAGTTCACCTTATAAGAAAGCATATAGTATCGTAGCTTTTTGGATGCAAAGATTAAAGATAGGCAATGTTTCTCAATAGGTGGGTAGTTCGCTTCAGCAGGGATCAAACGATGACTGAGGTAGTAAAGAGCACTCTCCTTCCTTTGTCATTGACTTGGGCCAACAAAGTGTCAAGGGAGTCATCCAATGCAGCAGTGTAGAGGATGAGTGGCCTGCCTAGAATAAGGGCTACTAGAACTGGTGGCTTCACCAAATACTGCTTGATATCTTCAAAGGCATGTTGGCACTTATCATCCCACTTGAACTTGGCATCCTTTTTGACAAGTGTTGAAAATGGTTTGCATCTTCCCGATAGGTTGGAGATAAAGCATCTTAGATATTCCAACCTCCCTTGGAAAGATTTGAGTTGAATTAAACTTTTAGGAGGTGGCATTTCTAAGATAGCTTTGATCTTTTCTAGATCTATTTCTATTCCTCAGTGTTGGACAACAAACCCAAGGAATTTCTAAAGCTACTCCAAATGCACACTTCGGGATTCATTTTGAGGTTAAATTATCTTAACCATTCAAAACTACTCAAGTCAAAGAGATGGTCTTCCTTTTCTTTATTTTTGACTACTAGATCATCAACATAGCACTCAACTTGATGATGAATGAGTTCATTGAAGATCTGAGTCATGGCCTATTGGTATGTAGCACCAGTATTTTTAAGGCCGAAAGGCATGACCTTATAATAATAAATTTCGATCGGGGGTTCAAAAAGCAGTGTTTCTTTCATCCGGGCCATCTTAATTTTGTTGTAGCCGTGACCCATCCATGAAGGAGAATACTCATGAGATGAGAATGTCCACCATTAATTCGTATAGGAAGAGAAACTCATCCTTAGGACATGCCTTATTTAAGTCCCCAAATCAACATGCATGCAAATTTGGCCATTCTTTTCTTAATTAGACAGTAAATGACCTATTGTTCTTTCTACCGCATGACCTAGGAGCTTAAGGTTTAGGTTGATTGCTAGTTTGTGGACCGCTACTCGGAGATAATGGGCATCTCTTCATAGCTCCAAAAGTAGTCTAATCACCAATAACTAAGTTTGTTTCTTCTTCATTCAAGAATGAACGATGTATGTCGGAGTGGATTTTCTTCTCCCGAGGTTGATTTCTTTAAGCTTGTCAATAGTTGGATTTCCTCTTCAAATTTTGGAGGTGCATCTTTGATTTAAAGATCATCTAGATCATCAAGTTTCTAAACACACATCTCATAAGAGTTAGTGTGGTTGAAGAACCTATCATATGATTGGTGATAACAAGTATTATAGTCATCAATTATACCATACCAAATCCTAACCCGAGATTAATTATACATCCCTACCTCTATTATTCTATAGCTTCTCAAAGTACTCTGACCTGTGCTTGGACCATGTATAAGGAATTAAAACTTTCTTTGCAAGATTATGAACACAAGGCGAGTACCAATCAAAAGGAAATTTCATTAATTCTTTATATGAATTATCCTCAAGTCCTACATCATTTTCTAGACTTAAGGATGATGATCCCAATAGGAATCTCTCCGGATTTACATTCTTCAAAGACTTAGGGGCTTCCTTAACTACTAAACCTTCAACTTTTTGAGAGGAAAGTGATGTTATAGCTAAGGTTCCTAACTGCTGCCTGATAGTTTCATATGAACTTGATTTGAATGCATTCATGCTTTGCCTGGAAGCCTGGTCTTCATCGTTGTCCAGCTCGAGTGTCACCTCCAATGAAATCCACTAAGAGGGGTTGGCTGGTATGCTAATCACCTTAGAATCATCCTCCGAGCTAGATTCCAAGTCTAAGTGAATAGTAAGGGTACTCCTGTGAACTGGAACATAACCCTTGTTGGCAGGCTGCCAACCAAAGGGTTTTCCACCTTTGGAACTGCCTCTATATCTACCTCTACCTCTGCCTAGTGGAGGTCGAGTCATCCTACCCATATGTTTGTATGGTGGAATGAACTATGGGTTGAATGTGACATGTGGCTCTACCTCTTCCTTGGTGTCCTTTTCTCGCTCACTTGTACTTTCACTTTTCTTTTCTTTTTCTTTTTCTTTTTTTTCTTCTTTTTCTTTATCTTTTACATTTGAATTTTGACCAAGTTTACAAAAAAAGGTGTTTTGAGAAAGATAGTAAGTTGCATCTTCATATATCTCAACCTCTCTTACTAAAAATGGCTTTTCATCTCCTTTGACACGATATTCAATTCCATCCCTTCTGAACTTGATGCACTGATAAAGGGAAGATGGAATCATCTTATTTTAATATATCTAAGGCCTACTAAGCAAAGCAATGAATGAAGTATTCGAACCAATGATATAGAACTTGGCTTCAGTCTTCTAGTCACCAATTTCTAAAAGTAACACTATGGAACCTAAAGCCCTCTCACCTTATTCATTGAATCCTCTCAACATCATCCGATCTCCTTGGAGTGTAGATGTCAATCTTCAAGTAGTAAGGGTCTTTAGACTCATAATGTTCACCGATGCACTGGATCAATAAGAACCTGGAAAGTCTAAATCGCCCATATCCAATAATGTGTAGGGGTGGGTTATGCTCCATGTCCCCAAGAAGGTATTTCATCTATGAAAGTGACTTGGGCTTCTAGAATAATGTGCCTCCTCTACAAAGGATCACCGAAGCATATTTGTGGATCAAGAAGAGCCTTGATTAATGTTTCCCTTATCTCTGTAGATAAGACAAGGGCATCATATATGCTTAGCTTAGCTAGCAACTTTCTTAGGTGAGTAAGGATATTATAATCAACTATGGCTAATCCTCCATAAGCATATCCATGGGTGGAGCATCCTGTGGAGGGGCTTCTCGATCATCAAAAATAATGACTTGTTTCTATCTTGAGGTGTCCCTGAGGTAGAACCTCCACCACTAAGGTTGACTTGGTGATCTCTTGTGGGTTAGTGGAAGATTTTACCGCCATCGCTCACCTGCTTCTCATATGGGACCATCAATCGATGATTCCAAGTCTATCTCAAGAGGTGAACCCATATTCAGAAGGAAAGTCCAACTCAATTAGAAAAGAGAAAGATCGAGTTATTATAATTATTATTTAGACTTGAAGAGTTTTCTAAGAAAGTAGAATTAGACAACCCATCGACACATGTAATTCAAAATAGCTTTATTCTTTGATTTCTTGGATTTAAAAGAAGGTACATAGTAAAATCTTGTAAAGTAAGAGGGTGAGGATTTGATGCCCTCATCCATGATACAAGATGTTTACTAGAAGAGCTAGCTGAAGTAGAAGTGTCTAAAAGTAGTACCAAGAATTGGGTTGGGCTTGGTAATGTCTACTTGGCTATCGGGCTAGTGTATGTTGCGTTTCTACCTTCCCAAGTTATCTTTAAATTTGCAAACCTTCCTTGATGTTGGAGGTTTGAGCTCTGCAAGGAAAGTTTCTTGATTTTTGAAACAATCTTTTTAGAGGTTTGGGACAAGGAGATATCCCAACCTTCTTTGGTTTTGAGAGGATCCCATGTATCCCCAAGGATTACCCTAACAGAACTGGATGGTTGTTCCACTAGGTATTTTTTGACCTCATTTTTAGGATGAGCTCTCAACTCCTCCATATTAGACATATGACTTCTCTTAAACACTAAGAGTCTCCTTAATCTTAAGACACTTCTAGTAATTAGGAGGACACTCAACCTAACCCTAGAGAATTAGAAGAGTTAGCCATAGAAATAGGTCATGCCTTAAGGGTGTTATGAAAATTTGCATACCCTATAGCTTGAAACAACTCTTCACGTCCTTCCTTCAAGTCAAATTCCAAATCAAGTCTAAACTAACTCCAACTCCAAATCAAATCAACTTCAAACTTAAATCAATTCCAACTTAGTTGATTTTCTCAAACTCAAATCAATTCCAAATGATTGAAATTATGATTGAAATTCCAAATTTTAAAAATTCTTCCTAAGTCACTTTGATTCTATCCTATGGACTTAGCCAAATCAAATCCAAATCAATTCAAATTCAAGAATTTTTCTCATAACCCATTTATATTCTCATTTATATTCACAAATATAAATGAAATATAAATTCAAATATCCAAAATCTATTCAAAAATCAAATTCAAACTCAACCAAAATCTTACAAGTTAAATTCTTGAACTTAGCCAAATCAAATTCAAATAAAGCCAAACCCTTTATTTTTCTTCAAAATTCAATCAATCTTTCAATCATGAATCCAAATATAAACATAAACTTCAATCACCAAACCAAAAATCAATTCAAAACTCAAATCCAAATTCAACCAAAATTCAACCAAAGCCTTTCAAGTCAAATTCTTGAACTTAGCCAAATCAAATTAAAATCAAGCCAAACTCTTGATTTTTCTTCATTATTCAATCAATCCTTCAATCATGAATCCAAATATAAATACAAACTTCAATCATCAAATCAAAACTAAATTCAAAAAATCAAACCCAAGTCAAATTCATGTTCACCCCTTTGAACTTGAAATTATCAAATGAATCAAAACCAATTTGACTCCAAATCACTTGCAAATAGATTTATATTTCAATCATAAGTCCATATGTGAGTTCAACCAAACTTGATTCAAGCCTTGATGTCAATTGTCAATTTAGGCTCACTTGACCTAAAGTGATCTAAAGTACCCCTTATGAGCCAAATTCTAATCCTACCCAAATTAGATTGAACTAAGCCCACCTAAGCCTCACATTGTGAGCAACGATCATCATGAGATGATCAATCACTCAAATTAGGTCAAACCAAAGGGTTGACCGAGTCAACACTTAGCCAAAATGAAATTTAAACTAGCCTAAAATCCACCATAGGCCAAATTGATTGAAACCATTGATCAAAACTCATTCATGATCAATGTTTGAACTTGGCTAAGTCATCATTTAAGCCTAACCTAGCCTAATTGGCCACTTGACCAAACTTGACCCAACTTGACCTAAAAAGTCAAAATATGTCAAAACTTGATCTAAGCCAAATTGATTGAAACTAATGGATCAAGTTCATTCCAAACTAGATCCAAACTAGCCTAATTGACCTTGAACTCAACTTGACCTTAAAGGTCAAATTGAACCAAAATCAAATTAAACCAAAATTGATTGGAAACAAAGATACTAATATATTTTATATGACCAATGAAAACTAAACAAACCCATGACCTAACCCAAATATGTCAAATGGGTCAAATTGGTCAACTTGACCCATTTGACCTAAATGAAATCAAATGAACCAAATCCAAATATAAATCAAATTGAACAAGCCAATGATTCCAAAACATTTCAAATGGTCATGTGAACTTGACCCAACTTTTGGTTTGACCCAATTTGACCAATTGGTTAACTAGACCCAAGTTGATCCATTTTGACCTAAATGGGTCGACATGAGCCAAATCATACCAAACTAACTCCAAATTCATTGAAACTTGGCCCAACCCATTTTTCAATCATACCAAACATCCTCAAATTAAGATCCAAGCTAAATGACCATTTTACCCCTAGGTCAAAGGGTAACCTATGGCCAATTCCACTTGGAATTTGGCCATATCACCCTCTTAGTGGACCAAGTGGGCACTAGTGAGCGTGGTGCACTTGACCAATGGGTTTGGGTCAGCCAAACCTAACCCAAGCTCAAACCTGACCACTCACTTGAAAAGAAGCACATAGGAATCATTCCCACACCTTGTTTTGCACATGGAAACTTCTCCACTACCCACCTCTGGCCAAAATTGAATCACATGCAACCCTAAATGGCCTAAAAAACTCATTGTATAGGGTGAATTTGATCAAAATGACAAAAGGAAGCTAGGTCATCTAATTCACCTAGGGTGAGATATACTCCCTCTAATTTCACATCATTCCAACACTCTCACTCTCAATTGAAGCTAAGGAACTCGAAAGTGCCTCCCAAGCTTCCTAGAGCCATCTCCATTCTCCATTTCTTTCTTCAAACCAAAAATAGGGGAGCCCACCATATTTCCAACTTACTTAATACACAAAATTAGCTCAATTCCTCTTGCAAACATCTTCAGAGGACTCAATCGAGCTTGCCTAAGGTGTTTCCCAAGAGCTCCAGGCAAGGGAGGTGGGACTTTGATCAAGGCCGCAAGCATTTGAAGAGGAGCTTGGTCCATAGAGAGATCTACTCAACCTCAACCCCTCAAATCTTCAACAAGGCTTCTCTACTAGACGAAGCTACCTCGATGGATTGGAGCGTCGGTGATAGCCTCCTATGAGGTACTATTCAAAACTGAGCATAGTTTGAATTTTTCTTGGTCCTTTTCAAAGGGAAGTTTCACCCCAAGAGAATTTGACTATTAGATCTTCATCCCCTTATGTTGACCTCACTTTTGGAGTAAGCTCTTAACCTCCTCTTCTTAGACTTAGGACTCTTCTAGATACTAAGAACTCCTTAGTCATAAAACACTTATAGTGATTAGAACACTAACCCAAAGCTAGAGACTTAGAAGTGTTAATCATAAATGGCCTTGGGTTTAAGGAAATTACCTATCCCATAGCCTAAACCCAATCTAGATACACTTTCTCAAATCAAACCAGACTCAATTCTCAAACCAAATCTCAAATTCAAATTCAAATTCTAAATCTAATTTCAAAATTTGACTCCAAATGATTGAAACTCAAAATCAAATTCAAATCCTAAAATCCTTCCTAAGCCATATGAACCACATTCATAAGCTTAGCCAAAACTCCCTTAAATCAAATCAAACTCAATTGATCTCTTTATAAATCAATTATTTCTTCATTTATATTCACAAATATAAATGAAATCTAGAATCAAATGACCAATACTATATCAAAAATCAAATCCAAGCTCAATCTAAACCCTTTAAGCCAATTCTTTGGACTTAGCCAAATTATATCCATATCAAGTCAAAATAAATGAATTTTCTCTTGAATCAATTATTCATTCAATTATCTACCCAAATATAAATGAAACCGACAATCATCAAATCAAATCGAAACCAACCCAAGTCAAACCCAACCTAGCCCTTTTGACTTGAAAATTTCAAATGAACCAAAATCCCTTAGATGCCAAATTGATTATCGTTGAATTTATATTCCAATCTAGGGCTCATATATAAGTTCAACTAAACTTGAATCAAACTAAAACCAAACCAATTGACCCACTTAGGTCCACTTGACCTAAAGTGACCTAAAGGACTCATTTGAGCCAACTTCTAATCTAACCCAAATTGGATTGATCCAAGCTTACCAAAATCTTCCACCATGATTGTTGATCACCCTAGGATGATCAATTGCAATCAATTAGGCCAAACCAAGCGCAATTGGCCATTTGATCCAAATTGACCTAAATTAGCCTAAAGGACCAAATCGGGTTAAATCATGATCTAACCAAAATTGATTGCAACCAATGGCTCAAGTTCACTCTAAATTGATTATTGAACTTGACCAAAGCTATAGTTAAACACAATTTGATTAATCGAGCCTAATTGGTCAACTTGACCCAACCTAGCCCAAATTGGCCTAAAGGGTCAATTTGGCATAAATCCAAATTAAATCCAAATTAATTCAAACTAAAGACCACATTCATCTTCAATTAGCCAATTGAACATGAATCAACCCATAACCAAGCAATTTGGCCAATTTTGGTCAAATGGGTCAATTGACCCAAAATGACCCATATATTAAATTGGGCCAAATCCCTTGAAACCAAGCCAAACCCATTGGGGCTGATCAAACCCACCCAAACCCATTTGGGATCAGCCCAAAACTAACCCAACCTATTTAAATCTCTCATGGGTCCTCCCCAATATGGGATTCCACCCAACCTCTTTTAATTCCCCCTATCACATGCACTTAACTCCTCCCCAACATTTATATTAAATAAATCTGATCATATGGCAACAATAGAGGACTTTAGAGCAAAAATACAATATCCTCAATCAATCTATCATCCATCCCAACCATCCCAAGCAAGATGGCAATCAATTTGGAGCCAAAAAATTCAAAATAAATTTATATTTTTGGCCATTATAAAGGAGGAGATGAGGCTTTTAGATCTCTTGCTCCCATCACCATTCAGCCCAAAAGCTCCAAAGTAAAAAAAAAAACCCATCCCCACCTTCTTTGAGCCATTTTGAGCTCAAAATACAAATAATTGCTCTTTTCTGTGGTAGACATCGGAGAAGCACATTCAAGGAGGCAAGGGCTAAAGATCATCCAAAGCTTCCTCACATACCTAGAGTTCTCGGATCTTCTCCGAAATCATCCTCGTAAATTTTAAATTTGCCTTAGGATTTCTGCATTTTGTATAATTTTTTATGATTTTAGAATTTCCCTAGATAATCGCATTTTTACTTTAACCATCCCAATTAGGAAATTAATTTTTTTTTCAATGTGAATCGGCATGAAAATGGGTCCATTTGGATAAGTTTTGGCTTAGAAACCCTCTTTCTTTCCAAAAAAAAAAAGCTAAAACATTCATTCCCGTAGATCCCATTATGGTCGGACGCGGATCATGCATGATCACTTGATCCGGACGCCAATTGCTTGATGTGATCGTCATCGTCGATTCGCGCATGATCGTCGCTCGGATCACACATGGATGGATTCGCCTTGGATCGCATCATGCGATCCGATCCATGGTTGATTCTCGATGTCTCGAGATGCGATTGCGATCTGACCATCCAATCCACGATCATGATGCAAACCGGTCATTTTCCTTCCGCATACGTCGGCACGTATTTTTTATATAAAAAAATTAATTTAAATCACCTAAAACTTCAAAAGTCATAGAAAATAAATTATTTAGCTAAAAATTGCAAACAATGGCTCATTGGATTTTTCTTTCTGAGAGGAATCTAATAAACTCAAAATCTATAAATTTTACTGAGTATTTTGAGCATAATTTAAGTTTTAGTAAAAATCAAATTTCATTAATTAAATTAAAAATATAAGTCAGATTAAGTTAAAATTTTCACAGATTGAAACTAAGTTAAAACAAACCTACCATAAAAATTTCAAGTGAAAAGGACTTCTGGATTGGGGGAAATTAAATTTTGAAGTTTAGATTATCCATTTTAATAAAATAAATCAAATAAAAATTCAAAAATTTACAAAAATCTTCAAAATGGCTTAAATCACTTCAATTGACATCTAGGACTCTTAAGAAAATAATGTGATTTCTGAATCCTAATGAATCCCAAACAAACACTTAAGATTAAAGTTTAATCAATTAAAGAGTTAATTAAAACATAATCTAAAAAAATTTAAATATTAAATCAAAATCAAAAATGAAATAGCACTTAAGCAATCATTAATCAAACCTCAAATCAGAAAAATATCATCTTTAGAAAAATTAAATTAAATATGATTAAACCTATTTAAGTTAATAAAACTCAATTAAATGATTAAATCTTAAATCAAACTCAAAATTCAACAAATTTAGAAAACTTTAATCATTTGATACTAATCGAATTAAACCAAATAAAATTAAAGTAAACTTAATTAACATATGATTAAATCACATTCATTTGGAATAAGATAATTAATTAACCATTAAATATTTCAAACTAATAACTAAATCAAACATGTTAATGAAATCAAATAAACATAATAAATGAATCAAATCAAATGAAACTCTAATCATAAATAATCATACCTAATTGAAATCAAATAAATAATTAATTCACTTAATAACAATGATGGTAATAACAATAATCCTTTAATCAAATCAAACTTAAGTAAAATACTTAACTAAATCAAATCACTCACATGTGAGATTAAATTCATTAATCTCTAATTAAACAAACCCTTAATTAATCTAATAATTTAATTACCCTTAATCAAACTTAATTAATCAAACATCTAATTAATGCAAACTTAATGAATTAATCCATCATCTTAATTAATCAAATTAATTTAAATAAGTTACATTAAAACTAACTCTAAAATTAAGCTTAAATCAAACCCCAAAAATTTAATAATCACACCTCAAGTAAACTAATTAAGTTAATCAAATTAATCATATTAAACTTAATCAAACATAATTAAGATGCAATTAAATACTAATCAAATTAAACCTAAATCATTAAGTCATTAATTACATCATTAATTAAATAAATTAATATTTAATAATTAAACACACTCTTAATTAAACTAATTACCCTTAATCAATTAATTAATCAAACATCTAATTAATGCAAACTTAATAAATTAATCCACCATCTTAATAAACCAAATTAACTTTTTAATTAAATTAATTCAAATCAAACACTTAATTAATCTACTAATTAATTTGATCACACATCTTAAAGAATTAAAGTCAATTAAATTAATCATATTAAACTTAAACTTAATCAAACATAAAATGCAATTAAATACCAATCAATCTTAATTTAAACTTAAATCATTAACTCATTAATTGCATCATTAACCTAAATAATATGAAATCAAATTAAAATTAAATAAATCTTTATTTAATTAATAATTAATCATACCTCTTAAAAATAATTAAGTTAATTAAATTAATCATATTAAACCTAAGTTTAATCAAACATAAATGTAATTAAATACTAATCAAAACCTAAACCATTAAGTCATTAATTACATCATTAGTCAAAATAAATATGAAATTAAATTGAAAATTAAACAAACCTTTATAATTAACATAAATACACTTAATTAAACTAATACATAATCACATTAAACCTAAGCAAACCCATAGACTAATAAAGCTAATCAAATCAAATTAAATCAAATTAAATTAAATTAAAAGACTCTCATCAATTTAATATGTAATCAAATCAAATCTCATTCAACCTACTTAAATAAGATAAACTAATCAACTATCCAATGTATGAAATCAAAATACAAACCAAACTTTGATGAACATGACAAATGGATGTGATTAAAAATAAAATCATAATTACAAAGAATCAAACCCAATTAAAATCAAAATAAAATCTCAATTAATCTAATCCGATCAAACTATAAAAAAATGAACCACAATCAAATAAGCATGAAGCTAAATCACATAACCATGATCAAAGAAAAGAATCAAATATTAATTTAAAAGGATATTGAATTATCAAGATTTATTTAAACCAAAATATCTAATCTAAAATTAATCAACCAAAAATACATGAATTTAAACAAACTTAAACTTCAGATATATTAAGGATATTGAATTATCAAGATGTAATTAAAACATATAATCCAAAATCAATCAATCAAATACTTACAAACTCAAATTCTAAATTCTA
The DNA here is from genome assembly GCA_021442155.1 of Cymbidium sinense. NCBI lineage: Eukaryota > Viridiplantae > Streptophyta > Magnoliopsida > Asparagales > Orchidaceae > Cymbidium > Cymbidium sinense. The sequence continues at coordinate 51,785,959 of CM038219.1, forward strand.
AATCAAATCAAATCAATTACATGAATTCAAATGGCTAATTAAGATACTTAAGAATCTTAGTTAGATTCTTTAGGAGTTAGGATGTTGAATATGAGTTCATCTACAAATAAAATTCATTCTACTCTTCACTCTTGAAAACTTAAACATTACTTTAACCAAATAAAAGTGAAATAAAAAATAAAAAGTAAATCATTAAATCATTTAAATTGAAATCACCCAAAGGTAAAATTTAAATACAAACTCCAAATTGAAACTTAAACTAAAGAAGCCTAGTAAAGTCTTTCTACACAAGCCTTAAGCACACACATTAGAATACTAAGTCACCACTTCTAGTGCTAAGTTAGGGCATTGTATGTATGATGTTGTGTTTTGTTTTGAGATGTAATATTTTATACTGGATGTTAGGGTGTATATTTCATAGACTGGATGTTAGGCTATTATTAGCCTAATCATATTTTCTACAGGGGATTGTGCTTAAGGGGCTACTATAATAAAAATATAAATACTTTTATTGTACATATTGCTTATCCCCTAAGTGTAATCCACGTTAGGACAGGTAGGCTTGGTTACCCATGTGTGAGGTGCTAAGTCCAAATTATTCATATAACTGCTTGGGTTGTATGGTGTGTTTAGCTAACATTTATTTTATAGGTGTAGCTAGATTTACTTTTCCTATTTTTGATGTAATTTTGCATTAGGAATTAGGATTAGTGTTATGGGGATTAGGATGAGCAGTGGCTGCTTAGTCCTGGGTGCCTTTGATGCCTTTGGAGCAAATCAAATCAAAAGAAGAAGAAATGAAGAAAAAGAAGATCCCCATAGCATATTTTTTTTATAATTCAGATATAAGGGTAGAGCTACCCATCTCTTTTTTTTCTTTTAGGTGTACTGCAACGACCGACTAACCTTTTATTCTTTATGGTAGTCTATAAAATTGTTTTATGTTGTGCTTACATTAGCATTAGAACAGATTTTTCATAGTTTCTTTATGATGATGCTTGAATGTGTGGCCGGATGCTAGGCTCTTAAGATAAAATTAATTTTCTATCCCAATTAACAACTCATAACTAAAATTTTAAAATAATAACTCATAACCTCACATAAAAGCCTAGGAATTAAATCAAGATAATAAAATTTTTAGCAACCCCTCAGTTGGATGAATGAATGTATAATATCATGCATATCATATTCTTCCACTCTTATTAAGAGGGGACTTCCATCCTTGCTAGAGAATCAAGGCTTAATCTGTGAGAGCCTTTGGTGGAAGAACACCCCTTTCTCTCTTAATTTGGCCCATAATCAAATTCTCATACATTTAGGCATACAAAATCCCATAGCTAGTGTCAAAATAAAAAGTCCAAAAGAATCAAATAAATTTGATAAAATTTGCATTAGATTAAGTCATGATTTCATACCACTCATGCTCTAGTCTCTTAAGGAGTGAGTTTAAAGACTTAGTCTCCTTTCTAAATGAACAATAACCTAGCCATCTTGTAAAGCAAAGCAAGACTTTCCCTACATGGATTTAAAGCATATGAGGAGTTAATGCGCCCTGTGTGTGGTAAGAAGTCCAACAACTGGGTGGTTTATTCTCTCTTGTGAAGGTAAACTATATACCCATTTTCGCCTTAGATTTATGTCGTGCCTTTGTTTTGTACCAAAGCTCCTTAGTTTAAGAATCGAAGTTGTTTTCTGCCACATAAATCCTCACCTCTCTCTACATTTCCATAACCTTATGTAGTGAAATTATAAGCCCTAACAATCTAATAAAATGCCAACTCAAATAATTAACTCTCTTCAAATTTCAAAAAAATATAATGCCTAATTATAGGATAGATTGGAATGCTCACTAGGCTTTCTCGTATCATGAGCATTTCTTACTTTCCCTATTTGGATTCCAAAAATAAGTCTTCTCCTTGATTTATCCCATTTGATTTTCTAAAATAGCCAATCCTTTGATAGTCTTAACCTTGAAATCTTTGGAGACCTTAATTATCTACTTTAATCAAGAGTATTCTTAAAGAATTCTCATTCCTTAGGATGTAATTAACTATGGGGGTTTTCCTCCATAGGGAACTTAACGAACCCGACTTAAAATAAACCCTACTTTACTTTTCCATGTAAAGTGGGGAAAGATCTCTATATTCAAGACCCATCATGCCTTAGAGTCCATATTAGTGATTAGTCCATTATAGGGTGGTGATTTCTATCTTTCGAGATAGTAAATCATCATTCCTTAATGTCATACCCATCACTCTAATAAGTATCACCTAAGATGCATGGTGTGTCCCACATCCCAAAATAAACACCAGATTTTTTCGTGACTCTGGGATGGTTCCTCTCTCCATCTTTAGTAGATAATTATTATCTCCAAGCATCGATAGTAGACTTATATTTTATATAGGCCTGAGACTATCATTCTTTCCATTGGCACTTAGCTTATTTCATCTTAAGCAAAGCTCGCCAACATCCTTTAGGTTTTAGGACCTCACTCCGTGTAAGTCTTAAAATCCCTATTGGGTTTCCCCAATAGGTGAAAATTAAAATTAATCAAACAAAGGAGATAACCAAAATTAAGAATCTCTCCACCATTCTGATGGTGAGGCAAGGATCATCCCATGAACAATAAGAGAATAAAACTCTTCTACAAAATAGCATGTCTTTCCAAAAGCACTTTTTCAAAATCCACATAATAAGAGATCTATACACAAAAGTTTGTAAGAAATTTTACAAAACACATATAACCAAACCTCGTTTAACAAATCCTATGATTGTTACATGGAGGTTCTTTTCAAAATCAAAATCAACCATTTTTAATGTCTTTTTCAAAAAACACATTTTCTTTGGAAATAGCTATCCCCATCCCACACACTTAAATTTGTTAGAGGGAGATTCTATTTTTGAATAAAATCATGATATAAAAAATTGAAACTCCACTTAGCATACTCCACATGTGCTAGAGCTAAAGTTTCCCCTCTTTTCGAAATGCAATAAACCATACACACACAAAGGAGAAGTTAAGACATATTTGAACACCCCAGTCTTGGACTTCAAAACACATTGGGAGTTCATTTGACATGTCCAAGTATGTCGAATGAGAACCCCTTTTTTTTGAAAATCATAAGAACAAATTGAACTCTATTTAACATACCTAAGTTTGTTAAATAAGTTCTTTTTCTTTCAAAAATCATAAACACATTTAACTTTCACTTAACATACCAAACTTGTTAAGTGAGAGTTTCATTTTGAAAATCATAAACACACTTGACTTTCGCTTAACATACCAAATTTGTTAAGTGAGAGTTTCATTTTCAAAATCATAAACACATTTGACTTTCACTTAACATACCAAACTTGTTAAGTGAGAGTTTCATTTTCAAAATCATAAACACATTGACTTTTGCTTAACATACCAAATTTGTTAAGTGAGAGTTTCATTTTCAAAAATCATAAACACATTTAACTTTCACTTAGCATACCAAACTTATTAAGTGAGAGTTTCATTTTCAAAAAAAATCATAAACACATTTGACTTTCGCTTAACATACCAAATTTGTTAAGTGAGAGTTTCATTTCCAAAAATCATAATGACATTTGACTTTCACTTAGCATACCAAATTTGTTAAGTGAAAGTTTCATTTTCAAAAAAAAAAATCATAAGCACATTGGACTTTCACTTAACATTCCAAATTTGGTAAGCGAGAGTTTCATTGTCAAGATCACAAACATATTTGACTTTCACTTAACATACAAAATTTGTTAAGTGAGGGTCTCTTTTCAACACACATTTGATCCCTATTTTAACATACCAAATTTGTTAAATAAGGATCCAATTTTTCATGTCAAACCACACTTGAGCTTTCACTTAACATACCAAATTTGTTAAGTGAGAGTCTCATTCTCAAAGAAAAACAAACATATCTCAAACACATTTGGGGATTTCACTTAACATACCAAATTTGTTAAGTGGGACTCCTATCTTTAAAGAAAAGCAAATCTATCTCACACTCACATTTGACTTTCACTTAGCATACCAAATTTGTTAAGTGAAAGTATCATCATCAAACACAAATCAAACACATGTGGCCTCCACTTAACATACCAAATTTGTTAAGCAAGAAGTCCCACTTTCAAATCAAAATATCACACAATCAAATCTTCACAAGCAAAAAATTTCAATCACACAATCATAACCTCTTCCTAGCAAACCCAAATTTGTTAAGTAGAGGTCTTTCAAACTATCAATATTTTCAAACAAGATGCACAAAACAAAAATATCTCCAAGAAAATCTCTCCTCAAATTTTACAAACCCCGCCCAACCAACCTAAATTGGTTGAGTATGGGTTCTAAATTGAAATCAAATGGCAAAGACTCTCCTCACATCGTAAATCTATCCAATAGAACCCCATTTTGCATACCTAAATTTTTTAGATGAGGGTTCTAATTCAAAAGGACAAATCAAAATCAATAATTCAAGCCAACATCAAGGCAAAAGCTCCTCCGCCAATTCTACAAATCTCTCCATGCAATTTGAACCCCATTCAACATAACCAAATTTATGGAAATGTGGGTTCTGACTCAAGATCAAAAGATAAAATCAAGAAATAACACTTGAAGCAACTAAAGAAAAGGGATGCCATGCATCTCTTAAGACAGAGGAAGGTTGGGATATCTCCTTATCCCAAACCTCCGAGAAAATCATCTCTAAGATCAGAAAGTTACCCTTGCAGGTGCCAAAAGTAGCTCAACCCTCCAACACCAAGGAAGGTTTATAAGTTGCTAAAGATAACTTGAATAAGGTGTCAACCCAGCAGCAGCCTACCTTACTTGCCCGGGATAGCATAGTAGCATAACCACCATCCGAGCCCAACACTCCATCCACTATTGCAGCTACTATTTCTTCCTCCACTAGCTCCTCTTTTGTCAATAGGAGCATTGTATCAGTGGACAAGGGCACTATACCCCTTACCCCACTTACATTATTAGATTTCTATCATGTACCTCCATCTAAGAAGAAATCAATGAAGAAAGCTTTCACTTACATCTTGTCCACTTCTAATACTCTAGATTTTATTCCTCTCAAAAACTCTCCAAGTCTATAAAATAATAATGATAACTATAGTTCCAATCATTCTTCTTCTAATTTAGAAATGGAATTCCCATTTCTAAATCACACGAGTTTTCCTCTTAAGATTGATTTGGAGTCATCACTCGATGATCCCATAGGAGAAGTGGTTACACTGATGAGGTAGAACTTCATACAAATTCATCATTCCAAGAGGTCACTGAAGTTTACATTCATAGTGGCAAAGTTCTACCTCCTAGGGTGGCACCCCAAGATAAGGGTAAGCAAATCATTGGTTCTAAAGAGGCCCCTCCACAAGATGCTCCACCCATGGTTATGCTTATGGAGGATCAAGCCAAGGTTGACTACAACATCCTAGCACATCTTAGAAAGTTGTCATCTAAGTTAAGCATATACGATGCCCTTATCTTATCCAAAGAGATGAGGGAATATCTAATCAAGTCTATTCTTGATCTGGAGATATGCTTACCCGCTAAGAGGAGGCTCACGAGGACACCTAGAGTTACATTTAGTGATGAAGACTTGCTTCTAGAACCACATTCACATGGATGTTGGAAGATACAGATATCCGAGTTTATACCGTGGTGCATTTGAATATTATGAGTCTAAAAATTCTCGATTACTTGAGGATTGACTTCTCCAAACTTTCAAAAGAGAGGATGATGTTGAGAGGATTTAATGAACAAGACGAGAGGGCTTTAAGCTCTATAGTGTTGCCATTAGAAGTAGATGATTGGAAGACTACGCCAAATTTATATTATAAACATTTTTCAATGCTTTGCTTGGGAGAGGATACATGAGAATGTGGTTCCATCCTCTCTACATGAAGTTCATGAGGATGGGATTGAATACTACGTCAAAGGAGATCTTAAGCCATTCATAGTTCATGAGGTCAGAATATATGAAAATGCAATCTATTGTCTCCCTCAAAATCAACAAGTTTATTCTCATGAACTTGGCGAAAGTTCAAAAATAAAAGAAAAAGAAAAGGAAAAAAAGAAAAAGAAAAAGAAAAAAGGAAATGAGAAAGAAAACAAAAGGAAGTGAGAAATAGACTTGGAGGAGAAAGTAGAGCGAGATTCCACCCACATTTTACTCCATTAACATATGGGTAGGATGACTTGACCTCCACCAGTGAGGAAGAGGTAGATCCAGACATGCCTGGGGATGGAAGACCTCCTATTGGCCAATAGAGTTATGTCTCTACCTGACTACACCTAGTATCTATATAGACTTAGAATCTAGTGAAATATATGATTAGTACGCTAGCTAGCACTTCTAGACAACAGATCTCCATGCAAGTGATAGTTGAGCACAACGTGAAGAGATCTGCTCAAGCATATAAGTGTATCCAAGTAAATGTTGAGTGAGAACTATAACCACTTTCTCACAAAAATTTGAGGGTTTAGTAGTTAAGGAAGCCCCAAAGTCTTCCATAAATATAAAGGTGAAGTTCTTTCTTGGAGCATCATCCTCAAGTCAAGAAGTTGTAGGTAGAACTCGATGATTATATAAAATTTAATATAATCACCTTTTGATTTGTATTCATCTTGTGTTCTTAATTTAGTAAAGAAAAGATTAATTTGAGGTCTAAAACATAGTCGATTACTTTGAAAGGTTATGTGACAACAAATGCGACATTCATAATCAAGACTAGACTAGGATTGATGTGATTGATGATAATTCGCTAATCACCAATCATTTGGAATCGATAGGTTCTTTTCAAATCATGTTAACTCATATGAGGAGGTGTGCTTAGAAACTTTAGATGATCCAAATGAATTTGAAGTCAAGGATGCACCGAGTTTGAAGAGAGATGATCAACTATCGAAGCTCAATGAAATTAACCTAGGAATTAAAGAAGATCCACGCCCAAGATACATCAGTTCTTTATTGAATGAAAAAGAAACTAATGATTTAGTAAAGCTATTGATTGAGTTTAAGGATTGTATGGAGTTATGAAGAGATGCTATCTCTTGGCATAGCATCTAATAGAACCTAATGCTAACCCTATCAAGCAAGCTCCTAGACTCATGCAATTAGACATTAAATAGTAGGTCACTTCTAAAATCAAAAAATTGATCGATGCTGACTTTATTAGGGAAGAAAAATATTCTACATGGTTGGTCAGTGTCATCCCAGCTAAGAAAAAGAATGGCCAAATTCACATATGCGTTAATTTTAGGGATCTAAATAAGGCATGTCCTAAGGATGAATTCCCACTTCTTATACAAGAATTAATGGTGGACATTGCCTCATCTCATGCGATTCTCTTATGGATGGGTCATCCGCTACAACCAAATTAAGATGTCCGAGGATGAAAGAAACACTGCCTTTTGAACCCCGATCGAAATATATTATTATAAGGTCATGCCTTTCGGCCTTAAAAATGTCAGTGCTACATATCAGTAGGCCATGACTCAAATCTTCGATGAACTCATTCATCATCAAGTTGAATGCAACATCGATGATCTCATTGTCAAAAGCAAAGAAAAGGAATACCATCTCTTTGACTTGAGAGTTTTCAAATGGTTAAGACAATACAACCTCAAAATGAACCTCAAGTGTGAGTAGCTTCAGAAAAATTTCTTGGGTTTGTTTCCCGACATTGAGGAATCGAAATCTATCTAGAAAAGATTAAACTGATATTAAAAATGCCACCCCCTAAAGGCCTACACAACTCAGGTCATGCCAAGGGCGGTTGGTGTATCTAAGACACTTCATTTTCAACTTATCAGGAAGATGCCAACCATTCTCAGCACTTGTCAAAAAGGATGCCAAGTTCAAATGGGATGACAAGTGTTGACATTTTTTGAAGACATCAAGCATTTGATGATGTACCCTCCTATCGGTAAGCTCCATATTATATCTCACATTAGATGACTCCCTTAGAGCTTTGTTGACTCAATGATGAAGGAAGGAGAATGCTCTCTATTATCTCATCATCTAATCGCTGCAAACTATCCACCTATTGAAAAGCACTTAATCTTTGCATCCCAAAAGCTACACTATGCTTTCTCATAAGGTGAACTTGATCTCAGTCAATCCACTATAATATCTCATGACTGACTTATCATTGGCATTGGTCCATGATTTTATCTCAGTTTGATATAACATTTGTACCCCTCCGTGCTGTAAAAGGACAAGCACTTGCAGATTTCTTAGTAGCACATCCACTCTATGCTGATTCTCCATTTAATAATGATCTCCCCGATGAACAAATCATGAACTTAGGAGGTACTAGTGCTCACCACTGGGAAATGTACTTTGATGGTGTAGCTTCCTCTCAAAGAGGAGAAGATCCATAACTTACTATCCAAAGAAGGCAGGGGTAGGAATAGTTCTTTTAACTGATGCGGATGTGATGATTCTCATCATCTATCTAATCCATGTACCAACAATATATGAGGCTCTAATTTCGGTAGAGTTAGTCATTACACTATGCGTCTAGAGTATCAACATCTTTGAGGATTCTCAGTCATCAACCAAATTCTTCTTACAAGGTTCTAAGGCTCCATCATTACCATAAGTATTGATGCAGGTCATCATCATCACCATCATCAACGTCATCATCATAAAGCGTAAATCCATGATTGGGCCTTTTGTTATAATTTAAGTTATGTATTATTGGGCTTTTATATTTTGTATGTCTTGAGCTTATATGTATTAGGCTATTCTTATGTCATGGCCCATGAGTCATTGTAGTAGGTATGATACTTAGGTATGGAATGAGTGGTAGGTTGATAATGGTGGTAGGTTTGGTAGTAGGGTGATGGTGTAGTTATGATGGTGTTAGGTTTTACTTTTGAGTTAGTTTGAGTATTCTTAACTCTCTTTCAATCCTATAAATAGGGAGACTCTTGTAATTGGTACTTGAATTTGGAATAAAAGTTACCTTCTTAAGTTTCTTTTACTATTCTTCTGTGTGTTTTTTCTCGAAGTGATCTGACTACTTGAGTGTGTGAGCTCACAACCCTTAGAGAAGGACTTCTAAGGAAGGAACGTGATCTCCACAATGACAAACTATTTGTAGAGGTTGACTTCAACTTATTCCTGCTTCGCTACTGATTATTTTAAATCTGTTACAGGTAAGATCATTCAAAACTTTTCAGTTATTTCTTTGCACTTATAAGATTCAGATCTCTAGTGTGGTTAACATAACTTTAATCAAAATCTTTTCAACTTCACTAAATTTATAATATTGTGAATGTGCTTAATAGTAGTGTGCATTTATCATTACTCTTTCGTGAGGATTTAAGAATTATTGATGTAATAAATAACATATCATAAAAAGCACCCATGTCCTACATCATATTTGGTATTAGAGCAAGTATGTTTCTTTGGGAACATCTTGTTTAGTATTGAGTTTTATTTTCGCATTAGAGTAATCTTGTAATTCATTGTTAAAAAAATCATATACAAAATTTTTATCTATTTAGAGCATTTACTTACTTTTAATCGTGTCTTTGATTTCATTACATTGCATTTTTTTAAATAATAATAATAATTAAGTATTTACTTATATTAATATTTTTAAAAGAATATCATCATGTCAACTCATAGTGGTCTTAGATATCAAGATCAATCCTTAGATGAAAATATGATTCCTATGAATTTTTATTAGAAAAAATAGAAAAGCTTACCCTTATGCACCAACAAACCTTTAATGAATTCCAAAAAAGATTTGAACCCTTAGAACAAAAAGTTGGTAGGCTTACAACACATTCACCAGAAACTAACCCAATCTTAGAACACTAACTTGAAGAGAGAGAAGGTCATCACGTTGATCCGTCCTCTCTTCCTCTCCGCCTCATCCACATTCTCCTATTAGACCCCGCAGGAACAACTTTAATGAATATCAGTTTGATGAGGTACTTCCTCCCCACCTCATCGAATAGGAAGACAATTAAGACAAGATGAAGGTTATGCTCAAACTCCTTATGAGCATTATCCATTATTAAGAGCCATTATCTAATTTTTGTTGCCCCAGCATACTTTAAAGAACCGATGATGATGTTATATAGGGTTAAAATTGATCCACCTACTTTTGATGGTCAACTTGATCCTAAAATTTTCTTAGATTGGTTAGTAGACATGGACCAATATTTTGATTGGATGCCCATGTCAGAAGAAAGACAAGTTCATTTTGCTTGCATGAAACTAACTAGTCATGCTAAGACTTATTGGGTTAATCTCACACGAAAATATCAACGATTAGGAAAATCACCTATTGCTTCTTGGGATGAGATGAAAGAAGTTTTAAAGCAAAAATATGTACCATTAAATTTTCATGATCAACTTATGGATGAAATGACTTCGCTTAAACAAGGATCTTTAACTGTTGTTGAGTATATGACACAATTTGATGAATTGATGACCCGTTGTGATGTTAGAGGATCACCGCACAACAATCTCTAGATTTAGATTTGGGTTACAAACAGATATTCGTAATGAAATGATAACCCAGAAATTTATTCTCTTGAGGATGCATTTAGTGTGACTCAAATTGAACAATATCTTAGATCACAACCTTATGTTTATTCATAACTTCATCTACAAACAACTCTCAATCGCGTGTTAACCCTCCTACTTTAGTAGTTCCTAAAGGACCAAGTGAAACAAAGGGAAAGCTTTGGGAACATCGCTCTAAGACTTCTAGCATTACTTGTTTTACATGTGGTAAAATTGGTCACTATGCAAGTACTTGTCCTCATCGAAACTTACACTTAGATTATGAAAATGAGGAGCAACAAAATGAAAATAATGATAATCAAATTGCAGTTGACCCTTGTGAAGAAGCTAGTGATGCAGAAGAAGCATTAGATGAGTCTCATATAGCTGTTATGCATTGTGTGTTAGCAACCCCATGAGCTAATATTGATTGGAGGCGCACATCAATTTTCCACACTTATTTTAAGAGTGGTGAAAAGACATGTAAGTTAATCATTGATAGTGGTAGTTGCATGAATGTTATTGCTACCTCTACTTTAGCTAGGATGAAGCTCACCCCAGAGACCCGCCCACAGCCCTATAAGATTGCTTGTGTAGATAAGACCTTTATCTCTATATCTCAATGTTGTTTTGTACCCATTCAATTAGGAGAATATAGTGATAAAATTTGGTGTGATGTTCTTCCAATGGATGTTGCTCATATACTTCTAGGTAGACCTTGGCTTTTTGATATGGATGTCATAAATTATGGACGATCTAATACACATGCTTTTAATTTTCAAGGTAAGAGAATTGTCTTAAACCTAGCTAAGCCTAAAGAGGTCACTCCACTTCAACCCCAAAATTCTTCTCCACCCATAGAAAATAAATCCCTACATATTATTAATAAACGTTAATTTCAACAAGAGATTAATGGGAATATCATTTTTGCATTAGTTGTCCTAACCTCTAAAAATCAACCTTATGTCAAATCATTATCATCTGAAGTACGTGAACTTTTACTGGAATATTAAGATATTTGTCCTGAAGAACTTCCTAGTGAGCTTCCCCCATTAAGAAGTATCCAACATGCCATTAATTCTGGATCATCACTCCCAAGTTTTCACATTATCGTATGAACCCAAATGAACATGCAGCTAAAATGATAAGTTGATGATTTATTATCAAAAGGATTTATCAGGAAAGTTTATCTCACAAAGGCTTACTCTTCTTACCCCAAAGATGATACTATATGCATGTAGATAGTCGCTATAAATAAAATCATCATATAGGTTTCCCATACCTAGACTTGATGACATGTTAGATATGATGGTCGGATCAATAGTTTTCTCTAAAATTGATCTTAGAAGTGGATATCATCAAATTCATGAGAGAGAAGGTGATGAATGGAAAATTGTATTCAAGACAAAGATGGTTTGTATGAATGGCTAGTAATGCCTTTTGGATTGACTAATGCTCCAAGTACATTTATGCAGTGATGACTCATCTTCATATTCAGGAAAAATTTTAGTTGTGTACTTTGATGATATTTTAATTTTAGTCAAACTAAGAGCGATCATGAGAAACATTTACGACAAGTCTTTGAAGTGCTTCAGAAGAAAGACTATATGTTCAAAAATGCTCATTTATGATGTCGAATCTTCTTAGGATTCATTATTTCTTGTGATGGCATCTTGCGATCCCAAAAAATTAGTTATTCAAGAGTGGCCTACCCCAACCACAATTCATGATGAATGTAGTTTTCATGGGTTAGCCACTTTTATCGAAGGTTTATTCTGGATTTAGCACTTATGGCCCCAATAACTCAATGTCTTAAAAGGAGACTTTATTTGGACAAAGGCAAGGTATTCTCTAAAATTAAAGAACTTTTAACAAGTCCCCCGATATTACAATTGCCAAATTTTGACAAAGTATTTGAGGTATCATGTGATGCTTCTGGAGTTGGTATTGGAGGTGTTCTTAAATAAAAAGGTCATCCTATTTCTTTCTTTAGTGAAAAATTAAATGAAGCGTGTCAACGATATTCCACATATGATCGTGAGTTGTATGCAGTCATCCAAACTTTATGTTATTAGTGACATTATCTTCTTTCATGAGAATTTATATTTTATTCTGATCACGAAGTGCTTAAATATCTAAACACCCAAAAGAAACTTAGTTCTCATCATGCAAAATGGGTTCAATTTCTTCAAGAATATACGTTTGTTCTTAAACATAAATCTGGTGTCGAGAATAAAGTTACAGATGCCTTATGTAGAATATGTACATTATTAAATACCATGAGTGTGAATGTTACTAGATTCGAAAAGGTTAAAGATGATTATCCTAATTGCAAAGATTTTCAACAAATTTTTGAAGCTTTTAAATTTAATGTTTCAATTAATAGTCTAGATTATCAAATATGAGATGGCTATCTCTTTGGCACAACTATGTATCCCGATTCATCACTTCAAAATTTTCTTGTTGAGGAAATTCATTTGAGGTGTATCTGGTCATTTTGGTTGTGATAAGATAATAAATGATGGAGGATAGGTTCTTTGGCCTAGTCTTAAGAAAGATGTTGCAATCATTGCCTAATGTCATACTTGCCAAGTAGAAAAAAGTGAAAAATAAAATTATGGTCTATACACACCACTCTCAATCCCCCACAAACCTTGGGAAGATCTTAGTATGTAATTCATCTTAGGATTACCTCGCACTATACATCATTTTGACTCTATCCTAATAGTTGTTGACCAATTCTCTAAAATGGCACACTTCATTCCATGTTATAAGACATCAAATGCCTCACATATAGCGACAATTTTCTTTCGTGAGATAGTTTTACATGGACTACCTAAGACATGTATCAATGGTTTATGGAGTTTTGGAAAAAAATATTTCTAACTTACCACCCTCAAATGATGGAAAATTGAAGTTGTTAATAGAAGCTTAGAAAAAGAAATTGTTCTCCTGCCCTACCAAAATGCTCAGCTTGAAGTGGAACAAGATCCAAACCAATTGAATGTTGAATTGCTAACATATAGGTCTAGTGCATTTGCATCTTCATTTCACAAAGCATGCATGATTTATATCGTGAAATTCAACAAAAACTTACTGAAGTTATGATAAATATAAAGCTAATGTTAATGCACTTGACGATATGTAAAATTTAATGAGGAGATTTGGTTCTTGTTAAAGTTAGACCGAGAGATTTCTAAACTCTTAAGAAATTAACTCTCAAGAGATCTAGTCCTTATAAAGTTGTAAGGAAGATAAACAATAATGCTTATGAAATAGATCTTCCAATGAATGCTGAAATTTCTCCAATATTCAATGTATCAAATTTAACGTTGTACCATGGGCAAGACATGGATAACACTATTCTCTGCAAATAAGATGCGACATGTAGGTTCATACTTCATCACCTACTCTATACCATCTCAGCTTAAGATCACATCATCGATCAAATTTTAGAAGAATATTATCATCATCTTATGGAGGCACTCAAAGGTTTCTCTTCATTGGAAAGGTCTTTCTCCACTTGAAGATTCTGGCTTACATTTGATGAGTTACATCAACTAGACTCACAATTATTACAAGAGTACTTGATTTTCATTCTCAGGAGAATCCTTTAAAGTCGGGAGGCCGATGCGTGCATCATCACATCATCATCGACATCATCATCATAAAGCATAAATCCATGATTGGGCCTTTTGTTATAGTTTAAGTTATGTATTATTGGGCTTTTATATTTTGTATGTCTTGAGCTTATATGTATTGGGCTATTCTTATGTCATGGCCCATGAGTCATCAGTAGTATGATACTTTGGGTAGGTATGGAATGAGTGGTAGGTTTGATAATGGTGGTAAGTTTCATAGAGGTGGGTAGGTGTAGTTATGATGGTGTTAGGTGAGTTTGAGTTAGGTTTGAGTATTAACTCTCTCTTTCAATCCTATAAATAGGAGACTCTTGTAATGTTTGGTGAATTTGGAATAAAGTTACCTTCTTAAGTTTCTTTTACTATTCACGTGTTTTCCTCTTGAGTGACGACTACTTGAGTGTGTGAGCTCACAACCCTTAAAGAAGGACTTCTAAGGAAGGAACGTGATCTCCACAACGATGGACTATTTGTAGAGGTTGACTTTAACTTATTCCTGCTTCGCTACTGGTTATTTTAAATCTATTATAGGTTAGATCGTTTATAACTTTTCAATTATTTCTTTGCACTTATAAGATTTAGATCTCTAGTTAACATAACTTTAGTAAAATCTTTCAACTTCACTAAATTCATAATATTGTGAATGTGCTCATAGTGTGCATTTATCATTACTCTTTCATGAGGATTTAAGAATTATTGGTGTAATAAACAACATATCATAAAAAGCACCCGTGTCCTACATCAAGTATACTATAGAATTTTTGGCCCATCTACAAGATTCCTTAAGAAGAGAATGTAATAGTAGATGTATTAGCCAAGCATGCCAAAGAGCTGGCATGTCCAAAAGATGAGTCCATTCTAATAAGGGTCCAAAATAGGCAAGTCTTATCCCTTATTAATGTTGAACTCATCGAGAGATTCTCTCTTGAAGGGTAGGTTGCCATAACCAATAAGGATGAGGAGCCAAATTGGAGACAACTATTCATAGATTATTTAAATATAGGCAAACTACCTCAAGAGAAATCACTAGCACACCAGGTGAAGCAAAGAGCCCTTTCCTATACTCTTATAGGCGATCATGTATAGGTCCTTCAATGATCAAAGATGATCTAGCTAGAGATGCCACCAATGTCATTGGTCCCATCAACCAATATTCTACATCTGCATTGCCTGTGGTCATTTGAGTATTACCACACAAGTCCCGATGATTCCAAAGGTCATCATCATCTAACACTACTTTTCAAGAGAATACCACTTAGAGATCACCAACATGTGCTCTAGTTTTAGGAACCATATCGTATATAGGTTCGGGGTGCCTCGACGAATTATATCCAATAATGATACTGCATTCAAGAGCACTAAAATCAATAACTTTGCTCAAATACACAACATAAATTGGAGATATTCTACCATCTACAACCCAAGGGCAAATGGGTTAGCAGAAGCTTTCAAAAAAATCCTCATTAAAATACTAAAGAAGACACTAGATGATAACAAATGGCGATGGCATGAATAGTTAGTTGAATTGGGCCTACCGCACCATATACAAAAACTCCAACTTAATCCCCTTTCTCCTTAGTGTATCAAGTCGCTCTACCATTAGAAGTCCAACTCCCATCACTAAGGATAGTAGAAAATCACAAATAGAAAGAATGACAAGGTTGGAAGAGCTGGTTTGGAGGAGAGACTTTAGAGAGAGCATGAACCGAGTTATACAAAGCCAAGATGATTCAAGCTCATAACAAGTTGGTCTGTCCTAAAGGTTTTCAAGTAGGAGAGCTTGTTTTAGTTCTAAGGAGGCCAATTTTTATCTGTCAAAAGATAAGATGCAAGTTTGAACCCACTTGAGAAAGTCTTTATGCCATAGACAAGGCATACCAAGGAGGGTCTTACCAACTCATAAATTGTAAAGGAGATCGTCCGATGCTTCCAATCAATGGGCTCTACTTAAAGAAATACTATCCATAAATCTTATTTGAAAATAATTATCAATAAAACTTCTTTTTATCTCAAATTTCATTTCTTCTGTGTTAGAAATATCTTTTACTTATGAATCTGCCATGATGTATTTAGGATAGGTATAAAAGAATCAAAGAGGCATCCTATCCCTCCACAACACAAACATAAACTACAAAATAATCCCCTAATGCTATTAGGATATGTGTAAGAGAACCCAAGCGACATCCTATTCTTTCTTTCACAACATAAATAAACATATATCTTTTGTCTTAGGCTATTATGACGTGGGAGCAAGCCCTGTGGAACTCACTCATTAGCTACTCTAAGTTGGGTCTACATGCTACCTCGCTAGTATATCACCCTGGTCACTTGTTGGAGGATGTGAGTCCCAGCCTTTCCTAACTTGACCATTGCACACCAGCCTTGTCTTTGATAGTCTTCACGCTAGTGAACTACCTTGTGTTGGCTTTGTTTAAGAAGATGTGAGTCCTGCTTTCTTCTTGAACTGCCACCATGCTCACTAGTCAAGTTTGAGGTTTAGTGTAAGAGTCCCCGGCAACCTATTCCTTCATATCAAGCACAACACACATATCTTTCTTTTGGCTATGATGAGAGCGAAGATCAGCACTCAATGCTCTAGTCGATTTGTTGCCCAAAGCAACTGACCACCATCATTTGTTGGAAGATGTGAGTCCGGCTTTCTTTCTAATTTGGCCATTCCAAATCGATGAGCCCTTTTTTTTTTTTCTTGCTATCTATGCTACCCCTCATGGTTGATCTGTTAAGAATATGTGAGTCTGCTTTCTTCTTGAACTAATCATCATGATCTAACTAGATCAATATATTTGAGGTTTAGGTAAGTCCCCAAAGGCTCCTTTCTTCTTGACTACATTTAAGTTGATATAAGTCCCATTCCCTAGTCGCCTAAGTTGAATGGCACTCCGATAGACTCTCTAGCAAATAATTATGCTTTAGAGATGTACACACCTTCTTTTTAGGCGATTGTTAACCACAAATTGATGTTTGCAAGCCGACAATATCACTCCTTGGGTACACCACTCTTAGCATGTAAGTCCCCTGCTTTCTCCATGAGAATACCTATGTGATATATGACCACATCTTTTCAGTGTTGGATTATGCCTTTAGCGGCCCCATCCCTGCAGTATTCTATTTGGATCACATCCTTTGTGACCTATTTAGACACTAAGTTACTTTTGGATTGACCCTTCCAAGTAGCCACATGGTTAGAGAATTTGTTCGGAATGCATATGTTCTCCTGTTCAAATTTGAGATACATGTCGATATAGCTCCTTCTCAGTTTAATCCCTCGCAAAACCAGGGTCCATGTTAAAATAAAATAAATAAATAAATAAATTAAAACATGGATTAGAATTCAAGCCCCGGGCCTTCCCAAGCATCCTATCTTTAGGGCGATAGCAAAACTCCCATAAGAATTGTACTTTGAGTTAAGATAAGTCCTCGTCACCTCTAGGTCGTTCAACTTATTGTGCCACCAACGAGTTACCCAGGCGGTCATCTTCGCTTTGAAAGATATAAGTCTATTACACATTATTTCCAACTCATTGCAAACACGAGGACCAGGTGGTCCAATTTGTTGCAAGCACCAATCCCCAATGGTTCCTTGTAGGAAGATGTGAGTCTCGCATTCTTCTAACTTAACCATTGCAACCGAAAAGGCACCTCTTAGTTGGTTACCCTACTTTGGTAGACTATCTCTTTAGATTTATAAACTAAGATATTAGATATTAACTCCTTCTTAGTAGATCCATCGCAAAGGGTCCACCTAAATTAAATTAATTACTATATTCTTGAGTCGATATGAGTCCACTGGCATTCGCTCAAATATTCACCTAGTCGATTGACTATACCATGACAATCACCCAATGGTGATCCCTACTTTGGAAGAAGTAAGCTATGCTTTCTTCTAGTATCATTGCACACCGAAAAGGCAACCCTTAGATAGTCCTACCTTGTGGTCGGTTCACTACCCTTTGGACATGTAAATCGAGATAGGTCAAGGCCAACATAGCTCCTTCCCGGTCCATGCATAACACACCACCAAATTAAATCAATTAAAATTAAATCAATATAAAACAAATTAATCATTAGGACTACTTTTGAGTTGAAGTAAGACCCCAAGAGCCACTAGGTCGATTGATGTATTTGAGATCACCCCAATGGTTGATCCCTACTTTGAAAGATATAAGTCTGTTATGCCTTCTTCCTAGTACAATTGTTGCACACCGAAAGGCAACCCCTTAGGTCGAATAGTTCTGCCTTGTGGCAGGTAGACTACCCCTTTGGACTTATAAATCTAAGGTAGGCCAAGGCCCCCATGGCTCCTTCTTAGTGTGTTCCATGCACACCGACAAGGTCCATAATAAAATAAATTCAAAACCAACCTCCCTAGTGGAGTCAAATTAAACATATCGAACAAACCAAATTTCTCCTCGGTGAAGTGCAAAGCAAATTAGCCTCCCTAGTAGAGCTTAGATCTAAATCAAACAAATTTAATCGAGTGTACATCCTCAGCGGTTATGCCCTCAATCTAAAACTCTTCTCCCCAGTGGAGCCATAAAAAAAAATTTTAACCAACCTCCCTAATGGAGTCTAATCAGATAAATCAAAGAAATCCAATCAAATTCTTATCCCCAGCGGATACACACTCAAACAAATTATACATAATCAAATCCATATCAGATAAATTTCAACCTATTTTCAAGTGGAAGGTTCATGTACTCAATGGATACACACCCAAACAAATCATATTCACAATCAAACTCATCCATATCCCGGATAACTTAAACTGTTTCTCAGAAGGTTCATGTACTCAATCAGCGATTCCTTCTTGCTCTCTTATGCCCTTGGCATAAAGAGAGCATTGCACTAAGATGATTCTATCTACCTCGCATGTATCACTTTCATTTTTTTGCTATCTTCGGATGTTGTTGATCATTTTGATCAACGCCAATATGTGCGTGTGCTTACACCACACCTAGTACTGTTGACCTCACTTTGGAGTGAGCTCTTAACCTCCTCTTCTTACTTAGGACTCTTCTAGATACTAAGAACTCCTTAGTCAAAAGATACTTCTAGTGATTAGGTGAACACCTAACCTAAGCCTAGAGACTTAGAAGTGTTAGTCATAAGATTATGTTATGCCTTAGGGTTTAAGGAAATTACCTATCCAATAGTATAAACCCAATTTAGATACACTTTCTTAAATCAAACCCAGACTCAATTCTCAAACCAAATCTCAAATTCAAATTTAATTTCCAAATCTAATTTCAAAATTTTACTCCAAATGATTGAAACCAAAAATCAAATTCAAATCCTAAAATCCCTTCCTAAGCCATATGAACCACATTCATAAGATTAGCCAAAACTCCCTTAAATCAAATCAAACTCAATTGATCTTTATAAATCATTATTCATTCATTTATATTCACAAATATAAATGAAATCCAAATAAATGACCAAAACTATATCAAAATCAAATCAAACTCAATCTAAACCCTTTTAATTCTTGACTTAGCCAAATTCTATCTATCATCAAGTCAAAACTAAATTTTCTTGAATCAATTATTCATTCAATTATATACCAAATATAAATGAAACCTACAATACCAAATCAAATCAAAACCTCCCAAGTCAAACCCAACCAGCCCTTGACTTGAAAAACAAATGAGCCAATCCTTACTCCAAATTGATTTGAATTTACATTCCAATCTAGGCTCATATATAAGTTCAACTAAAAAAAAACCAAACCAAACCAATCAATTAAATTCCACTTGACCCAAAGTGACTTAAAGGACTCATTTGAGCCAACTTCTAATCCAACCCAAATTGTTGAACCAAGCTCACCAAAATCTTCCACCATGATTGTTGATCACCTAGATGATCAATTGCACCAATTAAATAAAACCAAGCCCAATTGATCATTTGATCCAAATTGACCCAAATTAGCCTAAAGGACCAAATCGGGTCAAATCATGATCTAACCAAAATTGATTGCAACCAATGGCTCAAGTTAATTTCAAATTGATTGATTGAACCAAAGTCATAATAAACCCAATTTGATCAATCCCCAATCAATCAACTTGACCCAACCTAGCCCAAATTGCCTAAAGGGTCAATTTGGCCTAAATCCAAATTATTCAAACCAAAGATATTCATCTTCAATTAGCCATGAATCAACCCATAACCTGCTAATTGGCCAATTTTGGTCAAATGGGTCAATTTGACCCAAAATGACCCATATGACCCAAATTGGGCCAAATCCCTTGAAACCAAGCCAAAACCCATTGGGGGCTGATCAAACCCAACCCAAACCCATTTGGGATTATTCCAAAACCAACCCAACCCATTTATGTCCCTCATGGATCCTCCCCCACATAGGATTCCACCCAACCTCATTTAATTCCACCCATCATAGGCACTTAACTCCTCCCAACATTTGCATTAAATAAATCTAATCATGAGAAGAGAGGACTTTGGAGTAAATCAAAGTCCTCAATCAATCCATCATCCATCCAACCACCCCAAGCAAGATGATTTGGAGCCAAAAATTCCAAAAAAAAGTTTATATTTTTTACCATTATAAAAGGAGGGGGAGATGAGGCTTTAGATCTCTTGCTCTCATCACTATTCAGCCCTCAAAAGCTCCACAAACCAAAAAAAAAAAAACCATCCCCCACTTCTTTGAGCTATTTTTGAGCTCAAAAATACAAAATAATCTAGACATCAAAAGATGCTGAAGGGAGGCTAAAGATCATTCCAAAGCTTCCTCACACTTGCCTGGATCTTCACTCACCAAAATCATCCCCGAGATTTTCACCAAACCGTAGTCGTTAGATTTCATTTTGTATTAATTTTCTATGATTTTAGGAATTTCCTAGATAATCATATTTTACTTTAAATCATCCCAATTAGAAATAATTTTTTTATGCAAATCGAAAAAAATTCCATTTGGATAGTTTTACTTAAAAATCTTTTTTCCAAAAAAAAAGCTCAAAACACCGTCACCCTGAGCTATAATCCCGTGGATTCGATGGCTGCGATGTGGATCATGCGAGATCCGCCTTACGCTGATGTGATCCGGACATCACCTGTTTCGCATGACCAAACCATCGGATCACGCGATCATGCCATCACCTCTGATCGCGCAGGATCACGCGATGCTTTGAATCGCTAATATGGACCGCCCGATCACGCTGACGCGATCGCACCACCCAATCCGCCTGATCGGATGGACGGTCCAGCCGTGGGTCATTTTCCTTTCCCCAAATGTCAAGTACGCCAGTATTTCCTTTATAAAAAAAATTAATTTAAATCACTTTAAACTTCAAAAAATAATAACAAATAAAATATTCAGCTAAAAATCATAAATAATGGCTCGTTGGATTTGCCTTTTTAAGAGGAATCTAATAAACTCAAAATCTCTAAATTTTGTTGAGTATTTTGAGCTTAATTTAAGTTTTAGTAAAAATCAAATTTTATTAATTAAACCAAAATATAAGATTAAATTGAAATTTTTGGATTGAAAAAAGTTAAAATACACCTACCATAAAATTTCAAGTGAAAAGTTTCGATTGGGAAATTAAATTTTGAAGTTGATTATCCATTTTAATAAAATAAATCAAATAAAAATTTAAAAAATTTACAAAAATCTTCAAAAAAATCACTTCAATTGACATCTAGGACTCTTATGAAAATAATGTGATCTTCTAAATCTTAATGAACCCTAAACAAACAGTTAATATTAGAGTTTAATCAATTAAGGAGTTAATTAAAACATAATTTTAAAAAAATTTAAATATTAAATCAAAATCTGAAATGAAATAGCACTTAAGTAATCATTAATCAAACCTCAAATGAGAAAAATATCATCTTTAGAGAAAATTGAATTAAATATGATTAAACTATTTAAGTTAATAAAACTCAAATGATTAAATCTTAAATAACTCAAAAATTCAACAAATTTAGAAACTTTAATCATTTGATACTAATCAAATTAAACTAAATAAAATTAAAGTAAACTTAATTAACATATGATTAAATCACATCCATTTGGAATAAGATAATTAATTAACCATTAAATATTTCAACCTAATAATTAAATCAAACATGTTAATGAAATCAAATAAACATAATAAATGAATCAAATCAAATAAAACTCTAATCATAAATAATCAAACTTAATTGAAATCAAATAAATAAATTCACTTAATAACAATGGTAAAATAATAATCCTTTAATCAAATCAAACTTAAGTAAAACACTTAACTAAATCAAATCACTCACATGTTAGAAATTAAGCCAATAATCTCTAATTAAACAAATCCTTAATTAATCTAATAATTTAAAATTTTAATTACCCTTAGTCAAACTTAATTAATTAAACATCTAATTAATGCAAACTTAATGAATTAATCCATCATCTTAATTAATCAAATTAATTTAAATAAGTTACATTAAAACTAACTCTAAAATTAAGCTTAAATCAAACCCCTAATTAAATTTAATAATCACACCCCTCAAGTAAACTAATTAAGTTAATCAAATTAATCATATTAAACCTAATCAAACATAATTAAGATGCAATTAAATACTAATCATAATTTAAATTAAACCTAAATCATTAACTCATTAATTACATCATTAAGAAAATAAATCTTTATTTAATTTTAATAAAACACACTCTTAATCAAACTTAATTAATCAAACATCTAATTAATGCAAACTTAATAAATTAATCCACCATCTTAAAAACTAAATTAACTTTATAAATCATTAAAATTAATCAAATCAAACAATTAATTAATACCAATTAATTTGATCACACATCTTAAAATTAAAGTTAATAAATTAATCATATTAAACTTAAACTTAATCAAACATAAATGCAATTAAATACCAATCCATTCTTAATTTAAATTTAAATCATTAACTCATTAATTACATCATTAACCTAAATAAATATGAAATCAAATTAAAAATTAAATAAATCATTTAATTTAATAATTAATCGTACCTCTTAAATAAACTAATTAAGTTAATTAAATTAATTATATTAAACTTAAGTTTAATCAAACATAAATGCAATTAAATACTATTCAAAACCTAAATTAAACCTAAACCATTAAGTCATTAATTACATCATTAGTCCAAACAAATATGCAATCAAATTGAAAATTAAACAAACCTTTATAATTAACATAAATATACTTCTTAATTAAACTAATTACATAATCACGTTGAACCTAAGCGAACCCATAGACCAATAAAGCTAATCAAATCAAATTAAATCAAATTAAATTAAATTAAAAAAGACTCTCATCAATTTAATATGTAATCAAATCAAATCTCATTCAACCTACTTAAATAAGATAAACTAATCAACTATCCAATATATGAAATCAAAATACAAACCAAACTTTGATGAACATGACAAACGTATGTGATTAAAAGTAAAATCCTAATTACAAAGAATCAAACCCAATTAAAATCAAAATAAAATCAATTAATCTAATCTGATCAAACTATAAATAAATAAACCATAATCAAATAAGCATAAAGTTAAGTCACATAACCATGATCAAAGAAAAGAATTAAATATTAATTTAAAAGAATATTGAATTATCAAAATTTAATTAAACCAAAATATCTAATCTAAAATTAATCAACCAAAAACACATGAAGTTAAACAAACTTAAACTTCATTAGATATTAAGGATATTAAATTATCAATATGTAATTAAACCAAAACATCTAATCCAAAATCAATCAATCAAATACTTAAATAAATTCAAATTCTAAATTCTAAATCAAATCAAATAAATTATATAAATTCAAATGGGCTAATTAAGATACTTAAGGATCTTAGTTATACTCTTTAGGAGTTAGGATGTTGAATAGGATGAGTTTTGTCTACAAATAGAATTCATTCTACTCTTCACTCTTGAAAACTTAAACATCACTTTAACCAAATAAAAGTGAAATAAAAAAGGAAAAGTAAATCATTAAATCATTTAAATTAAAATCACCCAAAGGTAAAATTTAAATTCAAACTCCAAATTGAAACTTAAACTAAAGAAGCCTAGTAAAGTCACACAAACCCTTAAGCACACACATTAGAATACTAAGTCACCACTTCTAGTGTTAAGTTAGGTGTTGTATGTATGATGTTGTATTTTATTTTGTGATGTAATATTTTAGATTGATGTTAGTGATTATAATCATATGTGGGTTGTGCTTAAAATAATAAAAATATAAATGCTTTTGTGTGTGATTGCTTAGCCTGTAACCCATGTTAGACAGTAGTTTGGTTACCCATGTGCTAAGTGTCCAAATTATTCATATAACTACTTGGGTTGTATGACATGTTTAACTAACATTTGTTTTGCAAGTGTAGCTAGATTTACTTTTCTTATTTTTGATGTAATTTTGCATTAGGAATTAGGATTATTGTTATGAGGGATTAGGATGAGCAATGGCTAGAAGGCTTAGTTCCTGGAGTGCCCTGTGATGCCTTTGGAGCAAATCAAATTAAAAGAAAGAGAAAGAAGAAATGAAGAAAAGATAGACACCTATAGCATGTTTTTTTATAATCTGGGTTGTATAAGGGTAGAGCTCGGCTACCCATCTCTTTTTTTCTCTTTTTGGTACTGGTGAAACCCATTCACCTGGCCTTTTATTCTTTTATGGTAGTCTATTGTTTGATGTTGTTTAGATTGCACATTAGAACAACATGTTTTTTCATAGTTTCTTTATGATTGATGCTTGAATGTGTGAGATGTAGGCTCTTAGGATAAAATTAATTTTTCTATCCACTAATTAACTCATAACTAAAATTTTAAAATAACACAACCTCGCATAAAAGCCTAGGAATTAAATCAAGATAATAAAATTTTTAGCAACCCCTTAGCTGGATGAATGAATATATAATATCATGCATGCCATATTCTTCCACTCTTGTAAGAGGGGGCTTTCATCCTGCTGAGAATCAAGGCTTAACCTGGAGAGCCTTTGGTGAAAGAACCCCTTTCTCTCTGATTTGGCCCATAATCAAATTCTCATGCATTTAGGCCTACAAAATCCTATAGTGTCAAAACAAAAGTCCAAAAGAATCAAATTTGATAAAATTTGCATTAGATTAAGTAATGATTTCATACCACTCATGCTCTAGTCTCTTAAGGAGTGAGTTTAAGGACTTAGTCTCCTTTCTAAATGAACAATACCTAGCCATCTTGCAAAGACTTTTTAAATCATAGGAGTTAGTCGCCACCCAGCAATAATAAGTCTAGTAGGATGGTTTATTCTCTTGTGAAGGTAAACCATATAGATTTTCTCCTTAGATTTAGGTGCCTTTATTTTATACCAAGGCTCCTAGTTTAGGAATGGTAGCTATTTCCTTTTGAAAGCATAAATTCTCACCTCTTAGGCATTTCCACAACCTTATGTTGTGGAATTATAAGACCTAGCGATCTGTTAAAATGTCAACTCAAATAATTAACTCTCTTCAAATTTTAAAAAAATATAAAGCTCAATTATAGATTGAATGCTCACTAGGCTTCCTCATCATGAGCATTTCTTACTTTCCCCATTTGGATTCCAAAATAAGTCTTCTCCTTGATCTATCCCATTTGATTTTCTAAAATAGCCAATTTTGATAGTCTTAACCTTGAAATCTTTGGAGACCTAATTGTCTACTTTAATCGAGAGTATTCTTAAGGAATTCCATTCTTAGATGTAATTAACTATGGGGCTTGCCTCCATGGGAAACTTAACAACTTAAAATAAACCCTACTTTACTTTTCCATGTAAAGTGGGGAAAGATCTGCATATGAAGACCCATCATGCCTTAAGAGTCCTTATTAGGTAATTAGGTCCATTATAGGGTGGTGATTTCTATCCTTTTAGATAGTGCATCATTCCTTAATGTCATACTCGATCACTTAAATAAGTATCACCTAAGATCTGTGTGGTGTCCCACATCCTAAAAATAAACACCACACCTTATTTCTTGATGGTGTGGGTTGAGTTTGATCTCAATCCGAGCTTAATGAGCTTAGATCTACAGAGAGGACATCTCTAAGCGAAGCTCAATGATGGATCATGGGCCATCCATCCATGCATTTTGGATGATGCCATGATCAAGCATCCTATTTCATAAACGCTCACCCAACCATATCTCGATCTTGATGGAAAGAGAAATCGCTAATCACATTGCATGAGAAAACTTAAATAACCAATCTCATCATGCCATGCAGTGCACATCGTGATCCACATGGTGTCGATGGGATTAGTTAATAATTAGAGTTTTAATTATTAATCACTGAATTTTCAAATATTCATAACTAAATGTAGAAAAATTATAAAAATACAAAATCAAAAGCATTGTGAAGATAATTCAAAGGAGAATAATTTAAAATTTATTTCAATTTATTTTGAATAGTGATATTCTCTGATTTTGGATTTTATTGAGAATGTGATTAGGTTAATTACTCTCTAATTATCCACTGATTAATTCTAAACTTCTCATGTACATTTAGGATGATGACTTCTACCTCCCCTAATTTTCTTGGAATTTATTATTAGTTTAATTGGGGGAATTGCATGATTCATTCCTAATTACCCTCTTAATCAATTAAATAATTAATTATTCTTTTAAATAATGATAAATTCATTAATTAAGTTTATTAATCACATTAGAGTGAATGTACTTGGAATGAGATTAGAGTTCTTTCCCATATCTTTTCCCTAAGTTTATTCCATTTGAATAATTTAATTAAGGTACAAATTAATTAAATTATTTAATCACTTTGTTAAATGGCTTAATTAATCAAAATTTTAAAATAAAATCAATCTGAACTTAACCAATTTATCTTGGATAGGTGCTTAGGTATTCAATAACCTAAGTAACTTAAGGAAATCAAAATCTAACCCACATGTGTGGGAAGGGTTATGAAAGTACTTAAATTAAACCCTTTAGCTTAATTAATCACTAATTGTGAGCCAATTGCATTAGGCCCTTTCTTTCCTAAGAGCATTATTAAATTCTGTGTGGTTTTATGTCATACATTCTCATAATTATTTGATTAAATATGTTAAAGTGGTGGTAGTAATTAATGCACTTAATTCACTTAACCTAAACAAAATATAAAAATCATCTAATAGTTCTAAAATTAAACTAAAAACATACATGTGGAAATGGGTTAGGACAAACCTCTTCACATTTCTTAAATTCAAATCAAACTCAAATATAACAAAATTTCTTTAAAACTAAATTTTCTTTGCTTTAAATAATTCTATTTCATAATATTGTCTTTAGGAATTAATTAGGGTGAATGAATTTACATGCTTTCATCACTTTATTTCTTTTCTAATATGCTAAATGTGTATGTCATATAAAAATCATGCATTCATGCTTTTTTTAAAACCAAAATTAAAATGAAATGTTCCCTTTATGTCAAATTGCATATTTTGGCTAAAGTAAGGATATGAATGGCTATTATCACTATTAAATCTAAAAATTATTTCAAAACTTATGAGTTAAACATCAAAACAGAAAGGTATGATATTTATAAGTACTTATGAGCTTGCATGTGAATAGCATAAAATGTGTTATGTGATTCTCTCACTCTTTCTTAATGTAGAATTGTATAGGATTTGGAAAGTATATAGTCCATTTGAAATAAACATAACACTTGCTTAAATCCATTCCTATACACTTATATCTCATGACTTAAGAATGAATTTCACATCACATATATAAATTAAACAATCAAACCAAAATAAATAAACATAAACTTTTGCATCTTTCTTTTTTCATTCATTTCTTTTTATACATGCACATATATTTAAGAAAAGTGATATATTAGTCTAGACAACCATGGTTGCAGGCCTTTTAAGTGGTCTCACCTTACACCTTTGGTGCTAACAATAAGACTCACTTATGTCTTTATACTTATAATGTGCAAATAAAATGGATAAAAGAATCACCTTTTTCTACTTAATGAAAATCATGCATCATAAAGCATCCAAATTTTAAGTAATGCTACTTAGCATTCATTATTAAGCTAAACATTTCCATTTGCATGTATAGATATGCTTAGATTCATCCATATACATGTTACACATGTTGGGAAATAAATGAAGTGTTATGTGTTTTGTGATAGTATTTCACTTTATTTAATCTTAAAATACCTTTATTTTTTAATAAGTTTATTTAGAGAAAATCTAAACTTAGGATTAATTAAAACACATAATAAAACATTCACTAAATAAAAATCAAATATGAATCTACCTTAAAAATTACTTAAGGTAGGGAAGAAAGAGAACTTCTCTTCTCTTTTCCTCTCTTTATAACTTAGTACTTAATTGTAAGATTCATTCAAACCAAATCAAAATACAAAATAAAATCAACCAAAGCAACTAAATCACTTACATGAAACAAACCTTCTAAGTTGAACACTTTCACACTTAGAAAATTCTAACCTTAAAGACTAGCTTAACATACCACACAAACCTTTAAAAGCACACACATTAAGCTAAGCCACCACTTCTAGCTTTAGGTTAAGGTAGTGCATAGTTTGATGTTTGCTTTTATTTTATGATGGATGCTTTAGTCTAGATGATAAGGTGTATGTAGGTAGACTGAATGTGATTAGTCTAATCATTACTTTCTAGGGATTGTGCTTAAGGGTATAATAAAAATATAACTTCTTGATGTGCATGTGCTTATACCCCAAGCATAACCGACCAGTGGACTTGGTCACCATGTGTGGTGCTAAGTCTAATTTATATATATACATGCTTGGGATTGTATGGTTTGTTTGGCAATCGCTTTTGGTTTTAGTTAGATATCCTTTTTTTCCCATTTTCATGTAATTTTGCAATTAGGATTTTGGAATGATTATTATGGGGTATTAGGATAAACATTGGTTATAAGACCATGCCTTATGTACCATGTGAAGCCTTTGAAGCAACCACATTTCAACCATCCAAAAGAAGGAACCAAAAGAAGAAAGAAGAAAGAAGGAATGAAGAATGAAGACCCTCATAACATGAATTCCTTGCTTAATTGTAATTAATTCATTTGTAATCTGGGTTGTATAAGGGTAGAGCTCGGCTACCCAATTTATTTTTGGGTTTGTGCGGTGGAGTCCTACCACAAATGGTCTCTTATTCTTTTGCACTAGCTTTATAAATTGATTCATGTTTGTTTAGCTTGTGCATTAAGATGGCATCTTTTCTCCTCTTCTGTGATGGCCTATGATGAGGCTCTTAGAAAATAAATTTTCTATCCTCAATTCAAACTAAAAGATAAACAACTAATAACCTCATCTAAAGCTTATGCTATAAATCAAGATAAAAGAATTAGCAATCCCTTAGCTAGATGTTGTACTTTCTTTCCTCACATCATGCATAAAAAGCATATTATTTCTCTATTTATTGGAGGGCTTCCATCTTTGCCAAAGAACTTGGCTTGACCTATGAGAGTCATGGTGGAAACCCACCTCCTTATCTTGCTGATTTTGGCCCATAATCTAATTTCTCATGCATTAGGCATATAAATCTTAAAGCCTATGTCAAATTGATTGTCCAAAATAAAAATAAAATGTAACAAAATTTGCATTATATTTAAGTCATTAAATCATTCCTACATGATCTAATCTATTGAGTGTGTTTATGGACTTAGTGTCTTTTAAAATAAATAATAGCCTAGCTATCTTGCAAAAGCATTTGACTTGCCTACATATTTTAAAATCGTAAGAGGAGTTAGTTGGTAGCCACCCCCAAGCGGTTGTAAGTCCAACAATCAGGTGGTTTATTCCCTCATCTGGAGGTAAACTAAATACCCATTTTTTTCTTAGATTTAGGTCATGCTTTTAGCCCTCGCCAAAGTTCCCTAGATTTAGGTTAAGAAGTTGCTACTTTCCTTTGTGGGCCACGAGCATAAATCCTCACCTTTTAGGTATTTCCATGACATTGTATCAAAGCTCTAGCATTCTAATAAAAATTTAACTCAAATAAATCAATTCAATTTCAAAATGTAAAGCCAACCATAGGATTGTTTGGGGTACTTTGGCATCCTAGTATCCTAAGCATCCCTATTTATCTTCATTTGGCTTTGATAAGAACTCCCTCTTGATCAATCCCACTTGACTTTTCTAAAAATAAACCAATCGATTGATAGTCCTACATTTCAAAATCTTTGGAGATAATGATCATTTATCTTAATCGAGAGTATTCCTTAGAAATTCTATTTCGGATGTAATTAACTATGGGGGCTTGCCCCTGTAGGGAACTTAACGAACCTGATTTAAAATAAACCTTATTTTACTTTTCCATGTAAAGTAGCAAAAGAATCTGCAATATTCAAGACCATAGTCCTGGGAGTCCTTATTAAGCGATTAGGTCCATTATAGGGTGGTGCCTTCTATCTTTTGAGATAGTACATTTTCTCAATGTCATACCCATCACCTAATAATAATATATGTGGAGTCCCAACAAGGTGTTATATATATTTCTATTTTCATTTATCCTCTTTTCCAAAAGGGGAATAGATGAAAGGAATATATATATATATATATATATATATATATATATATATATCATGGATGTTGCCTTCATGGCCTTTGATGGAACTATGGAAGATGGGACTTATACTAGAGATGGTGGACGTAGAGTACAGCGGTGTGGTAGAGGCACCACCGACTCTCTCTGCGTAGAAGCTCCTCTCTTGTGATGTGTCTTAATGCTATCGTGATGCACGGGTAGCACACCGATCAAAAATTTCATGAGGACAAAGCTGAGGCATGACCATCTCTCTCTCATTGGTGACATGTAACCGATACACGGCCTCCCCGCCCTCTCCCACTGATGTGCTATGCCATGGAGGATCATCATAAATCAAATTGGGCCCCTGCTCTATCGATTTCTACCCACTACACAAAAAACTGATCTAAGGCTGGCATATGACATTCTCTTGTCTCTAGTAGGAGACTCAAAGTGAACTATAGGTGGAGGTGAAATTGAGATCCTCACATCTACTCCATATCCAGAGGGGTGAAACATGCGATCGGAGAGGGACTATCTGGTAGCTCTCTACATGGATGTAGTTGCCTCTATCTCTTTGGCTATGCGCACATGATGCCGCTTGATCTTGAGACATCTATGGTTGAGTCTCCAGGAGAGATGAAAACTAGACCCTACCTCACAGGTGGGAGACTATCCAAGATGGGGAGCCTTCCCTTGAAGAAGCCAATATGGGTCAGCCTATACTGTGCAAAATTAGAACCATTAGCTGCAAATCAATACTACATGAACCACATAGCCTTCCCTCTTGAGGGAAACTGAAGTCGATGGCATCTCAACATGATGATCGACTCGCCACCACACTCCAGCTGACGGTTGTGAGGGTGGTCCCCACACAAGTGATCCTAGCCCCCTCGAAATCTTGGCCAAAATGAATGAGGTGGGTAAAGTGGTGGAGGCTCGATCCAAGGCATTCATCCCAAAAGAAAAGTAAACAAATACTGAAGCTTCCATTTAAACAATCAACAAAAAACTGACTAAAATAGAGTTGAAATTCTACAATTTTGGAAAATAAACTCAAATCAGATTTTTGCTTTAATTTTTTTTATAATTTGAACCCACACTCAATAATTTGAATATGTAAAGTGGGACTCTATGAGAGAGAGATTTTGAGTTTAGAATTAGAGGAGATTTTTGAATTTAAAATCCATTTTCAACAAATTTGTGTATATTAAAAATGGGTTCAAATATTTTGAAGAGATTTTGATGATTCCATTGGTTTATATTTGAATTTGAATTTCATTGTTTGGGGACCCTTCATTTAACAAATTTAAGTATGTTAAAATAAAGGGTCAATTGATTTTGTTTGGGATTTACATTTAGAAATTTGGGTATGCTAAATGAGTTCTTTGAAAACAATTTTCTTCTTCTTTTACTTGTTTGTGAATCATGAGTGAGTTTGGAATCTTTACTTAGCAAATTTTTGTATGCTAAATAAAGTCCAAATGTTTTCTTTTGTTTTGATTTTCTAAAAAGAGGATCTTCACTTAGCAAATTTGGGTATGCTAAATGAAATATCCAAATGTATTTTGATTTTTTTGATTTTGAAAGGAGGATCTTCACTTAGCAAATTTAGGTATGCTAAATGAAAATTCCAAATATATTTTGATTTTTGATTTTTGAAAAGAGGATATTCACTTAGCAAATTTGGGCATGCTAAATGAAGAGTCCAAATGTGTTTCGTGTTTTGATGTTTTGATTTTTGAAGAGAGGATCTTCACTTAGAAAATTTCGGTATGCTAAATGAATAATCCAAGTGTGTTTCATGTTTTGATGTTTTAATTTTTGAAAAGAGGATCCTCACTTATCAAATTTGGGTATGCTAAATGAAGAATCCAAGTGTGTTTTGATTTTTGATTTTTGAAAGAGATACTTAGCAAATTTGGGTATGCTAAATAAAAGATCCAAATGTGTTCTAATTTTTTTTTTTTTGAAAGAGGATCTTACTTAGCAAATTTAGGTATGCTAAATAAAGAATACAAATGTGTTTCAATTTTTTTTTATTTTTGAAAAGAGGGACTTTACTTAGCAAATTTGGGTATGCTAAATAAAGAATCCAAATATGTTTGATTTTTGATTTTTGAAAAATGGACCTTTACTTAGCAAATTTGGGTATGCTAAATAAAGGATCCAAATGTGCCTTTTTTTTGAAAAGATGATTGTTGATTTTGTTTTTGAATAGATGATTGTTGATGTTATTTTTTTTAAAAGATGATTGTTGATTTTAATTTTGAAAAGATGATTGTTGATTTTGATTTTGAAATGATGATTGTTGATTTTTTTTTTACTTTTGAAAAAATGATTGTTTATTTTATTTTGAAAATGAAATCTTTGAATGAGGATGTTCATTTGGGCTTTCTGAAAAGATGATTATTACTTTGATTTTTGAAAAGATGATTGTTGATTTTATATTGAAAATGAAATCTTCATTTCAATAAATTGAATGAGGATGTTCATTTGCACTTTTTGAAAAGTTGATTTTGATTTTGATTTTGAAAATGAAATCTTCATCAAATAAATTAAGTGAAGATGTTCATTTGTGCATTTTGAAAAGATGATTTTGGATTTTCTTTGAAAATGAAATCTTCATTCAATAAATTGAATGATGTTCTTCATTTATTTTTTGGGTGATTTTTTATTTTTATTTTTGAAAAGATGATGTTGATTTTATTTGAAAATGAAATCTTCATTCAATAAATTGAATGAGGATGTTCATTTGTGCTTTTTTTTGAAATATGATTAATTTGATTTTGAAAAGACCTACATGTAACAATCTTGAAGATTGTTTGATAAGGTTGAGATATTTTATTATGTGCATTTTGAAAAAGTTCTTTTTGGAAATTATCATTTTAATAAAGGATTTATTTTTCTTTAGTTTTTGGAATGAACCTTTCTTAACCATAGAAATGGTAAAGAGGAAGGTCTTTAATTATTTTTTTTTATT
Source organism: Cymbidium sinense (assembly GCA_021442155.1). NCBI lineage: Eukaryota > Viridiplantae > Streptophyta > Magnoliopsida > Asparagales > Orchidaceae > Cymbidium > Cymbidium sinense. The sequence continues at coordinate 51,819,663 of CM038219.1, forward strand.
AAATTTTTATTTTCACCTATTGGGGAACCCAATATTAGTTTTAAGACTTACACGGAGTGAGGTCCTAAAACCTAAAGGAAGTTGGCTAGCTTAGCTTAAGGATGAAATAAACTAAGTGCCAACAGGAAAGAAGGATAGTCTCGGACTCATACAAAGTACTAATCCACTATCGATACTTAGAGACAATGGTCATTTATCAAAGATGGAGAGAGGAACCATCCTCAGCATAGTCGACAGAAAAATCTGTGGTGAAATTTTTTATTTTCATATTCATCTATCTTTTTAAAAAAAAATTAATGAAGTCAAAATAAACATTCTTATTTGACACCATGTAGATCCACAGATGTTCTCATTATAATGATTAGGTACAGCATTAAGGAATGATGTACTATCTTCAGAGATAGAAGTCATCATCCTACAATGGACCTAATCACCTAATAAGGACTCCTAAAGACAATGGGGTCTTCGATAGTAGATTCTTCCCACTTTTACATGAAAAAAAAGTAGGGTTTATTTTAATCTTCATTAAGTTCCCGTGGAGGCAAGCCCCATAGTTAATTACATCCTAAAGAATGATATTCCTTAAAATACTCTGATTAAGGTAAATGATCATCTTCCAAAGATTTCAAAGATAGACTACCAATCAATTGATTATTTTAAGATCAAGTAGGATTGATCAAGAGGAGAGAGTTATTATCAAAACCAGAAGGAGATGAGTAGGAGATGCTTATGATACTAGGAAGCCTAATAAACATCCCAAACTATCCTATGGTTGGGCTTTATATTTTTAAAATTTGAAGGGAGTTAATTATTTGAGTTGAATTTTTATTAGAAATTTAGGACTTACAATTCCATAACACAAGATCATGGAAACTCCTAAGAGAAAAGGATTTATGCTTGTAGCTCGTAAAGGGAAGTAGCAACCTCGAACTAAATCTAGGAGTTTTGGCGAGCACAACCTAAATCTAACTAAATGGGTATATGATTTACCTCCACAGAGAGGATAAACCACCCAACTGGACTTACAACCTGGTGGTCCAACTAACTCCTATAATTTTAAATACATGTAAGCAAATCTTATGCTTTTGCAATATAGCTAAGCTGTTATTTATTTAGAAAGAGACTAAGTCCTTAAACACACTCCCTAAGAGACTAGATCATGTAATGCATGAATAAAGACTTAAATCTAATGCAAATTTTTGTTATGTTTTATTTTTCTTTTTGGACAATTCATTTGACACAGGCTATGGGATTCATATGCTTAATGAATCAGAAATTGGTTATGAGCCAAAATAAGTATGAAGGAGGTGAGTTCCTACCATGGCTCTCAAAAGTCAAGCCAAGTTCCCTAGCAAAGGTGGAAGCCCTCCATTAGCAAGAGTGAAGCAAGATTCTTTTTATGCATGATGTGAGACATACAACATCTTGGGTTTGCTAAATCTTTTATCTAGATTTATAACCTTGGCTTTAGGTGACGTTATGAGTTATTAATTTTTATTTTGAGTTGATTAATTGGATAGAAAATTTATTTTTTCTTAAGAGCCTAATCGCATCCAAGCCATTCACCAAATTAAGAAAGAAACTAGGAAAAACATGTCATCTTAATGCACAAGCTAAACAAACATCAAGCAATTTTATAAAGTTAATGAATAAAAGAATCGATGTGGTCGTAGCACCACAAACCTAAAAGAAATGTGGTAGTAGCTCTACCCTTATATACAACCTGATTATAAAAAGAATTAATTATAATTTAGAAAGAATTCATGTTATGGGGGGTGTTCATTCTTTATTCTTCATTCTTCTTTTCTTCTTTTCTCTTTTCTTTCTTTCTTCTTACTTTTGGTTGGTTGAGATGTGGTTGCTCCAAGGCTTCACATGGAGCATAAGACATAGTCTTATGACCAATGTTCATCCTAATCCCCCATAACATTCATTCCAAATCTTAATTGCAAAATTACATGAAAATGGAAAAAGTAAATCTAATTAAACCTACAAAATAGAGATTAGCTAAACATATCATACAATCACAAGAAGTTATATAAATAAATTAGAATTAGCACCCTACACATGGGTAACCAAGTCTACTTGTCCAAATTTGGATAATGCTTAGGGGTATAAGCAACATGCAAGAAAAGCATTTATATTTTATTACAGGCCCCCTTAAGCACAATCTGAAGATAATGATTAGACTAACATTTCCCTATCATCCAGTCTACACACATACACCTTAACATCTAGACTAAAACATTACATCACAAAGCAAAATCAGGCATCAAACCATGCATTGCCCTAACATAGAGCTAGAAATGGTGACTTAAATAATGTGTGCCATTTAAGGCTTGTGTGCATGTCTTAGCTAGGCTTTAAGTTGTTGAGTTTTCTAAGTGTGAAGAGTTCAACTTAGAGGGTGGTTTCATTTAAGTGATTGAGTTGATTAATTTTATTTTAATGATTTGATTTGGTTTGAATGGAACCTACATTTAATTAAGAAAGAGAAAGAGAGAGAAGAGAACTTCTCTTCCTCCCTACCTTAAGTAATTTCTAAGTAGATTCATTAATGATTTTCTTTAGTGAATGCTTTATTATGTGTTTTAATTAATCCTAAGTTTAGATTTTCTCTAAATAAACCTATTTAATAAGAAAGGCATCTTAAGACTAATTAAGGTGAATTACTATCACATAACACAACCATTTATTTCTTTCCAACATGTATATCATGCATATGAATAAATCCTATGCATACCTATATGTGCAAATGCAAATGATAGCACACCTTAATGATGAATGCATAGAGATGTTGTTTAGAAAATTTTGGATATTCCATGATGCATGGTTTTGTTAAGTAGAAAAGAGGGACTCTTTTATCCATTAATCAAATGCACATTTACATGTATGAAAGACATAAGTGAGTACAACACCATTGTTTTCTCTACACTAGGGGTATAAGGTACAAGACTTCTTCTACTTAAATCCTCACAACCCAGATGTCCGTGACTAATATACACTTTTCTTAAATACATGTGCATGTACAAAAGAAAACAAATGGATGAAGAATCATGCAAAGATTTTGTTTGTTTGTTTGATTTGGTTATACATTTACATGTGTAGATGTGAAGATCCTTCTTAAGTCATAACATAGAAGTGTATAGGAATAGATTTAAGCAAGTGTTATGTTTTTTCAAATGAACTATACACTTTATAAATCCTATACAAACCTATGTTAAAAAAAAAGAGAAGAAAATCACATAACACATTTTATGATATATTCACATGCAAGCTTATAAGTATTTATAAGTAGCATACCTTCATTTATAATCTTTGATTTATAAGTTTTGAAAGTAATTTTTGATTTAATAGTGATAATAGCCACTCATATTCTTACTTTAGCCAAAACATGCAATTTGACATAAAGAAAATATTTCATTTATTTTGATTTTTCAAAAGATATGAATGCATGATTTTCATATGGCACACAACATTTAGCATGCTTAGAAGGAAATAAAGTGATGTAAGCATGTAACTTTATTCACCCTAATTAATTCTTAAAGATAATCTTATGAAATAAGATCACTTAAAGTGAATCAAAATTTTCTTAAAGGAGAACCATTAAGTTGATTTTATATTTAGTTTAGGTTAAAGTGTGAATTAATTTCATTAATTACCCCTTACCTATACCACTTTAACATAATTAACCAAACAATTATGAGCCAACATATGATATGCAATTACATGGAATTTAGATCAGTAATGCACCTAAGAAAGAAAGAGCCTAATGCAATTCACAATTATTGATTAATTAAGCTAAAGGTTTAATTAAGTATTTTCATAACCTTCCCACACATGTGAGTTGGAAATGATTTTAAATTTACCTAGGCTTTTGAACACCTAAGGATCTACCCAACAAGAGATTGATTAAGTTGATTGATTTTGAAAGTTTGATTAAAGCTAATCAAGTAGATCATTAGTGGATTAATCCTTAATTATTTGATTTGGAAGAAAGGGGTTTAGGGAATAGCTTAGGAAAATATCCCAAACCCATTCCATAAACCTCCTACTTACTTAAACAATATTTAATTATCTTAATTAAGTGATTAAACCACTATTCACATGCTTACTCTTACATAGGGGATGATTAGATTCATTAATTGATTTCTAATTAACTCATTAATAAATTCCAAGAAAATTGGGAGGAGTCATCCACTTAAACATGTCCAGAAGTTTGGAATTAATTAATGAAAATTAAGGAGTAATAAGGTTATTAAGTTTTAATTAAACCCTACTAAGAAAAATTCACTATTTAAAATTAATTCAAAATAATTTTATTTGATTCCCCTCTGAATTATCTTTAAAATAAACTTAAGTTTGTATTTTTTTCTAATTTTTCTATATTTAATTATGAATTTATGAAGCTTCAGTGATTAGGGATAATTAAGTACCCAAATTATATAACTAATCCCATCGACACCATCACGACATGTTGCTTTCCATGACAAGATTGGTTATTTGAAATTTGTCGCGTCAACGGTGCAAAGCTTTTCTATCCAATCAGGATCGAATCGGATCAAACCTGGTTATGAAAGGATTAAATCAATGGATCTAGTGTGTTTAATCAGTCCATCAAAACACGGATGGACCATGATTCATCCCCCTTGCCTACGGGAGATGGAAACCATCCGTCCTCCATGGCTTGATCTGAGCTCACTTGAGCTTGATAAGATAGAGACTCAACCCACACCATCAAGAAGCATAAACAAGCAGATCCAATGGTTGAATTTCAATGGGATTATAATTCTTCATAAGGACCAAGATTTCTTTTAAGCTCAATTTTGAGTCATACCTCGTGACTATCACCTGCTTCCAGCAGTTAAGGTAGCTTCATCTAGTGGAGATGAAGCCCTATTGAAAGTTTCAAGGTTCAATTTGTGGATCTAATTGACCAAAGCTTGCTTCACTTGGCTTTCAATCTTCCCGTGGCTTGGAGACTTGAGAAAAGCTTTGGGTAAGCGACTTGGTGCCTTGATGGTGCTTGCAAGAGCAATTGAGTTTGATTGAGAATTGAGCAAAGTGGAAATCTCCCTCACCTCCCTATTTTGGCTATGAAGAACCAAGGGAGAAGTTCAAATGAGCTTAGGAATGCTTAGAAACTTGGAGAAGCTTTTTGATCCTCGAGCTCAATCAATGCAAGAGTCTTGGTTTGAGTGAAATGAGGGGGATATATCTCCCTACTTGGATGGCCGCTTTCCTTGCCATTTTGATCAATATGAGATTGAATTGGTTGTTTAGGTTGTTAGAGCTCATGTGGTTCGATAGGAGTGGAAGTGTGGAGGTGCACATGGTTAAAATGAGTGTGGAGGTGATCCAAGTGGAGAAATTTGATTGAGGGGTCATTTGGCCTTGGTTGGGTCATGGCTGACCCAAACCCATTGGGTCATGCACACCACCTTGGTGTCCAAATGGTCCACTAGAGGATGTCAAGTGGCCATGAAAGGATTTGACCAAATTCCAAGTGGATTTGGCCAAGTTACCCTTGACCCAAGGGTAAAATGGTCATTTGGCTTTGATTTTGATTTGGAATTTGAAATGATTGAAAAAATGGTTACCAATTTTCAATGAATTTGGAATTTATTTGATTTGATTTGTGTTGACCCATTTAGTCAAAATGGGTCAACTTTCAAGTTGACCAATTGGTCAAATTGGGTCAAACCATGGGTTAGGTCAAGTTCAAATGATCATTTAGAGTGATTTGGTATTTGGTTTGGTTCAATTTGATTTATATTTGGTTTTGGTTCATTTGAGTTCTTAGGTCAAATGGGTCAAGTTGACCAATTTGACCCATTTGACCCAATTAAGGTTAGTCATGGTTTTAGGCTTGGTTGATCATTTGAAATATTTTGTAAGCTTTTGTTTCAATCAATTTTGGTTTGATAAGTTTCAAGTTGATTTGACCTTTTTCAAGTTGGGGTTCATGATCAAGGCTGGCTAGTTTAGTTGGCCAATTGAGGCTTTGGTCAAGTTCAACAAGTGATTTAGAACGAATTTTACCCATTGGTTGCAATCAATTTGGCTTAGGTCAAGATTTGACACATTTTGACCTTTTAAGTCAATTTGGGTCAATTTGGGTCAAGTGGCCAATTAGGCTAGGTTTGGCTCAAATGATAACTTGGTCAAGTTTAATCATTGATCATGGATCTATTTTAATCAATGGTTTCAATCAATTTGGTCTATGTTAGATTTTGGCTAGTTTTCATTTGCCAAATGTTGACTTGGTCAAAGGCTAGTTTGACTTGGTTTGACCTAATTTGAGTGATTGATCATCCTATGATGATTGTTGCTCACAATGTGAGGCTTAGATGGGCTTAGTTCAATCCAATTTGGTAGATTAGAATTTGGCTCAAAAGGTGCTTAG
>CM038219.1:54273480-54679891 GCA_021442155.1 Cymbidium sinense
GGTGTTCATGACTTCACTTCCAATAGTACATTGATTTAATGTTTCTTCTTAGAACATGCTCTATTAGAGAGTCTGTAGTGCTACATGATCCTTTTGGATAGGAGCGTCAGACGTTAATGATTTATCTGAGGAGACTGTCGAGGTTTCTTTACTAACAGGACATACTTTCCAGCTATACAGGGTTTAAGTGATGACTTATTTTTAGCATGATTCATAGTTACATGACTTTACATCTTCATACTCCCGGTTAGAGAGAGGCTTCTGCACCAAAGTGTTTTATTAACAGTCAGTTGGATTTCTCGAGGTGAGCAAATTTACTTGGACCAGTAGTACAAGTTGAAGTTTATAGAGTTCTTGGTGGAATTTTGAGGCAGATTCTTTGGATATGTGTGATGTTATCCTATCTTGGCATTACTTATGTGCCTAAATTCACCTTCACATATATGATGCATTTGTCTATTTTGAGTGTCCACTATACTTTTTGGAGCGAGGATATCCCACAGTTATTCAGTTGTACTAGACATTATCTACTTTTGAGAACGATCAGATGCATCTATTCTTCTTTGTATTGCACTTAGTTAGAGATCGATTTTTACTAGTCAACCAGCCAAATATAATTAGTTTGTCTCTAAGCTTGATAGAGGTTGACCTTACTTATAACTTCGAGGAGAATGTCAGAGATTCACTACTTCACAACTGACGGACTTTGAGAGTGGCATAGTATCTTTTCGACATGTGTTCAGGCTGGTTATGCTGCTTCTATCGCTTACTGAGACTTGACACTAGTTCTCTTTTTTAGATAGCTCATCCACATAGTTACACGTGGGTCAATTATATTCACCTTACCTGGGTATGATTGTCATTCAATCCTTTCTTGGAGCATGATGTGAAGAGGTACAAGCACAGAGTGAGGTCTTTGAGAGTTCTTCAGAGTCAAAGACCGTCATAGTACAACACAGGTAGGAGATGACAACATTAGAGGTCCAATATGTCTCTTTCTTTTCTTCTTCCTTTTTTATATCTCTTTCATTTATTATATGTATCTTTAGCATATGCTTAACATTTAGATTTAATTCGTAATAGGTAGTATAATTAGAGTAGACCAAGCTTGGGGATACCACCCTTAATAGAGTGCAGGCTAGAGATTCTTCCCATAGTTATACAAAAGTTCATTCATTAGCTCGTAGACTCATGCACAATCGACTCTGAGTCTACTCGAGCTTGAGTTGTTGTGGCGAGTCCACTTGGTGACTTTTGACTCCATACGAGTTACCACAGGTGTTAGCTAGCACATAATACGCTTTTGAAGACTTTGGAACTAGGCCATTAAGTGCACTCGTCTTTGACACAACTATCTCAGATTTTGCTACTTTTGTTGTGGAGTCACTTGTTTTCATAAAGCCTTACTCTATCCCCACATTTCAGCTTGATGGTACTCACATAGTGTGTAGGATCTTTAAAGGCTAAAGAGTCTGAAGTACAGTTAGGAAGTATAGAGGATCGTGCGAAGAAGCCTTGGTACATGTCACATCCTCTCAACATGTCACAATGTTGCTCAATCCTATCCCAAGTATCAACATTTCACCGAGGATAGTGCTTGTCAATCTCGGACCAAATGATCTCCTCATTAAACTCAATGGATGGCAAGCCCTCGTGTCCCTTTTAACTAAACAATTTTCCTAACAAGCAATCAAAGGAAATGCATATAAAGATATACATGTAATAACATGATAAAACATAAGCATGAGTAAAACACTCAGTTACACAGAGAAGTGGTTAAATGTTGAAGCTTGAGTTATAAATTGCATAGGATTAAGCATGTTCATTAAAGTGCATAAAAATTAAAATCAAAATACCCAATGCGATGTGCAGGCCTTAAGAATCAATGAGGTTAATTATCTCACAACAAATATGATCTGTTTTAAATGTGTATCATATTTGTTGGGAGGGTATTTGTTAACCTCCATACTTATGCCAAAATTTAAATTGAGAGAACATAAAATCTCATTGTAATAAATGTCATGGAGTTACCATGTGTATCGTCTAAGCTACTCAACAATATTTATTCATAAAATGAGTCATATCAAGGCACTTAAAAAATATCAAAAGTATTCATTAATAACATCTACAGTACTTAAGGACCTACATAAAAGTAAAATGTTGAAATTACCTACACATGCGGTTGGTAAAAAGCAATTTGAATATGCAGCAAAGGTTTAAAAAAAATGAATGAAAATAAAATAAATCGAACCCGACCTAGGGTTGACTATTGAGTGAAAGCTCAAAATAGTCAAGATTAATTTCATTTTTAAATTATTCTTTTATGGATCCCATTAGTTTGTGATGGACTGTACTGAGTAGGGGCCATGAGCCTTGGGCTAACTCAAATTTACCAATCTAACGGGAGTAGTCTACCAACCATAGTAGGACTATCCAACCAAAAGGGTGTCTTTCGGGTTGCAATGATCAAGTTTAAGAAGAAAGCACGGGGACTCACATCTTCTAAAAAAAATAAGGAACCATTAGGGTGATCGGTTGCTTGGGCAACAAATCGAACCCGACCTTGGGCTGATTATTGAGTGAATGCCGTTAGGGGACTTAAATCAGCTCAAAGATAGTCAAGATTAATTTTATTTTTTAATTTTTTTATGGATTCCATTGGTTTGTGATGGATCACACTGAGAAGGAGCTATGAGCCTAGACATATCTCAGATTTACTAAACCAAAGAGAGTAGCTTCCCAACCAGGGGAGAACTATCCAATCAAAGGTATTTTTGGTTTGCAATGGTCAATTCGGGAAGAAAGCAGGACTCACATCTTCTACTATAAAAGACCATTAGGGTGATCGATTTCTTACGCAACAAATCGAACCCGACCTAAGGCTAACTATTGAGTGAATGCCACTAGGGAACTTAAATCAGCTCAAAGATAGTCAAGATTAATTTCATTTTTTTAATTATTTTTTATGGATCCCATTGGTTTGCGATGGACTGCACTGAGTAGGGGCCATGGGCTTTAGGCTAGCTCAGATTTATCAATCCAAAGGGGTAGCCTACCAACCACACAGTAGGACTATCCAACCAAAGGGGTTTTCGGTTTGCAATGGTCAAGTTTAAGAAGAAAGTGCGGGGACTCACATTCCAAAATAAGGAACCATTGGGGTGAAATATTAGCAAGGTAACATGTTAACCCGACCTAGGGTTGACTATTGAGTGAATGTCGCTGGGGGACTTAAATCAGCTCAAAGATAGTCAAGATTAATTTCATTTTTTAATTATTTTTGATAGATTCCATTGGTTTGCGATGGATCACATTGAGAAGGAGCTTATATCAGCCTAGACCTATCTTAGATTTATTGAACCAAAGTGAGTAGCTTCCGACTTAGGGAAGAACTATCCAACCAAAGGAGTGCCTTTCAATTTGCAATTGTCAATTCAAGGAAGAAAGCACGGGGACTCACATCTTCCACTATAAAGACCACTGGGGTGATCGGTTGCTTTGGGCAACAAATCGAACCCGACTAAGGTCGGTTTGCGGCAGTCATGCTAGAAAGAATGCGTCATAAGCTTACATCTTCCAAAGCAAAATGACGGTAACGATTGAAGAACCTAAGGGCGACTATGGAGAGAGTGCCGATCTAGGGACTTATCTCAACTCAAGTAGTCAGACAATTCTTATAGGTTCTGGCACTGCCCTAAATATAGGATGTCTGCTTGGGAAAAGAGACCCTTTGGGGCTTGAATTCTTAATCCACAAGTGAATATTTTTATTTGTTTATTTTATTTGTTTATCATGGACCATGTTGGTTTGCGAGGGATCAAACTGAGATGGAGCTTATATTAGCCTAGACCTATCTTAGATTTATTGAACCAAGGGAGAATTTATGCATCCTGAACAAATTCTCCAACCACAAGGGTGGCTACTAGGAAAGGGGGATTGTACAATCTGAAAGTAACCTGGGTAGTGTCTAAATGGGGTCGCAAATGACGTGATCCAAATAGAGTGCCCATAGGGAGAGGGGCCGCTAAGGGCTTGATCCAAAACCACGAGAATATAATTTGCATAGGTATTGGTGGCCAACTCAAGGAGAAAGCCGGGACTCACATCACGAGTAATGTATCCATCGGGTGAATCGCTGTCAGCATAGTGAACATCAACCAACCTAAGGTGCTCATCGGTTTGCAAAAATCAGCCTAGGAAGAAAGCATGGGGACTCACATCCTCCTATAGCGGAACTAATTGTTGGGATAGTCTATCTTTGGCTCTACAGTCCCATCCGAGCTAGGGCGGCAACTGAGTGAATGCCGCTTAGGGACTTATATCAACTCAAGAGTAGTCAAGAGGAAAGGAGCCTCTAGAGAACTTACCCTAAACCTTAAATATACTCGACCTAATTAGTACATGATGATTAGTTCAAGAAGAAAGCACGAGGACTCACATCTTCTTAAACAAAATCAGCATGATGTAGCTTACTGGCTGGGTAGTGAAGTCTACCAAACTAACAAGACGCTCATTGATTTGCAATGGTCAAGTTAGGAAGAAAGCTCGTGGACTCACATCATCCAAAATAAGGGACCACTGGGGTGACATACTAGCAAGGTATCACGTAAACCCGACCTAGAGCACTTAATGAGTGAGTATCACGGGGGGCTTGCTCCCACATCAAAATAGCCCAAGATAAAAGATTTGTGTTTATTTTTGTGCTTGTGTTAAAGGAATAGGACGCTCGCTTGGGTTCTCTCACACCTATCCTAAACACGCAGGGAATTTAATAAAATGGTGCTATGAATGACAGTTGGGATTCCCATTAAGGAAGGATGCCGCTTGGGTTCTCTCACACCTAACTTAGTTGTGCTAATCAAAATAAGATGTCGTTTGGATTCACTCACACCTATTCTAGTAGTGCTGGGAATTGAGTTTGATTGTGTTTGTGTGATGAAAGAGGGATAGGATGCCTCTTAGGTTCTCTTACATCTATCCTAAACATGTGATGGAGCACTTCAAAAGAAGAGAAGATTTTGATGAATTAGAATGAAATTTTTGTTCTTTTAATGATAATTGTTTTCAAACATATTTTATGGGTAATATTTTTTTCAAATAGAGCCAATTAATTGGAAGCATCGGGTGTTTCCCTTTACAATCAATAATCTGATAAGTTTTAGAATGGAAGTGTCTCTACCTGAGTTGGAATCCAAAGTTTTAGAATGGAAGTGTCTCTACCTGATAAGTTTTAGAATGGAAGTGTCTCTACCTGAGGTAGAATTGATGTTTATCTACTCTTTTATAGTGCCCAAAGTTTCTTCTATTAGATTTGATGACTCTGACTCTTTATTGATAGTGACACCCCGAAAGTTTTAGAATGGAAGTGTCTCTACCTGAGTTGGAATCCTTGAAGACATCAAGTCCATCGGTGTCGCTATTTTATGGATAACGATCATTATTGTGATTATCATTTTGAGAGTTGTCTTCTTCTGGGAATTAGGATTCAAGTTATTTGAGTCACACTTATCCGAAATGGATAAGACATACTCAAAAATCCTTATTAATCCTGTTCTTGGCTCTTGAAGGATTATGGCCTTTCTCCTTTTGTGAGGAAACTCAGAATCAGACTATAGGTCAAGCTGGGGAAGTGGCTTCTTGCCTGCCACCTCCTCTCCACTAACGGTCGTGAGGACTGGAATCTCTGCATTGTTGGAAAGAGAACCATATAGGCATTTGCTCTAATATTGTCAATTTGAATTGTCAACTTGATCTGATTGTTGGATTGGAACTCTCATTTAACAAATTTGGGTATGCTAAATGGGATTCCAAATATTGGAGAGACTTTAAATTTCTGGAGGAGATACCTCGAATTTGATTTAAGTTTATAGCCCATATTTAACAAATTTGGGTACGTTAAATGAGGTTTAAATATTTTGGAGAGATCTTTGATGCTTCCATAGGTTCATATTTGATTTTGATTTTTGAGTTTGAGGACTCTTCATTTAACAAATTTGTGTATGTTAAAGTAAAGGGTCAATTGATTTTATTTTGATTTGTGATTTTAGAATTTACTCACTTAGCAAATTAAGATATGCTAGGTGAGGTGTTTGAAATAATTTTCTTCTTTTGTTTGCTTGTTTGTGAATTATGTGTGAATTTGAGAATGAAATCTTCACTTAGAAAATTTGAGTATGCTAAATGAGGAATCCAAATATTTTGTTATTTTGAAAAGAGGATCTTTATTTAGCAAATTTGGGTATGCTAAATAAATGATCCAAATGTATTATTTTTTTATTATTTTGAAAAGAAGATTCTTAACAAATTTAGGTATGCTAAGGAAATCTAAATGTGCTTTGTTTTGTTGATTTTTGAAAAAGATGATTCTTAGCAAATTTAGGTATGCTAAGGAAATTCAAATGTGTTTTATTTTTGTTGATTTTGAAAAATAGGATTCTTAGTAAATTTAGGTATGCTAAAGAAATCCAAATGTTGTTGTTTTTTTTTTTTTTTTTTTTTTTTTGATTTTGAAAAGGAGGAATTTAGGTATGCTAAATAAAGGATCTATGTGTTGTTTGATTTTTGATTTTGAAAAAGAGGATCTTCACTTAGCAAATTTAGGTATGCTAAATGAAAGAATCAAATGTTATTTTTTTTTAAAAGATGTTTGTTGATTTTATTTTTGGAAAGATGATTGTTGATTTTATTTTAAAAATGAAATATTCATTCAATAAATTGAATGAAGATGTTCATTTATGCTTTTTGAAAAATAAGATTTTGGATTTTATTTTGAAAAGATGTTGATTGTGTGTTTTGAAAATGAAATCTTCATTTAATAAATTGAATGAAGATGTTCATTTGTGCTTTTTGAAAATATGATTGTTGATTTTTTTTTTGGAAAGAGATTATTGATTTTATTCGAAAATGAAATCTACATTCAATAAATTGAATGAAGATGTTCATTTGTGCTTTTTGGAAAATATGATTGTTGAATTTTATTTTTTTGGAAAGATGATTGTTGATTTTTATTTTGAAAATGAAATATTCATTTAATAAATTGAATGAAGTTGTTCATTTGTGCTTTTGAAAATATGATAGGTTGATTTTTATTTTTGAAAAGAGATTGTTGATTTTTGTTTTGAAAGTGTCATTTTGGATTTTATTTTGAAAATGAAATCTTCATTCGATAAATTAAATGAAGATGTTTGCTTGTGCTTTTTTTTGAAAATATGATTGTTGGATTTTATTTTTGGAAAGATGATTGTTGATTTTTGTTTCAAAAAATATGGTTGTTGATTTTAATTTGAAAATGAAATCTTCATTCAATAAATTGAATGAAGATGTTCATTTGTGCTTTTGCAAATATGATTGTTAATTTCATTTTTGAAATGATCCTACATATAACAATCATAAAGATTATTAGATGAGGGTGATTTATGAAATTTTGTGTAAATATTTTATTATGTGCATTTTAAAAGTGTTTTTTGAAAATTGCTATTTTATAAAGGATTTATTTTTCTTTATTTTTGAATGAACCTTTCCTTACCATAAAATAGTAAGCGGGGAAGTCTTTAGTTATTTCTTTTATCAAATTTTTTTCACCTATTGGGAAACCCAACATGGGTTTTAAAACCACACGGAGCGATGTCCTAAAACCCAAATGATGTTGGCTAGCTTAGCTTAAGGATGAAATAAACTAAATGCCAATGAAAAAGAAAAATAGTCATGGATTCGTATAAAATACAAACCCGCTATCGATGCTTGGAGACAATGATCATTTACCAAAGATGGAGAGAGGAACCATCCCAACGAAGTTGCCAGAAAAATCTGTGGTAAAATTTTTATTTTCAATCTTTCATCCTAATCTTTCTGGAGAGAGAGAGAAATAAAATGAAGAACCAAAAATAAAAATCAAAACACTTCTTCATTGGACAGAGTCTGAGATGTTCTTATTAGTGAGTGCGGCATTGTGGAATGATGTACTATCTCGAGAGAAGTCACCATCCTACAAATGGACCTAATCACCTTAATAAGGACTCCAAGGACTATGGGTCTTGTAATGTAGAGATTCTTCCCTACTTTACATGGAAAAGTAAAGCAAGATTTATTTTTAAATCGGGTTAGTTAAGTTCTAAGGCAAGCTCATAGTTAATTACATCTAAGGAATGAGATTCCTTAAGAATACTCTTGATTAAGATAAATGATTGTTATCTCCAAAGATTTCAAAGATAGGACTATCAATCAATTAGTTTATTTTTAGAAGATCAAGTGGGATTGATCAAGAGGAGGGAGTTATTATCGAAACCAAAAGAAGATAAATAGGAGATGCTTATAATACTAGGAAGCCTAATAAGCATCTCAAACTATCCTATGGTTGGGCTTTATATTTTTGAAATTGAGGTGCTTTTATTTGTTTGAGTTGAATTTTCATTAGAAATCTAGCTTATAATTCCATGTGAGAATATCATGAAAATGCAGAGGTGAGGATTTTGCTTATAGCAAAGAGAAGTAGCAAACTCTAAACCTAAATCTAGGGAGCTTTGGTGAGGGTCAAAAGCACCTAAATCTAAGGAGAAAATGAGTATTTGGTTTACCTCCATAAGAGAGGATAAAATCACATTTGGACTTACAGCGAGGGTGGTATAACTCTATACGATTTTAAATACATGTAGGCAAGTCATATGCTTTTTGCAAGATAACTAAGTTGTTATTTATTTAGAAAGACTAAGTCCTTAAATCCTCTTTAAGATACTAGATATTATGTAGGGCATAATTAATGACTTAAATCTAATACAATTTTTTTTTATTATATTTTATTTTTATTTTGGACAATCAATTTGACCAGATTTAGGATTCATATGTAATGCATGATAAATTAGATTATGGGCCAAAATCAGTGAGAAAGGAGTGTTTTCACCATGGCTCTTAAAGGTCAAGCCAAGTTCGGCAAAGGTGAAAGCCCTCCATAACAAAGTGAAATAAGATATTTTTATGCATGATGTGAAACATATAACATCCGACTAAGGGGTTGTTGAATCTTTTATCTTATTTTACAATACTTTAGATGAGATTATGAGTTATTTAATTTTAGTTTTGAGTTGATTTGATTGGATAGAAAATTTATTTTCTAAGAGCTTAATCACCTCTTGGTCATTCATCAAAGCAAGGAACAAACTAGAAAAAAATATGCAATCTTAATGCACAAGCTAAATAAACATCAAACAATTTATAAAGCTAGCGAAAGAATAAGAGGTCATTTGTGGTCGCTCGCACAAACCAAAATAAATTGGGTAGCTCTACCCTTATACGGAGTGAATTAATTATAATCAGAAGGACTTCATGTTATGGGGTCTTCATTCTTCATTTCTTCATTTCTTCTTTCTTCTTTCTTCTTTCTTCTTTTTAGTTAGTTGGAATGTTTGCTCCAAAGGCTTCACATGGTACATAAGACATAGTCTTATAACTAATATTCATCCTAATCCCCATAATCATTCAAATCCTAATTGCAAAATTACATGAAAATGGGAAAAGTAAATCTAACTAAAACACGTAAAATAGAGATTAAAACAAACCACAATCCCAAGCATGTATATGAATAAATTGGACTTAGCACCCACACATAGGTAATCAAGTCCACGGCCTATTTTGGATTATGCTTAGGGGTATAACAACCAGCAAAAGCATTTATATTTTTATTATAACGCTCTTAAGCACAATTCTGAAGAAGATAATGGTTAGACTTAGATAGTCCTACCATTCATCACCATACACCTAACATCGAGACTAAAATAATACATCACAAAATAAAATCAAGCATCAAATCATGCACCCCAACATAAGGCTAGAAATGGTGTGTATATGTGTGGTATGTCTTAGCTAGGCTTAAGTTAGAGTTTTTTTAATTATGAGAGGTTCAACTTAGAGGGTGGTTTCATTTAAGTGATTTAGTTGATTTGGTTTATTTTATTTGATGATTTGATTTGGTTTGAATGAACCTACACTTAATTACTAAGTGTTGTAAAGAGAGGAAAAGAGAAGGGGACTTCTCTTTCCTCCCTACTTCAAGAATTTCTAAGGTAGATTCATTATTAATTTTTGTTTAGTGAATATTTTATTATGTGTTTTAATTAATCCTAAGTTTATATTTTCCCTAAACAAACTTATTCAAAAGGAATGATATTTTAAGATTAAGTAAAGTGAATTACTATCACAAAATACACAAGTCTTTATTTCTTTCCAACATGTATAACAAGCATATCTATACATGCAAATGGAAATGTTAGCACACCTTAATGATGGATGCTAAGAGATATTGCTTAAGAAAATTTGAAATTTTTCATGCACGCATGATTTTGTTAAGTAGAAAAGAAATACTCTTTTATCCATTATTCATATACACATTTACATGTATGAAAGACATAAGTGAGTACGACGTCATTATTTTCTACACCAGGGGTGTAAGGTACAAGGCATTACTTATGGACTTAAAGCCTCGCGTCAGGGATGTCGGACTAATATACCACTTTTCTTAAATACATGTACATGTATAAAAAAAATGAATGGAAAAAAGAATCATGCAAAAATTTTGTTTGTTTGTTTGATTTGTTTATATAATTTACATGTGTAAGTGTGAATATCCTTCTTAATTAATAACATAGGAATGAATAGGAATAGATTTAAGCAAGTGTTATGTTCTTTTCAAATGAACTATACACTTTGCAAATCCTATTCAAAACTATATTAAAAGAGAAGAGAAGGAAAAGTCACATAATGCACATCTTATGTTATACTCACATGCAAGCTTATAAGTAATTATAAGTAGCATACCTTTCATTTATAATGTTTGATTTACAAGTTTTGAAAATAATTTTGGATTTAGTAGTGATAATAGCCATTCATATTTTTACTTTAGTCAAAATATGCAATTTGACATAAAGGAATAGTTTATATTAATTTTATTTTTTAAAAGACATGAATGCATGATTTTCATATGACATACACATTTAGTATATTAGGAAAGAAATAAAGTGATACAAGCATGTAACTTCATTCACTTTAATTAATTCCCAAAGACAATCTTATATAATAAGATCATTTAAAGTAAACCAAAATTGCTTAAAGAAATTTTTAGTTTTTTTTTAGTTTTATTTGATTTTAGGAAATGTAAAAAAAAAAAAAATTGCTAGTCCTAACCCATCTCCCACATGCCTGTGTTGTTTTAGTTTAATTTTTAGAATCATTAGATTGATTTTATATTTATTTAGGTTAAGGTGTAAATTAAGTTCATTAATTACCCTTTACCTATACCTCCTTAATATTATTATTCAAACAATTGTGAGCTAACATATGATATATAATCACATTAATTTTAAATAAGTAATGCACCCTAAGAAAGAAAGGTACCTAATATAATTGGCTCATAATTATTGATTAATTAAGCTAAGAGGTTTAATTAAGTACTTTCATAATCTTTCTCACATGTAGGTTGGATTTGATTTTCTTAAGCTTAAGTTATTGAACACCTAAGTATCTACCCAAGAAATAATTGATTAAGTGATTAAGTTTCTGGATTAATTTTTGAATTTGAGTTTGGTTAATTAAGCTGTTTAATGAAATGATTAAATCATTAATCAATTTGTAAATTAATTAGTTTTCATTCAAATGAAATAGGCTTAGGAGAAAAGATTTGGAAAAGGCATCTTAATCTCATTCCCTAAGTCTATCCAATGTTCCAAAGTGATTAACAAATTTAATTAATGAAATTTATTATCATTTAATAGGTTAATTAATCATTTAATTAATTAAGAGAGTGATTAGAGATGAAACAAGCAATTACCTAAATTAATCCAATAATAAATTACAAGAAAATCATGGGAGGCGGAAGTCATCCCACTAATTAATCTAGAATTTGGAATTAATTATTGGAATAATTAAGGAGTAATTAACATAATTACATCCCAATAAAACTCAAATTAAGAAAATGTCATGTTCAAAATCAATTAAAATTAATTTTATATTATTCCCCTTTGAATTATCTTTAAAATGAAGTTGAGTTTATTTTTTTTTGGATTTTCTACATTTACTTATGTATTTTTGAAGTTTTGTGATTATTGCTTAATTAAATCCCTAATTATATATAACTAATCTCGTACGTAAATCGTTGGCGTGGCACGCGCTTTCAATGGAATGATGGGATTGGTTATTTAAGTTATCACATGCTACATCGCGGCTAGCTTTTCTCCTTGAACCGTCCGATCAAAGATCGAATGGTCAGGATCAAACTCGTAGTTTCTAACGGGATTAATCATCTGATCTAGATCGATTAATCAGGACCGTCATCCAAAACATGCAGATGGATGGGTCCATGATTCATCCCGCTCTCGTGGGAGCGTTGTCCATCCTCCAAGGCTTGATCCGAGCTCACTTGAGCTCAGATTGAGTAGGGATTGAACACACACCATCTAAGAGCAAGAACAAAGACATCCAATGGTTTAATTACAATGGGATGAAAGTTCCTTCAAAGGACCAAAGAATTCCTACTAAGCTCGGTTTGAGGCATACCTCGGAAGCTATCACACGCTCTGACCATCGATGTAGCTTAGTGGAGATGAATTCCTGAAGGTTTGAAGGCTTGAGATCAAGTGGATCCTCCTATTAGCTAAGATGAGCTTCAAGTTCTTGCGAATTTGGTCGAACCCCTCCTTCCTGTGGCCTGAGTGCTTGGGATTTGACTTGGATGACCTCGATTGGGTCCTCTGATGGTGCTTGTAAGAGGAATTGGTTTTTGGTGGTGAATTGTGCAAAGTGGAATTTCCAATGAGTTCCCTTATTTCAGCTTTGAAGAAATCAAAATGGAGAATTGGAAGAGCTTGAGAAGCGTGGAGGAACTTGGATAAGGTTACTCTGGGTTCCTAAGGCTCAATCGATAGCAAGTCATGTGGAATGAAGTGGAATTAGGGGGAGTATATCTTCCCTGCAAGGATCGGACGGCCGTGAGCCTCCCTTCCATTTTGGATCAATTGACTTGATTGATTGAGTTTGTTAGGTGGTTAGTGCCATGTGATTCAATTTTGGTAGATGAGAGGTGGTGTGGAGTTGCACATATAGAGAATAAGAGTATGAGGTGATTCATGTGCTCATTTCCAAGTGGGGGTTTGTTTTGGTTGACCCAAACCCATTGGGTCATGTGCACCACTCTCATTAGTGTCCATTTGGTCCACTATGAGAGTACCAAGTGGACATGAAAAGGATATGACCAAATTCCAAGTGGAATTGGCCATAGGTTACCCCTTGACCTAGGGATAAAAATGGTCATTTGGCTTTGATTTCAGTTTAGGCAGATTTGGAATAGTTTGAAATTGGGTTGGTCCAAATTTCAAGGAATTTGGAGTTGATTTGATGTCATTTGGCCCATGTTGATCAATTGGTCAAATTAGGTCAAACTAAGGGTTGGGTCAAGTTCATATGACCATTTAAAATAGTTTGGCATCATTGGTTAGGTTCAATTTGATTTGTATTTGGTTTTGGTTCATTTGATTTCATTTAGGGCAAATGGATGAAGTTGGCCAATTTGACCCATTTGACCTAATTGGCTTAGGTCATGGGTTGGTTTAGGTTTGGTTAGTCATTTAAAATATTTTGTAAGCTTTGGTTTTAATCAATTTTGGTTTAATTTGATTTTAACTCAATATGACATTTTAGGCCAATTGGACTAGGTTGGGTCTAGTTGGCCAATTGAGGCTTTGATCAAGTTCAACAAGTGATTTAGAATGAACTTGACCATTGGTTTCAATTGATTTGGCTTACATCAAGATTTGACCCATTTTGACTTTTTAGGTCAAGTTGGGTTAACTTGGGTCAAGTGGCCAATTTGGCTAGGTTAGGCTCAAATGATGACTTGGTCAAGTTCAATCATTGATCATAAACTAGTTTTGATCAATGGTTTCAATCAATTTGGCCTATGGTAGATTTTGGCTAGTTTATATTTCATTTAGGTCAAATGTTGACTTGGTCAAAAGTTAGGTTTGACTTGGTTTGACCCAATTTGAGTGATTGATCATCTTATGATGATTGTTGCTCAGAATGTGAGGCTTAGATGACCTTAGTTCAATCCAATTTTGGTAGAATTAGAATTTGGCTCAAAAGAGTATTTTTGGTCACTTTGAGCCAAGTGAGCTTAAGTGGGTCAATTGACTTGATCAAGGCTTGAACCAAGTTTGGTTGAACTCACATATGGACTTATGATTGAAATATAAATCCATTTGCAAGTGATTTGGAGTCAAATAGGTTTTGATTTATTTGATAATTTCAAGTTCAAAAGGGTGAACATGAGTTTGATTTGGGTTTGATTTTTGAATTTAGTTTTGGATTGATGATTGAAGTTTGTATTTGTATTTGGTTTCATGATTAAAGGATTGATTGAATCATGAAGAAAAATTAAGGCTTGAACTAAGTTTAGTTCAATTGACTTGATCAAGGCTTGAACCAAGTTTGGTTGAACTCACATATGGACTTATGATTGAAATATAAATTCATTTGCAAGTGATTTGGAGTCAAATGGGTTTTAATTTATTTGATAATTTCAAGTTCAAAAGGGTGAACATGAGTTTGATTTGGGTTTGATTTTCAATTTAGTTTTGGTTTGATGATTGAAGTTTGTGTTTATATTTGATTTCATGATTGAAGGATTGATTGAATCATGAAGAAAAATCAAGGGTTTTAGCTTGATTTGAGTTTGATTTGGTTGAGTTCAAGAATTTGACTTGAAAGAGTTTAGGTTGGATTTTGATTAGATTTGGATTTGAAATTGATTTTGGTTTTGGTTTGAAGTCGAATTGAATTTATCTTTGTGGTAGAAATTTTTAACATTCTGGTCTCCCATCGTCATATTCCTCCTTTCCTTTCTAAGGTGGCAAGAAAGAATAAATGAATAGAGAAGAACGGGGAATATAAAATTGA
Organism: Cymbidium sinense; assembly: GCA_021442155.1. Lineage (NCBI taxonomy): Eukaryota > Viridiplantae > Streptophyta > Magnoliopsida > Asparagales > Orchidaceae > Cymbidium > Cymbidium sinense. The sequence continues at coordinate 54,288,418 of CM038219.1, forward strand.
CTTGGTGGACTTCACGGATCCAGATGTACTTATTAGGGTGATATGACATTGAGGAGAGGTGTACTATCTCGAAATATAGAAGTCACCACCTACAATGGACCTAATCACCAAAATAAGGACACCTAAGGACGTTGGGTCTTCGAGGTGTACTAGAGATTCTTACCCTACTTTACATGGAAAAATAAAGTAGAGTTTATTTTAAAATGGGTTCGTTAAGTGCCCTACAAAGGCCCTCATAGTTAATTACATCCTAAGGAATGAGATTTCTTAAGAAAACTCTCGATTGAGGTAAATGATTGTTGTCTCTAAAGATTTCAAAAGGGTAGGACTATCAATCGATTAGCTCTTTTTGAAAATAAAATGTGATTGATCAAAGAGATATTTATTATCGAAGCCAAATGGAGATAAGTAAGAGATGCTCACGATGCTAAGAAACTTAGCGAGCATCTCAAACTATCCTATGATTGAGCTTTACATTTTTGAAATTGATTTCATTTGTTTGAGTTGAATTTTTCATTAGAAATTTAGGGCTTATGATTCCACAACACAAGATTATGGAAATGCCTAAGAGGTGAGGATTTAAACTTATAGCCCACAAGGAGAAGTAACCTAGAACCTAAGTCTAGGGAGTTTTGATGATGGCCAAAAGCACAACCTAAATCTAAGGCAAAACTAGGTATTTGATTTGCCTCCACGAGAGGACAAACCACTGTTTGGACTTACAACCGGGGTGGCCAACTAACTCCTCTGGATTTTAAATATATGTAGGCAAGTTTTATGCTTTATACAAGATAGTAGGCATTATTTATTTAGAAAGAGACTAAGTCCTTAAACTCACTCCCTAAAGAGATTAGATCAAGGACATACTTCAAATGACCTAAATCTAATGAAATTTAGATTTCATTTTATTTTCATTTTAGACTATTATTTTGACTCTAATAGATTCATATGCATAATGCATGAGAAATGAGATTATTGGCCAAAATCGGAGAAGGGAGGAGGTGTGTGTTTCCACCATGGCTCTCAAGCCAAGTTTCTCTAGCAAAAGTGGGAGCCCTCCAATCAAGAGTGAAAATAATATGCATTTGTGCATGATGTTATAAAAGAAGTACTCATCCAGTTATCTTAATTTTAGCCTAAGCTTTATGTGAGATTATGAGTTCTTTTTTTTTAGTTTTGAGTTGTTAGAATTGGTAAAAGATTTATTTTTTTTCTAAGATACAAAAAGCAGGGAAGAAACTAGGAAGAGATGCACTTAATGCACAAGTTAAACAAATCATCAATCAATTTATAAAGCTAATCGCAAAAGGATAAGAGGTCATTGTGGTTAGGTACCACCATACAAACCGAAAACAAATTGGGTAGCTCTACCTTTATACAACCATTACAAATGAATTAAATACAATTAAGCAAGGAATTCATTATTATGGGGGTCTTCAAGCTTTGTTTCTTCATTCTTCTCTTCTTCTTTCTTCTTCTTTTCTTCTTTCTTCTTCTTTGGTTCCTTCTTTTGGATGGTTGGAAGGTGGATGCTTCAAAGGCTTCACATGGTGCATAAGATAAGATCTTTTGACCAATGTTCATCCTAGTCCCCATAATAATCATTTCAAAATCCTAATTGCAAAAAATTACATGAAAATGAAAGGTAAATCTAGCTAACACCTGCAAACAAAGGTTAGATAATCAAACCACACAAATTCCAAGCATGTATATTGGACTTATCACCCCATGCATGGGTGACTAAGTCCACCTGGCCTATTGGATTATGCTTAGGAGTATAAGCACCTGCACATCAAAAGTATTTATATTTTTATTTATTACATCGCCCCTTAAGCACAATCCCATGCAGAAAATGATGGTTAGACTAAGATCGCTCTACCATTCATTTTACCATACATCTAACATCCAATCTAAAACATATATCACAAAAGCAAACATCAAACCATGCCTTAACCTAAAGCTAGAAATGGTGACTTAGCCTAATGTGTGTGCTTTGGAGGTTTGTGTGGTATGCTTAGCTATGACTTTAAGTTAGAATTTTCTAAGTGTGAAATGTTCAACTTAGAGGAGGGTTTCATTTAAGTGATTTAGTTATTTTGGGTTGATTTTATTTTATGTTTTGATTAGGTTCAAATAAATCCTATAATTAATTACTAGTTATAAAGAGAGAGGAAGAGAAAAAACTTCTCTTTCCTTCCCTAACCTAAGTAATTTCTAAAGTGGATTCATGTTTTAGTTTTATTTAGTGAATATTTTATTATGTGTTTTAATTAATCCTAGGTTTAGATGAACTATAAACAAACCTATTCAAAAGAAAGGTATTTTAAGATTAAGTAAAGTGAAGTAAAATTCACAAAACACGCATTACTTTATTTCTTTCCCAACATGTATAACATGCATATGAATGAGTCCTAAGCATATCTATACACACACAAATGAGAATGTTTAACACACTTTATGATGCATGCAATTCATTTAAGGAAATTTGAAAGTTTATGATGCATGAGAGATTTCTTATCCAATTTTCACATGCACATATATATGTATGAAAGGCATAAGTGAGTGCGTCATTGTTAACCGAGGTGTAAGGTATAAGACCTACTTAGGCTACTTAAAGCCTTACCCTCGGGTTGTCCAAACTAATATACCACTTTCCTTAAATATAAACATGTGTACAAAATAAATGAATGAAAAGAATGCAAAAATTGTATTAGTTGATTTATTTTGTTTATGCAATTTATATGTATAAGCATAGGTATCCTTCTTAAATGATAGTATAAAATGAATAGGATATAGAATTAGGCAAGTGTTAAGTTCTTTTCAAATGAACCATACACCTTGCCAAATCCTATTCAAAACTATACTAAAATAGAAGATAAGAAGAACCTACACTAAGTACACCTTTATATTTTATTCACATGCAAGCTTATAGGTAAAATATAAATAGAACACTTTTAGTTTTGATAATTGATTTATATATTTTGAAAATAATTTAGATTTAATAGTGATAATAGCCACACATATTTCTACTTTAGCCAAAACATGCAATTTTACATAAAGGAAATATTTTCATTTTAAATTTGATTTTTGAAAAGCATGGATGCATGAAATCATATGACACACATATTTAGCATGTTGGGGAAGAACTAAAGCAATGAAAGCATGTAAACACATTCACTTTAATTAAATCCTAAAGACAATCTTATGAAATAAGAAAGTTTAAAGTAAATCAAAGTTTATTTAATATGATTTTTGTTTGATTTAGAATTTGATTGAATTTTGAAAATGTGAGTTGAGTTTGTTATTCCTATCCCATTCTCACATGTGTTTGACATTTTTGTTTAATTTTTAGATGATTAGATTCATTTTAGATCTTGATTAGGTTAAGGTATGAATTAAACATGTTAATTAACCCTTACACCACATAGCATAATTAACCAATTAATTATGAACCAATGAGATGACATAAAATCTCACAAGAAATTTAAATTTGCAATGCATCTAGGAAGAAAGGGCTGCAATTTGACTCATGATTAATGGTTAATTAAGCAAAGGGGTTAAACTTAAGTAATTTCAAAAATACCCCTCACACATATGAGTTGAGTTTTGATTTCCTTAATTAAACTTAAGCTCTTGAACACCTAAGCATCTACCCAATGTAGATTAATTAAGTTCTGAAAAGTTTTAGAAATTTTAAGAAATTAATTAGTAGGGTAATTAATGAATTAGCCCTTAATTAAAGAGGATTAAGAAGAAAAGGGGTTTAGGGAATAACTTAGGAAAATATCCCAAAATTATTCCCCAACTTCCTATTCACTGGATCAAACCTTAATCAACTTAAGATATTAAAACACTAATCAAACCCTTATATCCTTCATTATAAAAGGGATAATTAGAAATGAATTAGAAATTACCCCCAATTAAGCCACCAATAAATCCCAAGAAAATTAGGGGAGGCGAAGTCATCCCCAAAATATACCCAAGAAGTTTGAGAGAATAGGATTAATTAATTGAGTAATTAGCAAACTAAAATTTCAATAAAAGGCAAAATCGAGAAAGATACAATTCAAAATTCATTAAAATCAATTTTAGAATATTCTAGATTGAATTATCTTTCAGTGGCAATTTACCTCATATTTTTTTGATTTTTTGTTAAATAGATATGAATTTTTAAAGCTTAGAGGATTAATTAGAATTATTTAAAACTTAATTAAATCCCTTAATCCACAGCATGACACGCGGTGGCTGAGTCAAGTGCGCTTTCCACACGTCGCCCGACGAGCGGCCACTTAAACATCACATCACAGCACGCGTGGTGACAGCGGCACACGATTTTATATCTGTCGTTCGATCAATGATCGAACGATTAGGAATTAACCCTCGATTTTAAAAGGATAAATAGGATTTAAAATGTGCGTTTAATCTCGGCCGTCCATCCAAAATGTGTGGATGGATGGCTAGAGATTCACCCACCACCAAGCTCGGAACCATGCGTCCATGTTCTAAAGTAAGATCCGAGCTCGATTGAGCTCGGATTAGGCTAAAATCTTGCACACACTATCATCAAGCAATGAAGATCACATCCAAAGGTTGAAACTTCATGCCATTAGCATTTCTTTCACAAAAGACCAACACACCTTAAGTCTTGTGATTGAAAAATGCCATACCTCGCCGGAGGTGATCACCGGCACTCGATTCCCTTGGATGAGCTTCTTCTGGTTGAGACGAAGTTGTGATGAAAGTATTAGCTCTTGAGGTTGGGTATATTGCTCTATGGACCAACCCCTCCTTAGCTCCTTTGCAATTTTGATGGAATTGGATCTCTTCTTGCCTTTGGAACTTAGGAAAGATGTTGGGTAAGCTCGACTTGATCCTCTGGTGGAGTATGCAAAGTGAATTTGGTGGAGATTGAGTGTAGAGGGAGTTTAGGATTCAATGGACCTCCCCTATTTTCAAAGGATGAAAACTGAGAAATGCCAAATTCAAATCCCTTCTCGAAAGCTAGAACACTCAATAATGCTTCCTATGACTCTCTAACACTCAATCGACTGTGTAGACATGAGAATTGAAGTGAGTTAGGGGGAGTATATCTCCCCCTATGGCAATCGGACGACCGAAGCATTGTTTGACATTTTGATCGAATTGCCAAGATTGAGAGGGCTTTTTGAGCTATTAGAAGTTGGCACATGGTCGGTTTGGGTTAGGGAGTGGTGTGGTAACCTCTCATGTGCTTCAAATTGAGTGGAGGGAAGTTTTCCATATGGCCAATTTGAGTCATGTGGTCGGTCTTAGCCTTGGGTCAATTTGGGCTGACCCAAATCCATTGGGTTAGGTGCACCACCCTCCATAGGGTCTTGACCTATTAGGAAGGTATCAATAGATAGAAGAGGACTTGACCAAATTCCCCATTGATTTGATCAAAATTTGTTCTATGGTCTAGGGTAGAATGGTCATTTGGCTGATTTTTGAATTTCGATATGTTGGGTATGTTGAGAAAATAGGTTTGGCCAAGTTTCATTGGATTTAGAGTTCATTTGATATGGTTTGGCTCATGTTGACCCATTTTGATCAAAATGGGTCAACTTGGGTCAAGACCAATTTGGTCAAATTGGGTCAAACCAAGGGTTGGGTGAAGTTCATATGACCATTTGAAATATTTTGATGGCTTTGGTTTAATTCAATTTGGTTTAGGTTTGAATTTGGCTCATATGACTTCATTTAGGTCAAATGGGTCAAGTTGACTAATTTGACCCATTTGACCTATTTGAGCTAGGTCATGGGTAGGTTTAGGTTGGTTAGTCATATGAAGTGGATTGATATCTTTGTTTCCAATCAATTTTGGTTAAGTTTGAATTTGGCTCAACATCCCTTTAGGTCAAGTTGGGTTCAAGGTCAATTGGGCTAGGTTAGGTCTAGTTGGCCAATTGAGGCTTTGGTCAAGTTCAACAAGTGATTTGGAATGAACTTGACCCATTGGTTTCAATCAATTTGGCTTAGATCAAGTTTTGATACATTTTGACTTTTAGTTCAAGTTGGGTCAACTTGGGTCAAGTAATTGGGCTAGGTTAGGCTCAAATGTTCACTTGGTCAAGTTCAAACATAGTTCATGAATGAACTTAGATCAATGGTTTTCAATTTGGCTATGGTAGATTTTGGCTATGTTAGGTTTCATTTTGGCTAAGTGTTGACTTGGTTTGACCCAATTGGTTAATGATCATCCCATGATGATTGTTGATCATGATGAGAGGCATAGGTGAGTTTGATTCAATTCAATTTGGTTAGGATTAGAATTTGGCTCATAAGGGTACTTTAGGTCACTTTGGGTCAAGTGAGCCTAAGTGGGTCAAATGGCTTGGTCAAAGCTTGATTTGAGTTTGATTGAACTTATATATGGACTTATGATTGAAATATAAATCCATTTGCAAGTGTTTTGAAGTCAAATGGGTTTTGATTCATTTGACAATTTCATATTCAAAGGAAGAATATGGATTTGTTTGATTTTGAATTGATTTTGATTAAGTGATTGAAGTTTTGTGTTTATATTTGGATTCATGATTGTAAGATTGATTGAATCATAAAGAAAAATCAAGAGTTTGGCTTGATTTGAAAGGCTAAGTTCAAGGACTTGAAAGGCTTAGGTTGGATTTTGAGTGGATTTGAGTTTGATTTTTGGGAGTGGTTTTGATTGTTTGAATTTATATTTCATTTATATATGTGAATATAAATGAGAATATAAATGGGTCATGAGAAAATTTCAAGGATTTGAAGTGATTTGATCATGATTTAGGCTAAGTCTTTTAAAATGAATTTTAAAGGACTTAGGAAATTTTAGAGTTTGGAGCTTGAATTTTGAATTTGATTTGATTGATTTGAATTTATATTTCATTTATATATGTGAATATAAATGAGAATATAATTATGAAAATATGAATTTGAATTGATTTGATCATGATTTAGCCTAAGTCCTTTAAAAGGAATTTTAAAGGACTTATGAAATTTTGGAGTTTGGAACTTGAATTTTGAATTTGATTTCAATCATGGATTTCAATCATGTGATATTGATTTGAGTTTGGAGAAAATCAAATAAGATTGATTTGGAGTTTGACTTGAAGGAAGGAAGATGAGGAGTGGTTCAAGCTAAGGGTAGGAAAATTTTTCTAACACCCTTAAGACATGACCTAATCCTATGGCTAACCTTCTAAGTCTCTAGGGCTAGGTTGAGTGTCCACTTAATCATTAGATGTGTCTTAAGACTAAGGATCTTTTAATGTCTAAGAGGAATCCTATGTCTAAGATAGAGGGGTTGAGAGCTCATCCTAAAAATGAGGTCAACAAAGGCTCAATATGTGTGGTGTGATAAGGAACACTCACGTAGTGTTGACAAAATGATCAACAACATGAAGATCACAAGCAATAAACTATCTACCCCAAGGTGTAGAAGGAATCGAGCTTAGTGCAATGTGACTTATGTCCAAGACATAAGAGAAAGGGAGGAATCCACTAAGGGATAGAGTAGGTGAACCTTCCACTAGGGAAGTGGGTTCAAGTCATCCACAAGGGGATGAGAGGTTTGATTTGAGTTTCGCTAGGGAAGAGGGTTGAATTTATTTTAATTTGTTGTTTGTTTAATTTGTCTTTGTTTTGACTCTACGGAGATTAGACAAGTGAACTCTCTACTAGGGAGGCAAGTTCAAGTCATCCACAAGGGAGGGGTTGTGAAATCCATTAAGGGATAGAATTCTAGATCTGGGAACTAGAAGGATTTGCATCTCACAGGAGAAAAAATTTGATTTAGATTTGTTGATTTTTTTTATTTCTTTGTTTCATTGGATTTGTTTGTTTCAAAATTTTAGATTTTGGATTTTGAGATGGACCCTATTGGTTTGTGATGGATCATAGAGTAGCCACGGAGGCCTGAACTTTCAGTTTACCAATCCAAAGGGTAGTCTACTAAACACATAGTAGGACTAGCCAACCAAGGGATGTCTTTGGTATACAATAGTTGTACTTGGAAGAAAGCGTAGAGAACATCCTCCAAAGTAGGGACAGTTGTTGGGATAATCTATTGGCAAGGCAATTGAACAACCTAAAGGTATTGAGTGAATGTCATTGGGGGACTTAAATCAACTCAAAGATAGTCAAAGGTAGATTTCATTTTTAGATTGTTTTGATTATAATGGATCCTATTGGTTTGCGATGAATTGAACTCAGTAGGGGTCATGGAGGCCTAGACCTAACTCAGATTTACCAATCCAAAGGGAGTAGTCTACCAACCATAAGGTAGGACTATCCAACCAAAGGGGTGCCTTTTGGTTTGCAATGGTCAAGTCTTAAGAAGAAAGCAGGACTCACATCTTCTAGAAATAAGGAACCACTAGGGTGATCGGTTGCTTTGGGTAACAAATTGGACCCGACCTAGGGCTAACTATTGAGTGAATGCCGCTGGGGGACTTCAATCAACTCAAGGATAGCCAAAGATTAGTTTCATTTTTAGATTTATTTTGATGGATTCCATTAGTTGCGATGGATCAAACTGAGAAGGAGCTCATATCAGCCTAGATCTATCTCAAATTCACTGAACCAAAGGGAGTAGCTTCCCGGTCGATGAGAGAGCTATCCGACCAAAGGAGTGCCTTTCGGTTTGCAATGATCAATTTAAGGGAAGAAAGCTCGGGGACTCACATCTTCCACTACAAAAGACCACTGGAGTGATCGATTATTTTGGGCAACAAATCGAACCCGACCTAGGGCTGGCCATCGGTTTGCGATAATCATGCTAGAAAGAATGCATCATAGTCTTACATCTTCCAAAGTGGATGACGGGTAACTGCATGGAAAAATAGATTGAACCCACTAATATGGAGTGAGTCTTGACGGATTTATCTCAGTAGTCGCAATTCCTATAGAGGGAGTTTCGACCCCTAAAGATAGGATGTCTGCTTGGGAAAAGGGGCCCTTTGAGGGCTTGAATTCCTAATCCACAAGCAAATATTTTGTTTGTTTTATTTTATTTATTTTAGCGTGGACCCTGTTGGTTTAGGAGGGATCAAACTGAGAAGGAGCTTATATCATCCTAGACCGATCTCAGATTTACTGAACCAAGGAAGAATCTGTATATCCACTGAACAAATTCTCCAACCATAGGGGTGGCTACTAGGAAAGGGTGACTGTCTAATCCAAGAGTAACCCGGGTAGTGTCTAAATGGGGTGCATAAGGAGGTGATCCAAATAGAATGCTCGGAGGGATGAGGCTAAAGGGCTTAATCCAACACCCTGGAGAAGATGACATGGCTAGTCATATATCAAATAGGTATTCGGTGTCCAACTCAAGGAGAAAGCACGGGGACTCACATCTGCCAAGAGTGGTGTACTCACCGGGTGAGTCGTTGTCAGCATAGCGAACATTAACCAACCTAAGGTGATCGTTGGTTTGCAACAATCAGCCTAGGAAGAAAGCTTGGGGACTCACATCCTCCTATGGCGGGCGATTCTTTGGGATAGTCTTGACTCGGCAGTGCCATCCGACCTAGGGCAACTACTAAGTGAATGTCATTGGGAGACTTATATCGACTCAAACGTAGTCAAGAGGAAAGGAGCCTCTGGGGGACTTATCATAAATCTCAAATATACTCAACCTAGTTAGTGCATGATGAATAGTTTAAGAAGAAAGCACGGGGACTCACATCTTCTTAAGCAAAGTCAACATGTGGTAGCTTACTTGGCGTGAAACTACCACTAACAAAGGCGTTCATTGGTTTGCAATGATCAAGTTAGGAAGAAAGCACGGGGACTCACATCCTCCAACAAGTGACCACTGGGATGACATACTAGTGAGGTAGCATGTAGACCTAAAGCTAATGAGTGAGTGCCAAAGGGGCTTTCTCCCATATTAAAATAGCCTGAGACAAAAGATTTGTGTTTTTTTTGGTGCATGTGTTAAAAGGAATAAGATGCCTCTTGGGTTCTCTCATTCCCATCCTAAACATACTGGGGAGTTTGATGAAATGGTGCCATGGATGGCAGCAGGATTCCCAAAGGATGTCATTGGGTTCTCTTACTAACTTAGTTATCTTGTCGAAATAGGATGCCTCTTGGGTTCTCTACTTCCCCAATAGCTGGGAGGTTGTGTTTGTGATGATGTGAAAGAGGGATAGGATCTGCGGGACTCTTACACTACTAGACCGTCATGGCGATTCACAACAGACAAATAATGCTTCGAAAGAAGAAAAGATTTGATGAATGGAATCGGATTTTTATTCTTTTTATTAATAATTATTTTCAACTATGATTTATTTCATGGGTAATATTTCTTTAGGTAGAGCCCATTAATTGGAAGCATCGGGTGTTCCCCTTTACAATCGATGAGCTGATATGATCCTCCTTGATAAACCTTCTCTATAGCATAGGGTCCTTCCCAAGTGGGTTCAAACTTGTCTCCCATCTTTCGATGGGCAATAATTGGTCTCCTTAGGACTAACACAAGTTCTTCTACTTGGAAAGACCTAGGGTGGACCAGCTTGTTGTGAGCTTGAATTATTTTGGCCTTGTACAACTTGAGGTTTTCGCATGCCCCTAGGTGAATTTCTTCCAAACCTTCGAGCTCTTTTAACCACAACTTTTCTTTCTGCTCTGAAGTGATCTTGCTACCCAATGCTATCCTTAGTGATGGGAGTTGAAATTCTAAGGTTGAGCGGCTTGAGACCTAAGAAAAATGGTGTGTAGGTGAAGTTTGGTATGTGGTCTAGGCCCACAAGGCTTCAAATGCTCATGCACTGTCGTTTATTATCATCAGAGTCTTCTTTAGTATCTAGATGAAAATTTTGTTGAATGCTTCTATTTGCTCTGGGGTAGTAGATGGTGAAGTATCTCAATCTATCTAGTGTCTTACGGTTGTTGATCTTCATGCTTTTGAATGCAGTACCATTATCGGATATAATTCGTCAAGGCACCCCGAACTATATACGATATGGTTCCTGAAAAATTGAAGCACATGCTGAGTCGTGACCTCTCTGAGTGGGATGGCTTTCGCCCACTTGGAAAAGTAGTCAGTGGCAGCTAGAATGAACCGGTGCCCCTTGGAAGAAGAAGGATCGATCGGACCCACAATTTCGGTATCCCAACACTCAAATGGCCATGAAGCCAAGGTAGGGTGTAGGATGTTGGGTGGTTGGTGGAGGATGTCTGATGGCATCTCTACATCCATGCAATCGTAATCATTGAAAGCCAATAGTATCCAAGTTGCTTGATCTTCATCTTCATCTTGAGGCCGGACTGATGTACTCCACATAGACCTGAATGTGCCTCGGTTATAATGCAGGCTTAGTGTTTGCTTGACGTAACCACATTTGGTCAAAGGATCGATGTACGAGGTGCCATCAGCGAGCATGGGAGAGAGCTCTGTGTCACTGATGCTTGTGCTTTTCTTGAGGTAGTTTACCGGTGTTCAAATAGTAGCGATTGCCTCTAATCCTCCTCATCCTTTTTTGGCTGGCAAGCCTCCCCTTCAGAGAAAGTCTCTCGATGAGTTCAACATCAACAAGGGATAGGACTTGTCTATTTTGGACCCTTATTGGAATGGACTCATCTTAGGACATGCCAATTCCTTAGCAAGTTTGTCCAAAGCATCTTCTCTGCATTCTGCTTTCGAAGAACCTTGTAGATGGTGACTTGGGAATGCAGACCATGACTTCATGGTATACTGCATGGTAATGAGAAGCTTGGGTTTGAGAACCTTGTAAGACCCAACAATCGGTTCCGACCAACTAAGAATCCCAAAGATGTTGATGCTCTTGACAGAAGTGATGACTAACTCAGATCGATATCAAAGCCTCATCATGGTTGTTGGTGCAGGGGTTGGATAGATAGCATGAGAATCTCATCACATCGCAGTCATGGGTTAGAATAACTATTCCTACTCATGGCTTTCCTGAGAGAATAGATCGTGGTGTTTCCCCTTTGTGAAAAGAAGCTGCACCATCAAAATACATCTCCCGCGGTTCTTGCGGCCTCCCTAAGTTCATGATTTGTTCATCGGGAGATCATCACTAAGCGGAGAATCAGGAAGTGGGTGTCTTTGCAAAAAAAATTGATAATTTTTGCTATTTGCGGAGGTATGAATGTAATGTCAAAGCTAAGTATCATGGACAACGTGCTGCGTCGGATAAGCGTTGGCCATGTCATGAGATTTTTAGTGGATTTGTCCTTAAGTTCACCTTATGAAAGCATTTAATAGCTTTTGGGAAGCATAGATCAAAGCTAGGCAATGTTTCTCGATAGGAGGATAGTTTGCTTCAACGGGGATCAGACGACAGTTGAGGTAGTAGTGCTCTCCTTCGTGGCTTAGGCCAGCGCTAAAGATTAGAGTCGTCTGATGTAGAGGATGAGTGGCTTTGCACAGGAACTGGGGAGCTTTGAATATTGCTTGATGTCTTGAATGCATGCGAACTTGTCATCCAGCGAACTTAGTGTCCTTTTGACAAATCTGAAAATAGGCACGATGATAGGTTGGAGATAAAGCGTCTTAGAATGCCAGTCATCCCTGGAAGGATCTGAGCTGAGTTAAACTCTTAGGAGGTAGAAATTAGCTTTGATCTTTGATCTATTTATTCGATCTACTATTCCATGTCGACAACACAACAAGGAATTTCCACAGAAGCTACTCCAGATACACACTTGATTCATTTTGAGTTATATTATCTTTGAAACTACTCTCAAGTCAAAGAGATGGACTTTCTTTTCTACTCTTGACTTCTGATCATCAACACTTCATAATGAATGAGTTCGTTGAAAATTTGTCATGGTTGGTATGTAGCACCGGTTAAAGCCAAAATACATGACCATATATGAAGATTAGATAAGGGTTCAAAAGTAGTGTTTCTTTCATCTTGAGACATCTTGATTTGGTTGATGATATCCATGAGAAAATGAGATGGCGATCCATTATTAAGAAGAAACTCATCTTAGGGCATACCTTGTTTAAGTCCCTAAAATCGTGCATATGTAAATTTGGTCATTCTTCTTCTTAATTGAGGCGGTGTATGATATTTTTCTTCCACGATGTATTAGTTTCTTGACTTCAAAAATGCAATTTATTTTGTTTATGCATCTAGGAACTTAATAGGGGTAGCGTTAGGATCTTATGGATGCTTCTCTTTAGGGAATGTGGCATCTCTTCATAACTCCATGCGGTGTAGTCTTTAAAGCTTCGATCTCCTAATTAAGTTATTTATTTCTTCATTCAACAACAATAAGCGATTTGGGTGTGAATTTTTCTTTCAGGTTGATTTCTTAAGCTTGTCTATTGTTGAATGAATCCCCTCTTCAAATTCTGGAGGTGCATCCTTGATCTGAAGATCATCTAAGATTTCTAAACATACATTCTCATAAGAGTTGGGGTTGTGTGAAAAGAACCTATCATACTACAAATGATTGGTAACAAGTAGCAAGTGTCGGCATCATCGGGACCACTATCTTGAATCTAGTCATTGTGCTTCCCCTTTGTGTTAGCTTTTCAATTTTCGACTGGCAGACCATGAGGAACCAAACTTTTTTGTATAAGATTATGAACACAGAGTAAAGTCGATAATTAATTAATTCTTTAAAATATCCTCATCAGTTCTACATCAACTTGATTGAGGATGATGATCCCAAAAAGAATCTATTTGGCTTCATGTCCTTTGGAACTTACTTGGGGCTTCCTTAACTACTAAACATTTACCTTTTTGAGATGAAAGTGAGTTTGAGTTAAGGTTCTTTGCCTAATGGTCTTACATAAACCTAATTTGAATACTTTACTTTATTTGGAGGTCTTTCTTTGTGGATTGAAAGTCACCTCCAATGGAACCCGAGAGGGGTTGACTTTAACTATCATTGACTTCTAGATAGATTCTAAGTCTATGTAAATAGTAGGGTACTCATGATGGCTCCCTCTGTTGTGGGTGGAGGAGATCTTCTGGAACTACCTCTATTTTTGCCTCTCCCTAGTGGAGGTTGAGTCATTTTACCCTGCGTCCATGATGGAATGGGTGGAAAGTGATATGTGGCTCTATTTCTTCCTCATTTCCCCTTTCTTGTTCACTTGGATTTCTATTTTTCTTTTCTTTTTTTTTTTTTTTTTGCTTTTCTTTTTCTTCATTTTCTTTTCTTTTGATTTTGAGTTTGAATTTTGTCCAGAAAGGGTGTATTGAGGGAAGATAGTAGGTCGCATCCTCTCTCTAACCTCTCTAACTAAAATGATTTTTCATCTCCATTGACATTGACGGTATTCAATCCCATCTTTTAGAACTTGATGATGAAGGAGGATGGAATGATCTTGTTCGATGTATCCAAGGCCTCAGAGCATAGCTCAATGATGTAAAACTTGGGTTCAGTCTTCCAGTCACCTATCTCCAAAGGTAACACTATAGAACCTAAAGCGCTTACCTTGTTGGGTTGAATCCTCTCAACATTATCCGATCTCTCGGTGTGGAGATGTCGATCCTCAAAAGCGCGGTGGAGGTCATAATGTTCTAGCACACGGATCCAGAATTACGGCAGTATGAACTATCCATATCAACTGTGATAGGGGACGGTTGTGCTCCAAGTCCCCCAGAAGAAGGTCTTCATTTGTGAAGCTGAAGGTCTTCATCTGTGAAGGTGATCCCCTGAGCTTCTTTTGTATAATGTGCCTCCTCACACGCGGTCACTGAGCAAGCATATCAGGATTAAGGAGCCTTGATTAGTGATTCTCTCATCTCTTTGGATAAGACAAGGGCATGCTTAGGTTTATATGGCAACTTTCTTAGATGAGAAATGACATCCATCAAATATCCATGGCATCCAAGGTGAAGCATCAGAGGCTTCGATCCTCTGTACCAATGACTTATTTCTATCTTGAGATGTTGCCTAGGAGGTAGAACATTGTCACTACGGAGGTTGACTTTGGTGATCTCTTGTGGCAGGATAATGGAAGGTCCTACTGCGTCGGGGCTCACCTACTTCTCTATGGGACCCTGATGATTCCAAGTCTATCTCAAGAGGGCCCTAGTATTGAGTAGGAAAGTCAACTCAGATGGAAGAGGAAGATCGAAATTGTTATTTTGACTTGAAGAGTTATCGTTAGAAGAAAAGAACCCATCATAGTGGATGATTTAAGCTTTATTCTTCAATTTCACGGATTTTTTTGGGGTACAAAGTAGAAATCAAGTAAATTAGTGAGTAAGGGATTTGATGTCCTTATATCCATCGATCTGAAGTTCTACTAGTAGAAGAAGAAGAAAAATTAGTTGTTGAAGTCGAAGAAGAAAAGCGTGTGGTGTGGACTTGGTGAATTGGTTACATGGGCTGTCGGGCGACACATGTTGTTATTCTTTGTTGGCTCCTCCTTTCGGTTGGCTTGCAAACCTTCCTTGATGTTGGAGGTTTGCTTTCTGAAACTTCTTAGATGATCTTCTTAGATGTTTTGGATAAAGAAATATCTCAACCTTCTTTAGTTTTGGATGTATCCCCAAGGATTACCACGATGGGCGGATGGTTATTCCATAGGTATTCCTTTGGGATAACTTGGCGATCTTCAAGCCAATCCTTAAATGTGAACCGTCCTCCAAAACTTGGCTACATCTGTGGTAGGGCAAAGTTAGGATCATACTTTTGCCAACTTCCTCAGTCTCTAGGTTGCTTCTTTAAGAGATTCTTAAAGATCTTTTTTGACATCCCTCTTAAATGAATAAGGCTTATTAAACTTATTTAAAAAAAATATAGCTACCTATTTTGTGGGTATGTATGCCTCTCTTTTGGTGGTAGGCGGAGTGTGGAGGTTTGGTGGTGGTGGGGCTACCTCGATGGTGGCAAGGAGGTGGAGGTTCTTGGGGTCTCTGATCTCTGGTGATCTCTAGTGCTACTATCACCATTTATCTCCTCACTTCTTCATGTAGACCTTATGTGGCTTTGCTTTAGGCAGTCTTGAAAAGGCTCTCCTTGTAGACTAATTAGCCTTGTTGATTAGCTTTCAAATGTCTTGATAGTGTGATGAAGGTGGTCGGACCATGAATATTCTTCAAAAGAATCTCATGACATGACATTTGGCTCACATTTCAAACTCGGGTTATGCCAGGAGAATATAATCAGGTCTGTTGTTCTAGCGAGATCCTGATAACCATTTGTTGAGCTCCAACAAACCTCTTGATAAAGAGTTGCTCCAACTTCGAAATGTCTTTCTTGACAGTTAGGCGGTTTAGCATACCAATCGAAAGCAATCTGCTACTCTTACGGCAGCGCATCTAGCAGGCAAGTACAGCTGGCCGTGTCTATCGCTTGCTTGGGTTTGTCATCAAAGCTTTTGAAGGAAGGTGGTATGAAACCCTTAAGATATTGGATTAGATTTCCTGGGTAGGGTCTCTTTGGAGCCGATCCACCCGACTTGAGCCAACACTTCCTTCACTTTGCTCAGTATGTCCTTTTCTTGTATAAAATTTTCCACTACCTTCTATTGCTCTTCAGCGGGTAAGGTCTTGTTGGGTCCAAGACATGCACTACCAGAAATGTTGTGGAGGATGAACTATTGCGGGCTTGTTTGAAATCTTTTGCTAACAAGTCCTCCCAGCTCTGGTACCATCCTATCTATATGCTCATCTTTTTGTTTCAACTTATATTGGAGGTGTTGGTTGATTGTGTCTTTAGTCATCACCTTCCATTGTCTGTGCTCACGAGAAGAGATCTTACGGTATCTCCATGGACTCAGTTGAGTCTCTAATAAATCATCTTCATTGGGATTGGAAGCTAACCTTCCTCCTTACCAATCATACTCAGAATCTTCTTCTTCTCTACAAGATAATGTCTTCTCCTCGAGAGAATGATCTATCAAGCGAACAAATGATCTCGGTTGGCCGATCCTTTGATCATCGTGCAGGCCGACTACTTCTTCTTTGGAGAGTCAATCTAGGGTACTCACTAGAAGAGACACTCACTAGCTATGAAAGGGTGACACAGGGTGACATCTGGTATCAAGCAATCTACAAGCATGCCCGTACACTATGCCATCTTCAGCTGGTAGAGTTGGTGAAGAGCATTTGCTTGATACACCTTTTGCACCACCCAGGGCAAAAGGTCAAACAAGAGCTCAACCTCAATAGGTGGAGTAGATGGAGTAGGATCCCTCGATCTGGATCACCAGGCACGTTTCTCCCGGATATGGCTTTCATTGATGGATGGAGATGTTGTGATGTTGGTGATTGTGGTGGGGATAGGCGATGTGGTGGAGACACTAACTCTCTATGAGCGAAGCTATCTCCTCATGATGAGGTCAGTAAGTAAGATGTTGTATGCATGGTCGGGGTGGGTAGCAGCTGGAAAATCAACAAATGTGGAAGATCTGTGGCGGAGACCTTGCCTCTCCCTACTAGTAATATGAGTAGATGTATAGGCCTCTCTGGCCCTCTCCTGACTAATATGTTTCCCCACACTGCATGGGATGATGGATCTCAAATCAAATTGAGCTCCAGACTCATATCTGGCTCAGCTGGTGCAAGGCGGTCAGATGACATCACTTGCTCAGTAATTGATGCGTCTTTGGACCACTGGTGGAGGTGATGTGCAAATCCTCCTAACATCCTCTTTGTTTAACCAGAGAGAGGATGAAACTAGTTTGTTGTAACTATTGGTGAAGTCAAAATGGGAAACTCCTCAGCTGAGCAGGCGGCCTCCATCTCCGCAATCCTAGTATAATATGCAGCATCATGCAATTTTTGTTCCTTCATTGTGTTACGGCGGGATGAGAGGCTGGAGCCAGGTACCCAAAGGTATGGGAGGCAATCCCTGAGCCTTACTCTTAGAGGGTACCGATGAGAGAGTGCTAGCCCTCACTAAGGCAGCGTGAGAAACCATGGGCTTGAAGTTGGGGTGCGTAATTATTTTGGTGGGGATGCTTCCCTCTTTAACGAAGGGATGTCAAAATCTGAAGGTATATCAATCTAGATGACGCTGAACCAACGGTCTCTTGAAAGTCAGGAGGGGAGTGCCCTCACATGTGATCCTCCTCTCAAATCCCTGAGAAATGGATAAGGTGTGTATGATCCAATCGGGGGAAGTTGGTATGGTCCAAGGCCAAATCCATGCCATGAGGAAAAGTGAAAACAAAATTTTTGCGAGCCTACCATTTCAGATCAACTGCAAAGACTGAAAAAACTGAATTGTAGTTGTACTGTAACTAATGGTGAGAATCTACAATAGGAAACGAACTTGAATCAGATTTCTGTCTTTGTTGATTTTTGAATTTGAATTGAAATTTTGAATCCACATCCAACATCTTGGAAGTGTTAATGGTTCAAATGGATTTGAGAAGATTTAGAAATTTGATTGAAAAGAGTAATTTTGAATATGAATCCAACTTCAACAAATTTGGGTAAGTTGAAAAGTGGATTCAAATATTTTTAGAAGGATGCTTCCATAGATTCATGTTTGTTTGAATTTAGGTTTTGATTTGAGGACCCTTTCCTTTAACAAATTTGGGTATGTTAAAGTAAGGTCAATTGATTTTGTTTTTGATTTGGAATTTTACTTAGCAAATTTGGGTATGCTAAGTGAAGTGTTTGAAAATAATTGTTTTCTTTTTGATGAATTGTTGTTTGATTTTGTCTAGTGAATCTTTTTGTGATTTTGAAATTTGGAATTCTCACTTAGCAAATTTGGGTATGCTAAGTGAAGAATCCAAGTGTGTTTTATTTGATTTTTGAAAACAGGATTCTTAGCAAATTTGAGTATGCTAAGAACATAAGTGTTTCATTTGTTTTTGGATGTTTTAATTTCTGAAAGAGTGAGATCCTTAGCAAATTTGGGTATGCTAAGGAAATCTAATGTATTTCATTTTGCTTTGATTTGTTTGAAAGTCAAGACTTTACTTTAGTAAATATGGTATGTTAAAGATGAAGTCCACTTAATTTTGTGAAATTGAGGTTCACTTAGCAAATTTGAATATGCTAAATGAAATTTCAAAAGATGTGTTCAAAATTTTGTGTTTTGATTTGGTTTTGAAAATGAAAACTTCTCTTTAAAATTTGGTATGCTAAAGAATGAAGTTCAAAGTGCTTGAAAATTTTTTGGTTTTGAATTTGGAGACTTCACTTTAGAAATGAAGTTTCAAATATATGAAATTTTTTTTTTTTAGTTTGGAAACTTCACTTACCAAATTTGAGTATGGTAAATGATGTTCCAAATGTGTTTGAAAAATTTTAGTCTTGAATTTGGAAACTTCACTTAGCAAATTTGAGTATGCTAAATGAAGTTCCAAATGTGTTTGAAAATTTTATTTTGAATTTGGAGACTTCACTTAACAAATTTAAGTATGCTAAATGAAGTTCTAAATATGTTTGAAATTTTGTTTTTGAAAAGTAGAAACTTCATTTTAGCAAATGGGGTATGCTAGAATGAAGTTCTAAAATGTATTTTGAATTTTGAAAATGTGATTGTTAAGGTTTTGATTTTTGAAAAGAAGTCTTCCATTTTATAAATTTGGGTATGTAAGAATGGAAGTCAATCTTATTTTTGAAATATAAAAGTTTTATTTTGTGTGTGATTATTACTTTTTTAAAGAGGGAATTCCAACTTAATCATATATAGGATATGTTTAAGTGGGATTTCCAAATAATATTATTTTATTTGGGAATGAAATCTTCATTCAATAAATTTGAGTACATTAAATAAAGATGTTCATATGTGCTTTTGGAAAATTTAGTTTTGTTTGGAAATGAAACTTCCACTCAATAAGTGTAGGTATATTGAATGGAGAGGTTTATTTGTGCTTTTTGAAAGTTTTATTTTGTTTTGAAAATGAAACTTCCATTCCATTGAATGGAGAGGTTCATATATTCTTTTGGAAAATTTTGATTTTGATTTTGACTTTTGGAAAGATGATTATTCATTTTATTTTGAAAATAAAATCTTCATGAATTAAGGGAAGATATTCATTTGTGCTTTTGGAAAATTTAATTTGGTTTGAAAATGAAACTTCCATTCAATTTGAATGGAGAGGTTCATATGTGCTTTCCGAAAATTTTGCTTTTAATTTTTGGAAAGATGATTATTCATTTTATTTTTGTAAACGAAAATCTCCATCAAAGTGAATTGAGGAAGATGTTCATTTGTGCTTTTGGAAAAGATTGTTAGTTTTATTTTGAAGATTCCTACATGTAACAATTATGAGAATTATTAGATGATGGTGATTTAAGAAAATTTTGTGGAAAATATTTTATTATATGCATTTTTGAAAGAGTACTTTTATGAAAAAATTTATTTTGTCTTCATTATTTTAGAATGAACCTTTCTTTATCATAAAGATGATAAATAGGAAGTCTTTAAATATTTTCTTTGTTTAGATTTTTTTATTTTTTACCCATTGGAGAACCCAACGGGAGTTTTAAGATCAACACGAGGTGAGGTCCTAAAATCTAAAGATGTTGGCTAGCTTAACTTAAGGATGAAATAAGCTAAGTGTCAACGGAAAGAAAGATAATATAGGGTTCATACAAAAGTACAAACCCACTATCGATACTTAGAGACAACAATCATTTATCAAAGATGGAGAGAGGAACCATCCTCATCGAAGTCGCTAGAAAAATCTATGGTGGAAATTTTTAACATTCCCGCGTGTCCTCCTCATCATCATATTCCTCCTTTCTTGGGTGGAAAGAAAGAATAAATGAATGAGAGCACATGGGAATATAAAATTAATTGGGGATGCCACGTGATGGGATGTTCTTATTAGGGTGATCGGGTGCGATATTGAGGAGAGGTGTATTATCTCGAAGATAGAAGTCACCACCACAATGGATCAATCACCAAAATAAGGACTCTAAGGCGTTGGGTCTTCAAGGTGTACCAGATTTTTCCTACTTTTATGAAAAAGTAAAGCGGTTTATTTTAAGTTAAGTTCTGATTAATTGCATCTGGGAATGATTCCTTAGAAAACTCTCGATTAAGGTAAATGATCGTTGTTTCTAAAGATTTCAAAGGGTAGGACTATTAATGATTAGCTCATTTTGAAAATCAAATGGGATTGATCAAGAGAGATTTATTATCGAAGCCAAATGGAGATAAGTAGGAGATGCATCTAGCGATCTTTGAAAACTGTATGACTATTCTATGATTGGGCTTTATATTTTTTGAAATTGATTTAATTTATTTGAGTTGAATTTTTCATTAGAAAGATTATTACCTGAGGATTATGTAAACAAACTTATGGAAAAATCTAGGGAACAACCTAAATCTAAAAGAAAATGGATATTTGATTTGAGGAGAGGACAAACCAATTTGGACTTATGGATTTGGGGTGGCCACTAACCCCTCTACGATTTTAAATACATGTAGGCAAGTCTTATGCTTTATACAAGATATAGGCTATTATTTATTTAGAAAGACTAAGTAAACTCACTAAGAGAGGGTATGTAAGGACATGCTTCAAATGGCATAAATCTAATGTAATTGATTTCATTTTATTTTCATTTTTGGACAATTATTTTGACTCAAGCTAATAGGATTTATATATGCCTGAAATGAGATTAAATGGTTAGAATCAGCGAGAAGGGAGGAGGTGTGTTTCCATCATGGCTCTCATAGTCGTCAAGCCAAGTTTCTTGTGAAGCCCTCAAGAGTGAAAATAATATATATTTGTGCATGATGTTATAAAAGAAGTACTCATGACCCCTTTAGGTCAAGTTGGGTTGAAGGGTTATGTTATATGTCTAGTTGGCCAATTGAGGCTTTGGTCAAGTTCAACAAGTGATTTGGAATAAACTTGACCCATTGGTTTCAATCAATTTGGCTTTAGATAAAGTTTTGACATGTTTTGACTTTTTAGGTCAAGTTGGGTCAACTTGGGTCAAGTGGCCAATTGGGCTAGGTTAGGCTCAAATGTTGACTTGGTCAAGTTCAAACATAGTTCATGAATGAACTTAGATCAATGGTTTCAATCAATTTGGCCTATGGTGGATTTTGGCTATATTAGGTTTCATTTTGGCTAAGTGTTGACTTGTTCAACCCTTAAGTTTGACTTAGTTTGACCAATTTGGTTGATTGATCATCCATGATTGTTGATCATGATGAAAGGCATAGGTCGGTTTGATTCAATCCAATTTGGTTAGAATTAGAATTTGGCTCATAAGGATCTTTAGTCACTTTGTCAAGTGAGCCTAAGTGGGTCAAATGGCTTGGTCAAAGCTTGATTTGAGTTTGATTGTATATGGACTTATGATTGAAATATAAATCCATTTTACAAGTGTTTTGAATTCAAATGGGTTTTGATTCATTTGACAATTTCATATTCAAAGGAAAATATAAAAGGATTTGGGGTTTGATTTTAATTGATTTTGATTGGTGAATTGAAGTTTGTGTTTATATTTGGATTCAGTGATTGAATTTGAAGAAAAATCAAGAGTTTAGCTTGATTTGAAATTCAAGATTTTGACGGCTTGGGGTGGTTTGAATTTGAATTTGATATTATTTTGAATAAATTAGATTTTTGAATTTTGAGCTAAATTTTTTTTTGACTTAGAATTTTGGAGTTTGAATTTGAATTTGATTTGAATTTTGATTTCATATATAATATAATGAATATAAATGATTATGAGAAAATCTTGAATTTGAATTTGATCATGATTTAGGCTAAGTCTTTTAAAATTTTAAGGACTTAGTTTGGAACTTAAATTTTGAATTTGATTTCAATCATAGATTTCAATCATGGATTTCAATCATGTGATATTGATTTGAGTTTGGAGAAAATCAAATAAGATTGATTTGACTTGAGGAAGGAAGGAAGATGGAGTGGTTCAAACTAGGGTATTTCTAACACTCCTAAGGCATGACTTAATCCTATGGCTAACCCTTCTAAGTCTCTAGGGCTAGGTTGAGTGTCCACCTAATCACTAGAGGTATCTTAAGACTAAGGGTCTCTTAATGTCTAAAAGGAATCTTATGTCTAAGATAGAGGGGTTGAGAGCTCATCCTAAAAATGAGGTCAATAATATTTCATTTATATTTGTGAATATAAATGAGAATATAAATAGTTATAAGAAAATCTTTTGAATTTGAAGTGATTTGGATTTGATTTGAGCTAAGTCCATAAGATGAAATCAAAGGGCTTAGAAAGATTTTTGGAATTCAATCATGGGTTTCAATCATTTTGATTCATGATTTGATAAAATATATTGGATTTGAATTTGAAAATCATTAAGTTGGTTTGATTTGAGATTTGATTTGGAATTAATTTGAGTTTGAGAAAATCAATTAAGTTGGAATTGATTTAAGATTTGAAATTAGTTTGGATTTGGAGTTTTACTTGAAAAGGAAGTGAGGATTTGGTTCAAGCTATAGGGCAAGTTTTCCTAACATCTCTAAGACATGACTATTATTGTGGCTAACTCTTCTAAGTCTCTGGGTTGGTTGAGTGTTCACTAATCACTAGAGTGTCTTAAGACTAAGGAACTCTTAGTGAGGAGTCCTATGTCAAGATGGAGAGGTTGAGAGCTCATCCAAAAAAAACAATTGTCCTTAGGAATTAATTAGGGTGAATGAAGTCATGTGCTTACATCCTTTTATTTCTTTCCAAGCATGCTAAATATTGTTTTCCATGTGAAATCATGCATTCATCTCTTTTAAAAAATCAATTAAATAAAATGTTTCCTTTTTTATGTCAAATTGCATGTGTTGGCTAAAATTAAGAATATGAGTGGTATTATCACTATTAAATAAAATTATTTTCAAAACTTATAAATCAAAGATTATCGATGAAGTAATGCTACTTATGAATACTTATAAGCTTGCATATGATTATAGCCTAAGATGTGTCTTATGAAGCTTTCTTTCCTTTTTTTTTTAACTTGAATTTACATAGGATTTGCAAAGTGTATAGTTCATTTGAAAAGAACATAACACTTGCTTAAATTTATTCCTATGCATTTCTATGTTATGACTTAGAAGGATCTTCATAGTACCAGATAAATTATTATCAAATCAAACAAAAAAAAAATCTTTTGCATGATTCTTCATCCATTTGTTTCTTTTTGTACATCTATATGTATTTAAGAAAATTGGTATATTAGTCTAGACATTCCGGGGCTGCGAGGCTTGAAGTAGCCCTAAGTAGGTCTTGTGTCTTACTGTAGAAAATAATGGCATTACTCACTTATGTTTTGTATACATGTGGATGTACATTTTGTTAATGGATGAAAATCTCTTTTCTACATAATAAAGACATGCATCGATGGAATATCCAAATTTTCAAATCATATCTCTTAGCATTCATCATCAAAATGTGCTAAAACTTGCATTACATGTATATATGCTAAATTATTCATATGCATGGTATACATGGTGGAAAGAAAGACAAATGGATGTTTGTTATGTGGTAGTAATCCACCTAATCCTAAGATGTCTTTCTTGTTGAATTGAGCTATTTAGAGTAAATCTAAACTTATGATTAATTAAAATACATAATAAAACATTCATTAAAAGAAAATCATTAATGAATATACCTCATAAATGTTTTAAGGTAGGGATGAAAGAGAAGTTCTCTTCTCTTTTCTTCTCCTCATAACTTTTAGCAACTAAGTGTAGGTTCATTCAAACATAAATCAAATCAAATTAAAACAAATCAACTAAATCACTTGAACTAAAACCATCTCTAAATTGAATCTTTCATTTAAAAATTCTAACCTTAAAGCTAGCTAAGACATGTCACAAGCCTTAAATGACACATACATTATGCTAAGTCACTATTTATAGCTCTATATTAGAGTTTGATGCGATTTTATTTTGTGATGTAATATTTTTATTTGGATGTTAGGATGCACATGTCGTAGTATAGGGTGATCTTAGCTTAATCATGTTTTCTATAGGGGGTTGTGCTTAACGGGCGTTGTAATAAATATATAAATGATTTTGTTGTGCAAGTTGCTTATACCCCTAAGCATAACCCAAATTAGGACAGGTGGACTTGGTTACCCATGTGTGGGGTGTTAAGTCAACTTATTCATATAAACTGCTTCGGTTGTGTGGTATGTTTAGTTAATCTCTATTTTGCAGGTTTAGTTAGATTTATCTTTCCCATTTTTATGTAAATTTTATATTTAAGATTTGGAATGAATGTTATGAGAGAATTAAGGTGAACATTGGTCATAAGACCAATTATTATGTACCATGTGATGCCTTGGAGCAAACTACATCCCAAGTCAAACCAAAAGAAAGAAAGAAAGAAAGAAAGGAAGAAATATTGAAAGAAAGAAAGGAAGAAATGAAGAAGGAAGAATGAATACCCCCATAATGAATTCTTCTAAATTTGTAACTATTCATTTATAATCTGGGTCATTATAATTTCGAGCTTTCATTTCTTTTGGGTTATTACATCACTCTTATTCTTTTCATTAACTTTATGTTTGATGTTTGTTTAACTAGAAATGGCATGATTTTTTTAGTTTCTTAATTATTTGATGGTTGTTGAATGGCCTGGATGTGATTAGACTCTTAGGAAAATAAATAAATTTTCTATCCAATTAATCAACTCATAATTAAATTAAATAACTCAAAACCTCACTTAAAGCTTAGGACATAAATCAAGATAATAAAAGATTTAGCAGTTGGATGTTGGATGTTCACATCACATCATCATATTGATTCTTTGGAGGGCTTCCACTTTACTAGAGAAAATGACTTGAGCGAGCGAAAACACACCTTCTTTTCAACCTAATTTTCTCATGCATTAGGCATATGAAATCTCATAGCGTGTCAAATAAATTGTCCAAAATCAAAATGTAACAAAATTTGCATTAGATTTAGGTCATTATTCATGTCCTTCATGATCTAGTCTCTTAGGGAGTGTGTTTAAGGAGTTAGTCTCCTTTCTAAATAAACAACGACTTATCTTGCAAAACATAAAACTTGCCTACATGTATTAAAATCGTAGGAGGTTAGTTGGCCCACCCCAGGGTGGTTATAAGGTAAGTCGGGTAATTTATTCTCTCTTATGGAGATAAATCATATGCCCATTTTTGCCTTAGATTTAGGTCATATTTTGGCCCTCAAACCTAGATTTAGGATCGGGTTGTTTCCCTTTCTGGCGTAAATCCTCACCTCTTAGGCACGATCTTGTGTTATGGAATTGTAAATAGATTTTAATAAAAATTTAACTCAAACATATAATTCTTCTCAAACTTCAAAAATAAAACTCAATCATAGGATAGTTTGGGACGCTCATTAGGCTTCTTAGTATCATAAACATCCCCTACTCATCTCTCTTTGGTTTTAATAATAACTCCCTCCTTTTGATCAATCCCACTTGATTTTTTAAAAATAACCAATTTGTTGATAGTCTTATCTTTGAAATCTTTGGAGACAATGATCATTTACCTTAATCGAAAGTATTCTTAAGGAATCTTATTCCTTAAAATTTAATTAACTATAGGGGCTTACCACCATAGGGATCTTAATGAACAGTTTAAATAAACCACTTTACTTTTTCATGTAAAGAGGAAAGATCTAGTACATTCAGAATACTTATTGTCCTTATTGGGTCCATTGTAGGATG
This sequence comes from Cymbidium sinense, assembly GCA_021442155.1. Lineage (NCBI taxonomy): Eukaryota > Viridiplantae > Streptophyta > Magnoliopsida > Asparagales > Orchidaceae > Cymbidium > Cymbidium sinense. Next base: position 54,314,963 of record CM038219.1, read on the forward strand.
GTGACTTATGTCTCTTTGAGATAGTACATCATTTATCAATGCGCTTTTAGATCATCTAATGAGTGCATCTGATCTATTGATATCCCAACAAATAATTTTCAAATATCCAATTTGAAAATAAAAATAAAATAACACCACAAGGTTATATATAAAGCATCTTAGATACGTCAGCCTCCCTTAGGATGATTTGAGTTGAGTTAGACTTTTAGAGGGTGGCATTTCTAGTATTGCTTTAATTTCTCCAAGTTGAGCTCAATCTCACGGTGTCGAACGAAAACTTCCACAGTCACTCAGAATGCACACTTTGATGATTCATTTTAAGGTTATATTATATTAGCTTGAAACTTACTCTCAAGTCAAAGAGATGGTCTTCCTTTTCTTTTCTCTTGACCACGAGATCATCAATGTAGCATTCAACTTGGTAGTGAATGAGTTTCTCTTGACCACGAGATCATCAATGGCGCAAATATTTTTTAGGCTAAAAGGCATAACCTTATAACAATAGATTTCGATTGGGGTTTTAAAAATAGAGTTTCTTTCATCCTTAGGTGTCATCTTTATATGGTTATATCGGATGAACCATCCATGAAAGAAAGCATAAGATGAGGCGATGTCCACCATCGGTTTTATGGTAGTGGAAATTCATCTTTTGGGCATGCCTTATTAAGATCCCTAAAGTCAACGAATTTGGTCATTTTTCTTCTTAATTGGGATGATGTTAGCAAGTGGGTATTTTTCTTCCAGATGAAACTAACATCGATCAATTTCTTGACTTACGAAATGACCTTATTGTGTCCAATCGCAATTTAGGAGCTTGCTTGAAGGGGTTAGCATCGGGTTGTATGTGGCTTATGAAACACTACTTGAGAACTAATCCGAATTTCTTCATAACTTCATGCAAAGCAATCCTTAAACTCAATGAGTAGCCTAACAAAGTCATTGGTTTTATATTCACTCAATAAGGAGCTGACATATGTTGGGAGTGGATTTCCCTCAGTCCCCAAGTTAATTTCTTTAAGCTTTTCGATGGTTGATTTAATTTCTTCTTTGAATTTTGGGGTGCATCTTTAACTTGGAGCTCATCTGGATCATCTGAAGTTTCTAAACACACCTACTCATATGAGTTAATATGGTTTGAGGAGAACCTATCAAATTCCAAATGTTTAGTAATGACCATGCAATAATTATCATCATTTATTGGGCCTACTATGCCAAACCCTTGTCCTAGTCTGGACTGAGAGTTCTACACTTGTTGTCACATAATCTCTCAAAATACTCTGACCTGTGCTTAGACCATGTATGTGGAATTAAACATTTCTTCATTATAACACAAGAAAGTACCAACGTAATTTTATTACTTCTTTGAATGATTCATCCTCAAGCTCTACATCAATTTTTTCACTTGAGGATGTGCTCTGGTAAAACCTTTGGGGTTAGCATTCACACATATTTTGGGAGCTTCCTTAACTACCAAACTCTTAATTTTTTATGAGAAAAGTAGGGTTAGAGCTAAGGCACCCATATGTTGTCTAACATTTTCACATATAAGAGATTTAGATACATTCATGCTTTCCTTGAGGACCTAGTCCTCATCACTATCGGGCCCTAGTGTCACCTCCAATAGGATCTACTGACATAAAGAGCTAGTCGGTGTGCTCACTACATAGGACTCATCCTCTGAACTAGATTCTAAGTCTATGTAAATGGCAGGTGTACTTCTGGATGCTGGAACGAACCTCCTAGTATATGGTAGGTATGGTGGTCTACCATCCCTAGGGCTTCCTCTAAACTTTCCTCTTCCTCGTCCTGGTGGAGGTCAAGTGGAGGTCAAGTCATCCTCCCCATTTGTTTGAATGGAGTAATGAAAAATGGGTGGAACATAATCTCGGGCTCTATCTCCTAATGTCTTCTTCATGCTCCCTTTTCTTTTCTCTTTTTTCTTTTTCTTTTCATTCTTTTCTTTTTTTTCTCTTTCTTTTTCTTTTCCATTTTGATTAAGTTCATGAGAGAAGATATTTTATTTCTTAGGAAAGTAATAGGTTCATAAATCCCAACCTCATATCGCAAATGGTTTGAGATCTCTTTTGACATAAAATTAGATCCCATCCTTGATAAACTTGATACATTGATGTAAAGAAGATGAAATCATGTTGTTCTCATGAATCTAAGGTTGCCCTAGCAAAGCATTGGAAGATGTATTTCAATTTATTATGTGAAACTAGCTTCTGTCTTTCAATCATCTATCTCCAAAGGCAACACTATGGAGCCTAAAGCCCTCTCGCCTTACTCATTGAATCCTTTCAACATCATCTTCTCAAATTGGAATTTAGAGATGTTGATCCTCAAGTCAAGTAAGGGTTTTGACTTATAATGTTCACTAATGCACTGATCAACCTTTGGATAGCCCTAACTGGCAAACATCCATAGTGATGAGAGATTGTGTCTTATTGTCCCGTGAGTAAGTCTTCATCTAAGAATGTGACCTCATAGGACTCGTGAAAACAATGTCTCTCTCCAGCTAGATTAGTAGTGACCAACTGAGCTAAGCATATTTCATGGTTAAGCAATGCTTTGATTAGTGACTCCCTCATCTCCTTAGATAAAACAAGGGTGTCTTATATGCTTAACTTAGTTTGCAACTTTCTAAGGTGTGTTAGGACATTGTATTCAATTTTAAGTTGGTCCTCCACAAGCATATAAAGTAGAGATCTTGTGGAGGGATATTCACTAGAACCTATGACCTATTTACCCTTATCTTGAGGTACTACTTTTGGAGGTCCTACTGAGGTTAACTTCAACAACTTCTTGTGATGAGGAGGTGGTGGAAAGTTCTACTTGCTCATCGGGTATACCTACAACTTCTTCTAAAGGATCATCGAGTGAATGACCGGAAATCTATCTCGAAGTTATGAACCCTAAAGATTCAAAAGGGCAATCTATTTCTAAATCAGAATGGAATTGATCAAATTATTTAGATTATTATTAGTATGACTTGGAGAGTTATCAATGAGATTAATCACCGAGATCTACAAAAGACAAGACAAGCAAGTTATTCTTCTTCATTAATTTCTTCAATTTTGGCGCATGGTAAAAGTCAAGTAAAGTAGTATGAGTGGCTTGGTGCCCTCATCCATAGATACAACACTCGCTAATGGCGACGGACTAGTGGATGGTAACGCAACGTGGGAGGAAGAATGTGGACTGGATAGTGGTGTGCTATAGAACTATCCCGAGCATGTGGTCGCTACTACTGCTTTCTTAACCCTCCCGAAGTTGTCCTCTCAACCAAAGACCTTCCTGTTGGAGGTCCGAAATGAGTCAAGCACCTATAGATAAAGTTTCTTGATTTTAGAAATAATCTTTTAGAGGTATAGGATAAAGAGATATCCCAACCTTCTTTTGTGTTAAGAGGCTCGATGTTTCCTCAAAGATTACTTTAATGGAATCAAGGTTGTTCCATTAAGTATTCTTTTCACTATGGCTCCGACTTGTAGCTGCTCAAGCCAATCCTTTAATGTAAAGCAATCCTCTAAGACATAGCCTATGCAATGGCATGGACAAGAGTTAGGATCACTCTTACCCACTTCCTTTAGCTTTGCTCAAATAATTAGAAATCGGCTTCTTAAGAAGGTTCTTGAAGAATTTTCCACTACTCTTGAATGAGTATGGCTTATTGAGTTTATCGATAAGAGTTGGTGGATAGTGGTGGTGGATACTAGTATCACTATTATGTGTCGGGTGGCCTTTGTGATGAGGTAGTGGAAGAGGAGGTGGGAGTGGTGAGCTCTAGCCTCTCAAACTATGCTTTCTTTGTTTCCCCTTGTTCACTACCACCGTCTCGGCTTTTCTTCTCAAACACTTTCTGATTTAGGCTTGGATGACTAAGAAGGGTAACGCTTGGCTTCCTCAGGTTAGCTTTCTTGATTAGTTTCTCAAATGCTTTAATAGTAAAGCTTTTGAGCATGAAGGATCGCCATGAATATTCTTGAGAAAAATTCCAATGGCATGTCGCTCGGTGGATTTGATTTCATACTCGTTTGATCCAAAATAATAATCTCATTAGATTTTTGTTTCTACAACGAGGTCCCCATAGTCACTCTTTGTTGAACTCTTGCAAATCTTAATAAAATCGCTCTAATTCTACAAAAGACTACAATAACCGTTTTGGCATACCAATCAAAGGCCACTCTAAAAGATTACGGCAAACCGTCAAGAGTATCACTACTATCGATTGCAATAATTAGCTCTAAAATGTGCAATGTGTGTTCCGCCATCAATACCTTGAAGGATGGTGGCATAAAACTCTGGGTATTGAACTACAGATGAGCTCCTGGGCTTGCTTTGAATGGCTCCTTCACTTGTTATTCTACCATCTACTTGATGTTTTTCATGCATGGAGGTAATATCGCTTTTTCTTATACACTATCGATATCCTCATCCATTGGAGTAGCGCTTTTGGAATGATCTAGGATATGCACTTTTGGGTCTATCCTCGAGAAGTGGGTTGTGACGTGCTTGATTTTGCAATGTTAATTCCATCAACTTCTCTACTCTCCTCTCATCCCATCAATTCATCCTTGAGCTTGATCTGTTGGAGAAAGCGTTGAGTTGAGTATGATGCCTCTCCTTTCTCAACTATAATGCCCTGAGCTTCCTAGCTGGGTTGTTCTCTAAAAGATCCTCAGATATCAACCATGTGCACTTCAGCAGTATCATCCGAAAGGTCATCCTCATTAGCATTAAAGTCTATCATACCCTTCTCTTGTTCAGAATGATCATCTCCAACTATCTGCCTCACTGTGGTACAATAGTCCTATAATATCTCTTCTAATGATCAATCCATCCACTCTACATAACTATTGGGACATATGTCAGTGGTGACGCATCGACTCCCAAGAGGTGATACATTGTATATTCTAGATAAGGGAAGTCTTTGACCATTGTAATCATGGGAGTCAACAAGGTATTTCCTTCCTTCCCGACTGTGGTGGTGGAGTGACTATGATGTCTTGGGCCACCACTCTTTCTTCTTTATCGCAAGAAGTCAAGCAAGAGAGCTCTACACCTCAATCGATGGAGCGATGGAGTGTGGTCCTTGGGATGTAGTATTGGGGATGTCTTTTCTCCAGGCTGATTTATGGTATTTGGAGGGCACTTGGATGATGGGACATGGACCGTGATGGTCGACGAGTGGAGCGATATGATAGTGGCACCGCCTTCTCCCCTAAAGGTCCCTCCTACGACTGGAACCAGGGAGAACTTTCCTATCTGAATGATCGGCTCTATCAGTTGGCCGATCGGGATGGTCAATTAATGTTGAGGCCACTGACTATCTGGAAAACCTCCTATCTCTCTTTCCCGCTTGGATAGTAACCTTGGCCTCCATGGCCTTTTCTATAATCTGATTTACACTTTAGAGATCATTCATCTCAAGTCATGAATGGTTAACTCAAACGCCCATGGACTTCGCTACTCTCCTACAAGCACCGACCTGACTCCATCTCCTATTTCGTGTCTCATACTTTGTGGGTCAGTGGGGTGATCGCTATCTTCCTCACATCCTCCTCTCCCTCTGAGAAGGTGAAACCTACTACCACCAAGAAGGGGAGAGGTCTCACGAATAGACCCCTCTTCAGCTACATGGGAGGCTTCCTCAACCTCCTAGTCCATGCGCTCATAGTACTTCTTGATCTTCTTATTCCTATGTTGAGTCTTGGTAAAGAATGTGAGAGCTACCAATCTCAAGGTAGAAACAATCTTAGATGCTAGAATGACTTCCCTTAAGAGCTACCAGAGGGCGGTACTAATCCTAGGTAAATTGCAAGCACAGTGTGGAACTCATGGCTTGGGAACCTCTAAGGCTTTCCTCTTCAAGGATGGGAAATCGTGTCTAAATGGAGATTAAATCAAGAAGTGGCTTTCATCTACCACCTCCTCCCTACTCAGGGAAGGACCATCACATGTGACTTTGAAGTGTTCAAAACCTAGACCAAACTTGATGGGGTGAGGTGAGTATGGCTTGATCCATGGCCAAATCCACACTCGAAGCAAATGAGAAAATGAGCTTTCCAGAAGACATGATGACTGATTGGTTGTAAGGAATGGGAACAGGGCTTTCTTCCTTGCTGTTGGAAAAGAAAGGTGTATAATTAGACTTTGCTTTAGCTATTGTTCTTTTGATTTGACTTTGAATTGAAACCCTCATTTAACAAATTTGATTATGTTAAATGGCTGACACAAGTGGTACTTGTGGCGTTGGAACCTCTAAAGCTTTCCTCTTTAAGGATGGGAATTCAGTATCTGACTGGAGATCAAACAGAAGAAGTGGTTTCTTGTCTGCCACCTCCTCCCTACTCACTATGCTGGGGGTAGGACCATCATATGTGACTTTGAAGTGCTCAAACCCAAAGCCAAAGTTGATGACTGGAGATGAGGAGAGAATGGCCTGATCCATAGCCAAATCCACACCCAAAGCAAATGAGAAGATTAGCTTTCTAGAAGACATGGTGACTGAATGCTAGAAAGAAACAGAACCGAGGCTTTCCTCTTTGATGTTGGAAAAGAATGGTATAAAATTAGACTTTTCCTTAATTGTTGTTCTTTTAACTTGATTTTAAATTGAAACCCTCATTTAACAAATTTGGTTATGCTAGATGGGGTTCATATATGTATTGGAGAGATTTATAATTTTGAGAAATATTTTATTTATCTTGAACATCGCAGAAAGTGAGTTCAAATGAATTTTAAAGATGTTGGATGAACATTACTTTACCATGCTAGTGGTAAGAGATTCTTGAAATTTTAAATTGACTTTATTTAATTTATTTTAGGTGATTTATTTGATTAATCTTTCTTACCTATTGGTTCTAATAGGGTTTTAAGACCTACTGGAGTGAGGTCCTAAAACCAAAAAAAGATTATTCACGCTTGTTTAAGTGGGTGAAATATGTGTGGCCAATGAAAAGAATGATAGTCTTAAACTCACATAAAAAGTATAAGTCCACTATCGATATTTAGGGATAATGATTGACTACTAAAGATGGAGGGAGGAATTTTCCTCAGTGGAGTCACTAAAAAAATCTATGGTGCTTTAATTTGGAGACGTAGGGACACCATGCAAATCTTAGGGGATAATTATTAAAGTGATCAAGTAATGCATTAAGATATGATGTATCATCTCGAGAGATGAAAACATCACCATATAATGGACCTAGTCACCTAATAATAACTCCTAAGGCAGATGAGTCTACGTATATACTAGAGATATTTCTCCTACTTTACATGGAGAAGTAAACCAGGGTTTATTTTATGTCAGGTTCTTTAGTTCTTTATGGAAGCAAGCTTCCATAATTAATTACATCTTAGAAAAATGAGAATCTCCTAAGAATACTCTCAATTAATAATAAGTATCTCCAAAGATTTTGAAGCTAGACTATCAAAGGATTAAGTATTTATGAAAATTAAATAGAGAGTTCAAATAGAAGAACTTATTTATGAATTTCAAAGGAGGATAAGGAAGCACCCATGATACAAGGGGTCAATGCTTCAATCTATCTTATAGTGAGGCTTTATATATTTGAGAGAGAGAATTTACTTTTGTTTATGTTAGAATCTTATTAGAATGATAGGCTTATACCCAACAACACAAGATCATAAATTGCCTAAGAGGTGAGAACCTATGCTCATAACCCTGAGATAAGTAGCTTCATAACCTAAATCAAAATGCTTTAGTACAAGCTAAAAGCATGACCTAAGTCTACTGGAAAGATGGGATATGATAATTCACCTCTATAACGGAGAATAAATACACCCCGACTCTTCTGGGCTTACAACCGCCTGGAGTGGCCGCCAGCTAACACCTCCTACACTTTAAAATCATGTAGGCAAGTCTAATATAGATGCGAGATAGCTAGGATATTATTTAATTAGGAAGGAAGCTAGAATCCTAAACTCGCTCCCTAAGAGTCTAGATTATGGTTGGTATGAAAATATGACTTAAACTAATGCCAAAATTTACAACTTTATAAACCATTTTTGACACATTCATTTTGGACCAAGGGCTTAGGAAAATTATGCCTATGTGCATGATGAAATTAAATCATGGGCTAAATCAATTAGAAGAGGTGTTCTCCACTACAAGGGATCACCCTCAAAGGTCAAGCATATCCCTTCGCAAGAGTGGAGATGCTCTATTCAAGAGTGGCATAATATGATATGCATGGTGTGATAACATACAATATTTAGCTAAGGGGTTTTTTAAATATTTTATTTATATTGATTATAGACCTAAGCTTTAAGATGAGGTTATGAGTTATATTAAAATTTAATTATGAATTTTTAGTGGGGATAGAAAATTTAATTTTATCCAATAGAACCTACCACATCTATACCACACATCAAATCATGATACTTTAAGAAACCTATGAAAAGCATGTCATTTCTATTACATTGTCTAAACACAATAATCAAACATGTGAACTTAAAGAATAAAGGTCGTAAGTAGTGTACACCCAAAAAAAAGAAAAGAACGGTAACTCTACCCTTATGCAACCCTTACATAATAGAATATTATAATTATAATGAATGTTATGGGGTCTTCAATCTCTCTTTCCTTTTTCCTTTTTTTTGGATTTTAAGCTCCATAGGGCCTCCCGTTCTACCTTATATCCACCGCTCATTCTAAACCCCAGCACTAATTATTGCAAAAATTACATATTTATTAAAAATTAAATCTAATTATACCGCAAGACAAACATTAGTTAAACAAGCATACAAGTCAAGCAATTATATTACACATATTTGTACTTAGCACACTTGGGTAACCAACCCACCTGTCCCTAATTAGATTATGCTTAGGGATAAGCACTTACAATCAAGAATATTTATATTTACTTATTATTACAGTGACCCCATTAGCATAATCCCCTACAGAAAATATCATTAGGCTATTGGAGACCTAACATCCAGTCTACACACAAACCATTCTAACATTCAGTTTAAAATATTACATCATAAAATATAACATAACATCACATACATCACCTAACCTAAAGTCTAGAATTGGTGACTTAGTATTCTAATGTGTGTGCTGGGTGTGTGTCTTAATTAGGCTTTAGAAGTGTGATTATATAAAGTTTAGAATTGTTTAAGTTAAACATTAGGATAGGTTCCACTTCAAATTTTTTAATGAATTAATTAATTTTAATTTACAATTTTCTTTTGTTTCATTTGATACTTAGTTAATATCTAATTATTATGAAGAGAAGAAAGAGGTGGTTGCCCCTTCATCCTTATCCTTAAGTTTTTCTAAGGGTATATTATTATGACTTTGGTTTCTAATAATCGTTTATTAAATATTTTTATTAAACCTAAGTTTAGTCTTAAAAAATCTTATTCAAACATGAAAGCTATCTCAAGATTAATAAAATTGGATCACTATTATATGGATAGTATTCCACCACTTCTTTCCATTATCAATAGCATACACATTTCTTCATTTTTATTATTCATGATATTTAATTTAATATACATACTTATACACATAATACTTTTTTTTGCACACTTGAATGATCATTAATGCATGTATTTTGATAGAAAAGAAATATTTCATTCATTAGTTAAGCATAAGTAGACATTAGAGATTTAGGTACATGTCATTGTTAAACCAGAGAAGTGAGGTTATCTAAGACCTCTAAGCTACTTAAAGTCTCTGTTCTGGGATATCCATATTATATAATTGTCAAATTAAATACATATAAACATATACACAAGTTTAGGGATGAAAATCATGCAAATATTGTATAATAACAAATCTTTTATTCATGTAAAACTTAGTGACAATAAAGAGCAAAATTTTATCTCAAATTCTAGCATATGAATACATATAAATGAAATTGAGCAAGTACATGTTGTTATTAAACCAGAGAAGTAAGGTTATCTAAGACCTCCAGCTACTTAAAGCCTCATTCCTGGATGTCCGGACTATATACTTACCAATTCAAATGTATATAAATATGTACTTGAAACATAAAGATAAAACAAAACCCTTACTATTTTGAAATTAGAACTTAAATTTAAACTTTATTGAATACTTATAAACAACATTAACTTAGATTTTTTTATCATTAGCTTATAGTTTTAAATATAATTTAAGATTTATTAGTGATAATAATAATGCCTTATAATAATATTTGTCCAACTCATGCAACTTAGATGTAATCATGTTCTTTTGATTCTCTTTCTTCTTCTTTTTTTAGAAACATGAACATATGACACAAATAACATGCACATTTATGATGATATAAAAGAAGTAATTAAATATTGTCACATAACATATTTAATTACATTAAGCTCTAGGACAATCATGCCAAAATAAATATTCCTTAAGACTAACCAAAGTTTTTGTGAGGTTTGATTTTGATATTTGAATTATTGGGACCTAAAGAAGAGAGATGATACTTAGAACTTACACCACCCCATGTTGGTGATTTACCATATTTAAAGAGGGTAATTACATGGATTTTATGGATTAATTATGTTCAAGTTGTTAAGCAAATCAATTTAATTATTCTAAACTTCTTTAATCTAGTTAACTACTTGACCATGAGCCTTCAATGATATGCACTTGGGAAATTAAAATTTGTAATGGACCTAAAGGAATCTAATGCAATTAGGCTCATGTTTAAGAGTTAACTATATTAAAGAAGGAAAGAATCTAAGTTAGGTACTCCAATGGGTTAACCATAACATCCTTAACAACTTTATGTTATTAAATACATAAAGGGGAATTAATGGATCGTATTTGAATTATCTGAATCAACCATTGATTTTGTTTGATTTCTACTTTATCACTAATCTTTCTTATTAATCCCTTATTACATATAATTAACCATCCTAAGAGAATACATTTAGAAAGGTAATAGGAAATAGGCCCCAATTATTTCTCCTCACTATTCCACTATCCACAATGATTAATTATCATTATTAATTTAATTTTTACTTTTATCAATTTAATTATTAAATTAATTAATGAAGGTAATTAGGGTTGAAATTCTAATTTCTTTAAATTACATAGCAAATTATGGGAGGCAGATTACACCCCATGGAATCATCCCACCAAATTTGGAATTAATTGACTAAGTAATTAAGCCTTAATTAAAGTAATTAGCCTATGTTTCAAACTTTAATTAAGCATTATTCGCTATACATAAATTAGAGATTTTTTTAATTCTCCTCGTAACCTTTTCAAATGGGTTTATTTGTATTTTTAGATTCTTCTATAATTATGATTTTTTGAAGTTCGACCATTTAATTATATTTTAAGGCCTAATTAACCCTTTAAACCGATGTGTGACGTTGATGCGCTTTCCGTGGCATCAACATTGGTTATTTAAATCATCTGACGTGACAACTAACTTAGCGGCGGTGAACGCGATTTCATCTCGCCCTCGATCTCATATTAGACACGAGACTAATCCCATGATTTCAAAGAGATTAAATCAAAATTTGTAGGGCGATTAATCACGGTCGTCCATTTTAATCACGCGGAATGAACGATCGATGATTAGTCATCCCACGAACGCCGGAAGACGGACACCGTCCACCTTCTGCCACTCAATCTAAGCTCTTCGGAGCTCGTTGGATGGCGAAATCAACCCCAAAATGATTAATGAATGAATCTAACGGTATCCTACGATGGAAATAGCACAAAACATAGTTCACTTCAAAAAAGACAAACACCTAGGGACAAAACTATGGTTGCTTAATTTTACCTCATTGGAGCTATAGGTCCGTCGATAGAGGTAGCTTCGCCTTGAAGAGACGAAGCCACTGGTGAGAAGATCCTCCCTTGATTGTGGACCAAACGCCATCGCAAAGCTTGCCGAGTTGATCTTGATGTCTTCTAGTGATCAAATTGTTCTGAAACTATTCATTTCGCTAGAGTGAGGTAAAGGTGTGGGAAGAGTTAATTTGAGTTTGGTGGAGATTTTGGAAACTTGGACAAATGGAGATCTCAGGTTCGATCGGGGGCTAGTCTCGCTGGCGGTGGAGAGCATGAAGAGCGAGAGAGAGAGAGAGAGAGTATGGGACTGTGCGGAATGCTCTAGGGAAGGTGTGTGTTTAGTTTGAATCCATGAGGAGGAGTATACTCTTCTCTCCAGTTGAACCAAGGGTTGAGATTAGTTCACGGCAATCATCCCTTAGGGGTGGTCGGAGGTGGCAGGGGACCGACATGGATGAGGAGAGGCTGGGAGTGAAGTGGTCAGCATAGAGTGTACAACTTCTTCCATAGTGGACCAATGGGTTTCATGGGTTAACTCACTCTCATGGCCAAAGGTTGAGCCCAATAGGTTAGGTTGATGGTCCTTTGTCCAAGAAGAGCCAAAGGTGGCCATGGGGTGGGGTGGAGAACCCAACCAAATGGGGATTTTGTCCCATTTGAGTGGCTTGGTTCAATGGGTTTGACCCAAATTGGGTTCACCATGAGTTGGGCCCACTTGGGACACACATGGTGACCCAAAGATGAGTCATGCCAAGTTTGGTTAATTTGACCCATATGGGTCAAATGGGTTCAATTGTTGACCAATTTGACTAAATTGGGTCAAAATAATGGTTTGGGTGAGTTTGATTGATCATTTAGAGTGAGTGAGTGTAATTAGTTTGATTCAATTTGGGTTAGATTTGAATTTGGCTCATATGGTTCAATTTGGTCAAATGGGTCATGTTGACCAATTTTACCAAATTGGGCAAATTGACTGAGCATGGGTGTGGTTTAAGTTCTATTGATCATGGTGATTGATTGGAAGTGTTGATTTGAATTAATTATGGAGTGATTTGATTCAATTTGACCCTTTAGGTCAAATTGGACTAAGTGACTAATTGGATTAGGTTGACCAAATTGGATTCAGTTGAAGGTTGGATTATATTTAATATTGGATTAGAGATTGGTTGGAAGCATTGGTTTCAATCAATTTAGTTTAGAGTTTGATTTGGTTCAATTTGACTCTTTAGGCCAAATTGGGTCAACTTGGGTCAAAAGGTATAATTAGCTTGGTTAGGCTCAATTGATTGTAGTGGAGTGTTCAATAATGATCTACAATCATCAATGAAGGGATTGGATGCCTTGATTTGATTCAATGAGAATTTAATTAGAGTTTGGCTTAATCACCTCTCTTAGGTCACCCTATGTTAAGTGACTTGGTCAAGCCAACTTGAGCTAATTAGGATTATGGATGTTTGGGGTGTGTTCACAATGAATTTGAAGTTAATTAATGACTTTGATTGCAAATTGATTTGGGCTCGCTTAGGTTTTGTCTCAGAACCCTTGGTCAAAATGGGCTAACTTAGGTTGTCACTTTTGTTTGGTTCAATTGGCTTGATTTCAAGTATTGGCATGGCTCAAAATGATCTAATGAATAATTAGAGAGGTTGAGAAAATTAGGTTGGATTTAGTCTACTTGAACGGGCTTAAGTTGAGTTATAGGATTGTGATGGGGGTTAACTTAAGGCCCAAGTCAATTTGGCTTGGAGCTTGGATTAGAAAACCAAATTCAAGTAAGATCAATTGAATATGTTTCATGTTGGTTGTGTTTCATTTACATGAGCTTCAATTTGGATGAGTGAATAGGTATTAGTTTTGGTTTAAGCCATAGGATAAGCATAACTTATTTGTCACGAGGTATACTCTAAGCTTAGGTTTAGTGTTTCCTTAATCGCTAGAAGTGTCTTAGCACCAAGGAAATCTCAAGTGTCTAAAGGTTCTAAGTCTAAGATGAGAAGGTTAATCCTCACTCCAAAAGTGAGTCAATAATTAGTTAAAATAAATTATATTAATTAAATTAATCAATAAGATCCTAAAATTTAACTAAGTTAACTTAAATTGACTAGTTAATAGACCTAAATTGGCCTAAGTGAGTCTTAGGTTGTAGGTTAGCTATCTAGAGTTTAAGGGCTCTAGCTAGGTCAATCTAAGTGGGTTTAGACCTAGGGATATAGTTAATAGACCTAGGTTTAACTAGAATTAAATATTATAGTTGATTGGGTTAAATTAAGGTGCCTTAAATGGATAAACTAATGTCTTAAATGAAATGGGTATAATAAATAAAACTAAGGTTAACCAAGATAAAACTTAAATGGTTCTAATATGTCAAGGTATGACTTGGTCCATTCTAATAACTTCAGAAGTCCACTTAAGAAACCCATTAAAATTTAGAGACATATGAATGAGTTTTATAATCCTTAATATGGTTTAAGATAAAATAGAGCATATTGGATTAACACTATGTTAGAAAGATAAATTAGGTAATCATTAATTTGACCAAAGTTTGGGGATTGATTTTATGTAATTCATTGGATTAGAGACTAGATCAAGCCAATTTTTAAGAATTTAAAACCTATGTAAATAGTTTCTGGGCTATCTTGAATCATCACAAGACAATCAAGAGTAATTAAGATCTTAGAATGGCTAAGAATTAACCTAGGGTTTATAGAATATCCCAAGTCTCTCTAACATAAGCTAGGTTCACATAGCTATATGTGCTTATAGTGTATGTCATGGTGTCGGTGAGTGGACTTATCAAAGCATGGATTTAATTAGGAGAGGATTACTAAATCTAACCTAACATAGGTTGGTTAGGTACATTGTGTGCACCTTAATTGGGTTAGTGACGGAGATGAGCTTGAGTTATAATAAATTAGGATGAGTAAATATAATAGATCCAATATATATAAACATATTCAAATAAATTAGTTAAGCGAATAATTTTAAATCTTAAGGCATGTTGAGCCAAAAGAGACTAACAAAAGACCTTAATGTATGTGTCAAAGACTAAGTAAACCAAAGGAGGTTTTAAAAATTAAGAGAAATAAGGTTGATGGCTGAGTCATTGATAGAACATTAGTTTTGTGACTATAAACTCCATACATCTTTACTAAGTGATGACACACTACTAAGATCAAGTGTACAAGTGTGAAAGACATCTTCTAGATAAACTTGGAGAAAATAGATGACACCCAAAATGATAACAATAACATTGGTTAATAAAACTCATAATGGATTCTAAAAATGCCTAACATTATGCTTGCCTGGATAAACCTAAATGGATCATCCATAGACAATTAAAAAGTATTGAGGGTTTATATTTAGCTCTCCACTCAAGCTCAACAGATCATCTACAAATTATTAATAAGAGTATCATAACATATCTACCTAAACTATCTCTTATCCTTAATCAGATTTGTTCGTTAATTTATTAATGATATTAGCATATTTATTTTATTTTAATGTGCCTACAAATATCATCACTTGATCCAACCTCTACACAAATTTCAAATGTAAATAAATCACCTCTATAAGAATATCCTTTATCACACCATAATGACTCTCCTCCACATCTTTATGTCATCATCAAAGATCAACCACTACTCAATTATTTACTCATTTAATGTCTTCCACCTTCTAAGCATCTATCTGTATGCTTGAAACTTAGACTATAAACATTATTATTACAAAAGCTAATATATCATGTCTTGCACATCGCACCCCATTTTAATAATGCCTCAAACTAAGACTTTGGCAACAAATACCTCTTCTTTGGTTTTTAGAAAGTATTTTTTAACTTTGAATCTTCATTGTTAATGAACTCTTATAATTTATAACTTGAGAGAAACCAAGAACCAAGATACTAGTGTGCAATATCTCTTTATGAGAATACTTAAGGCATCACCCATCCCCACCTTTATTTCATGATTATAGGTGCCTCCAATCACCACCTCTACATCATTAATAGTTAGTTCATAGTGCTCTCCTAGTCCTTATAAATATTTGGTTTGTTAGGTTGCCCATAACTTCTCTTGGCATGATTAGCAAGTCAATGGCACTTTAAACTGCTAACCTCGACAACACAACACATTCCTTTATTTCTTAATTCAAGTGGAAGGTCATAATATGCATATCGTATGCCTCTCTCATAATAGGCTACTCAAAATCAATATTAATTTTTTTTGGAAAATTTCATAATTTTACCAAACTTTGCCCTACTCCATAGAAACCATGCAAAAGTGATTCAAAATTTTCTTGTTGTGACAAAGACTTGGGTAAAAGAATATTGATTCAAGAGCCAGCATAAAACTATAAAGCTTTAAAATATTATGCGTATGCATAGATGCGTATGCGTGCGTCGTCGCGCATCATGCGTCGCGTCTTGCGCGTCGCGCGTCGTCGCGTCGATGTCATGCATGCGCATCGCGTCGTTATCGCGGCATCGCATCGCGCATACGCATCGCGTCGCATTGCGTCGCATCGTGCGTCGCGCATGGCGTGCCATTAGTGCACGTATCGCGTCGCGCGCACGCATATCGCATGCCGATGCGTGGGCGTCGCCGCCGATCGCGCGGCGCGTCGTGCGCGTACGCGACGTGCGCGTGCGATCGATGCGCATCGCCATGCATCGCCACGCGTGCGCGAACGTTACGCGCCATCGCGTCATCGCTCGCGTCGCGATCGCGCGATTAATATGCGTGCGTTATCGCGTCGCATAATATCGCCATCGCCATAGCGTGCGCGCGTAATGCGTGCGTGCATCGCATTACGCGCCGCGTTACGCCACGCGCGTCGCTTAATCGCGAACGCGTATCGCCATGCGTCGCTGCCATCGCCATGCGTCGCCATCGCGATCGCGTCGCGTACGCGTTTCGCCACGCGCCATCGCGTACGTCGCGATACATGCGTCGCGTCGCATAGCCACGCGTCATCGCGCATGCGTCGCCATCGTGCCGATACGTCGCGCTCGCAGTTAAATGCATCGCGTCGCATCGTGCGCTGCATGCGTCGCGTGCGATCGCGTGCATGATGCGTGCGTGCGCGCATCTTATCGCATCACGCGCCGCGATGGCGTCGCAGGCGTTGCGTACGGCATATGGCATGGCACACATAAAGGGGAAAAATCATAGGGCACATCCCATCAAACAATTCACTTTATATTTTTTTGAGTTACAAATTACACTCTTCTCTTGAGCTGCCTAATTCGACCACGTATGCTAAATTTGGAGATCATTTCACCATTCGGTTAATGTCTAAAATTTTCTAGTTACACTTTTAAAGCTTGATTTTAGGGTGGAAATGAACCAAGTTGAGCTAAGTTAAGCCTTGTTTGAGTTCAAGCTTGTTTACCATTATCGATCTTGAGCTCGACTCGAGTTTCATTTGAGCATTAATGTTCGAGCTTGAGCTCATTTAAAATAAAAAATCTTGTTCAAGCCAGATCGAGTTTGTTAACGAGCTCAGCTCAAATTGGGATTATTGAGCATGTTAATGAGCGCTCCTTTAATGAATAAATGAGTTTTAATCAAGCCTTAAGCTTGTTTGCGAGCAACTTATTAAGAAATATACGAGCTATATCGATTAAAGCTTATTAAGCCTAAAATAAATTTTAAACAACATTGTTCACAAACAAGCCTTAATCGACTCGAGCTTATTCATAAGCTTTAAATGATATTGTTCATGAACATAAATAAATTGAACGACAAGTTGTTTATGCTTGTTCATTTAACAATCAAGTATTTACAAAAATGTTCAAGCTTGTTCGATTAGTTAATCAAACAATCATGAGCAAGCTCTAATCGAGCTCAGTCAGGAGTTGCTTGTCAAATGCTCGTTTATTTGCAACCATACTTAATTTGAGCTCATTTCGGCTGGGATCTATCATTCTTCATTTTGATTATAAATATATTAAAATATGAGTTTTTATGATTTCTAATTTAATTTTAGAAAATTTCATATACGTAGTCTTTAGATTCATGGTTGATTCAATTAATTTTAATGTGGCATATCAAATATTATATATAAGTTATATGTTTTATATTGATATGAAGATATTCAAATAAATTAGTTAACAAAATAATTTTAAATCTTAAGGCACATTGAACCAAGAGAGAGTAACAAACAACCTTAGTGTATGTGTCAAAGAGTAAGTAAATCAGTGAGGTTTCAAAAAAATTAAGAGAAATAAGGTTGGTGGTTGAGTCAATGATAGAACATTAGTTTTATGACTATAAACTCCATACATCTTTACTAAGTGATGACACACTTCTAGGATCAAGTGTATAAGTCTAAAAGACATCTTCTAGATAAACTTAGAGAAAATAGATGACACCCAAAATGATAACAATAACATTGGTTAATAAAACTCATAATGGATTCTAAAAATGACTCATAATGCTTGCCTGGATAAACCTAAATGGATCATCCATAGACAATTAAAAAGTATTGAGGGTTTATATCAAGCTCTCCACTCAAGTTCAACAGATCATCTACAAATTATTAATAAGAGTATCATAACATATCTACCTAAACTATCTCTCATCCTTAATCAGATTTGTTCTTTAAATTATTAATGATCTTAGCATTTTATTTTATTTTAATGTGCGCAAATATCATTGATCCAACCTCTACACAAATTTCAAATGGCAACTTCCATGTAAATAAATCACCTCAATAAGAATATTCTTTATCACACCATAATGACTCTCCTCCACATCTTTATGTCATTATCAAAGATCAACCACTACTCAATTATTTACTCATTTGATGTCTTCCACCTTCTAATCATCTATATGTATGCTTGAAACTTAAACTATGAACATTATTATTATAAAAGCTAATATCATGTCTTGCACATTGCACTCCATTTTAATAATGCCTCAAACTAAGACTTTGGCAACAAATACCTCTTCTTTGGTCTTTAGAAAGTATTTTTTAACTTTGAATCTTCATTGTTAATGAACTCTTATAATTTATAACTTGAGAGAAACCAAGAACTAAGATACTAGTGTGCAATATCTCTTTTATGAGAATAGTGAAGACATCACCCATCCCCACCTTTATTTAATGATTATAAGTGCCTCCAATCACCACCTCATCATTAATAGTTAGTTCAAAGTGCTCTCTAGTCCTTCTAAAGATTTGGTTTGTTAGGTTGCCCATAACTTCTGGGCATGAGTAGCAAGTCAATGGCACTTTAAACTAACCTCGATAACACAACACATTCCTTTCTTTCTTAATCCAAGTGGAAGGTCATAATATGAATATCTTATGCCTCTCATAAGAGGATACTCAAAATCAATATTAATTTTTTGGTAAAGTCCATAATTTTACCAAACTTTGCCCTACTCCATAGAAGCCATGCAAAAGTGTTTCAAAAATTTTCTTGTTGTGACAAAGACTTGGGTAAAAGAATCTTGATTCAAGAGCCTAGCACAAAACTATAAAGCTTGTTAAGTTAAAATTGTGTGAATTAAGAGTGGGTGATTAGGTTATTTCAACCATAGTGTGTGTGAGTGAGTGTGTGTGTGTGTGGTCAGGTTATTTCAACCTGTGTGTATGTGTGTGTGTGTGTGTGTGTGTGTGTGTGTGATCAAAGATACTATACATTTATGTAGGTATTTATTATTGAGCTACACTTTCTCTCACTTTTTTATTCAACCACACTTTCTTAAAGGGTCAATAAATGCTTGCGCTTTTATAATATTTTTAATCTTATTGCATGTTAGAAAATTCACAGTGGTAGAGTGAAAATTTATGTATTAGTTTTACATGAAAACCCAACAAATATATACATAATTAAGAAGAATATGAGAAACACAAAAAAAATTAAGTGAAAACCCCCTAGAAAGGGGGAAAAATCATAGGGCACATCCCAGCTCAAACAATTCACTATATATTTTGAGTTGTAAAATTACACTCTTCTCTTGAGATGGAGAAGAGGAGGTCATAAAGTTGTGAATATACAAAACTTAGGCAATAACAATATTAAAATAAGGTTACAATGATCGTATAATGCTAATCAAGCTTTGACAACCTCCAAAAATTGATGATGATCGTTGCTAGTGGTCGGTGATAATAGCAAGTGGTGGTTGGCTTTAAGCATTTTAGTTTAACTCTTAACTATCTCTTAGCTCCTCCAAAACATTATCAGAGTGGAGTCCTATTTATAGAATTTTTAAAAAGGCATTTTAGTAACTTTAGCCAAAATCATAAAGCACTCAATCGAATAGTCCATATTGATTCCCTTGATCATAAATAATTTCTTAAGGATTTAAGTGCCTTAAAAATTTTGATTTGAATGATCTTATGCTCATTACAATCCTCTAGTTGAGCTGCCTAATTCGACCACAAGCATGCTAGATTTGGAGATCATTTCACCATTCAGTTAATGTCTAAAAATTTCTACTTACACTTTTAAAGCTTGATTTTAGGGCTGGAAATGAACCAAGGTGAGCTAAGTTGTGCTTGTTTGAGTTCAAGCTTGTTTACCATTATCAAGCTCGAGCTCGACTCAAGCTCAATTCGAGCATTGATGATGGTGTTCGAGCTTGAGGTCATTTAAAAAAAAATCTTGTTCAAGCCATAACGAGTTTGTTAACGAGCTCAGCTTAAATTGGGATTATCGAACCTATTAATGAGCAGCTCCTTTAATGAAATAAATGAGTTTTAATCAAACCTTAATCAAGCTTGTTTGCAAGCAACTTATTAAGAAATATACATGTGTTGTATCGATTAAAGCTTATTAAGCCTAAAATAAAAATTTTAACAATATTTTTCACAAACAAGCCTTAATCGAGCAGTAATTTAGCCGTTATCAAGCTTGTTCATAAGCTTTAAATGATATTATTCATGAACATAAATAAATTGAATGACAAGTTATTTAAGCTTGTTCATTTAACAATTAATAATTTACAAAAATATCCAAACTTGTTCAATTAGATAATCAAACAATCATGAGCAAGCTCTAATCGAGTTCGAATGCTCGGTTTATTTCCAACCATACTTGATTTGAGCTCATTTCACCGGATCTATCATTCTTCATTTTGATTATAAATATATTAAAATATGAGTTTTTATGATTCTAATTTAATTTTATAAATTTTAATATACATAGTCTTGAGATTCATTGTTGATTCAATTAATTTTATTGTGGCATATCAAATATTATATCTAAGTTATATGTTTTAAAATGATATGTTGTTGTCCCACCATTATCTTATATATCAAGCTTCTCTTAAATAGCATGTCATATAATCACATATGATGAAATTCTGTTGATTTTATGTGTCCGAGAACCATTGCTTGAAGCTAGAATCCTACCATTAAGGTTAGATTGGCCTCTTAACATTTGGCAAGTTCTCTACTTTCTTATGAATTAGACTTCTCAAATGCTTTGCAAAAGCAAAATATATATATATATATATATATATATATATATATATATATATATATATATAGTTAAATATAAAAGAGAAATATTTAAAATTAAAGAATCTTTAAATTTTTTTAGATGATAGAAGTTGTCATTAGTGTTATTTCCTATTTTTTATTTAATTTCTTCTGCTTTTAAGCTTTTTCTTTCTACATTAATCATGTTATCTTTTGATCCTAAAGCAAAACATATCTTTATTGAATGTTGCATATCTCTACTGATCACATTGGGTTGGGATGAACCACTCGCTTCTCAAGCACGAGATATGAAAAAACAATTCAAGATAACCTTAGTTAAATTTAGCTAAAGATGCAAAATGTTTATTTTAGAATTGCCAGACAATGTTTAATATATTGCAAGACAAATGTTTTGTCTTTTAAAACATATTTTATCTATAATTATCTTGATTGTTGTGGTGTGAGACAGAAAAATTATCTTATAATTAGAGGAAATTTATAATTCAAGAGGTGTAATGTATCCCCAATAAGCTAAATCTAGCTCAAAATATCTCCAAATGTAAATTATTTCGTTGGTTATTTGGTTGGATGTAAAGTGGGTATATTGTAATTTGAATGCATGGATTTTCAAAATACTAATGTTTAGTTTGAAGTAAATGGAATATTGCAAAATAAAATTTTAGTAAATTTAAATCTCGTCCTTAGTTCATTTTTTTACGTATTTTGAATTCGTCAGATTTGAGAGAATTCTAAATATATGAATAGGTGTAAAATAAAATAAAATAAGTCAATCCAAATGCCACCTGACTTTGCCTGCCAATAGCATCCCCCCGCCTCCTCCCCTCCTATGGTACCAAGCACCTCCACTGTCTTCATCATCATTAGCGATTACCATCATCACTTACAATTCTATTTTACTTTGCATTGACTTAACCCAAATAAAAAAAGCTTTTGCATTTATAATATTTTCAATCAAATAATTCAAAAGTATTTCAAATTGATTACTTTCACTTTACACTTCATATCTTTTTCATCAAATTAAATAGCCCCTAAGAAAATGCACTCTCTTGAAGATAATATATATATATATATATATATATATATATATATATATATATATATATATATATATATATATATATATATATATATATATATATATTATCATTTTATATTTTTGTACAAAATTTTTATATATTAAAAAAACTAATTATTTAAGAACCGTCGATGCCATTCTCAAGTTCGTATGAGGGCGCTTTAATTTATGTCTCCATTAAAAAGATTTCTAACCACTGAATCTGATTGATTTCATTTTGATTAGTTGTAATAATTAATAACGGGGCGATTTGTTCTTCACCATACAAAGCAATCATCTCTATACAGTGAGAAATTCATTACAGTAATACTGCTCAATTACCCTTCAGAACCATTGCTTCTAGATTGAGACACGACAGATGTAACTAATTATCATATTTTCAAAATAAAAACCTTCGAAGTATCCAAATGATCTCCAGACTTCATTATCACATCTCAATGCGATCCATTGATGAAAAGAAAATTTTTGTTTTCTTCATTCAACATTGTATAAAAATTTATATAATTCTCTATCTATGATAGGAGTTATAAACAGAAACCTCAATACATAGAGAGAGAAAATATTATTTTACATGATATTTATAAATATCAGATGATAATTTGAGCTTTTTTTTCACTCAAATATTAATTAATTCATCAATCCAAAACAAACAAATTTTAATAATCTATCACACAAACTTATATAAAATTATGAGAGAGCACTTTAACAGTCATTTTCGCACCAGCAACAAAGTCTGCATTCACGTAAAACTCAAGTGTAGATTCATGCATGCACGTATTATAAGATATCCAGATCCATCAAAACTCGATTATTAATGACCAAGTACAACGAGTTCCTGCTGATAATCCGGCATCAAGTTGGATAAATCAGTGGAGTCATTATTCTCCTCGCTGCTCTGCCTAGGAACGGGCACCTTGGTCGTCTCCTCCTCTTGGTTGGTGGGGTCGGAGATCGTTGGAACCTCGGCCGGTAATAAGGTTCTGGCCTCTGTGGTCGGAGCGATGAGCAGAAAGGCAAGAGAAGCCATGAGAATCCAAGCGCGAGCGGAAGCCATGGAGTCGAAGTGGTTGAATGAGATGGCGAGATCGGCGTTTGGTGAGGGGTGGGGAATGAGAGGTATGGTTTAAAAGGGTGGGAGGAATGGGATTTTAATGGTTTGGGGAGATTGGTTGAGCGGGTCAAGTGGGGGTGTTGTGGCTATAAATTTGGCTTGAAAATTTAAATCAACTTTTTATTTAATAAAGTATTTTTAATACTTTATTTAATTTGGACGGTTTCTTTGCCGTCAAATCCATAGATTTTCAGAGAGATATATATATATATTCTTTAACAAACATAAATTTTTATTTATTAAAAGCATGTGATCACACACATTACCGACAAATAGCAATTTAAAAAAAAAACAGTTGAAATTTGCAAATAAGCAAAATTTTTGGCAGATTTTTCACTAGAATTTTTTGTGTTTAATTTTTGACATAAATTTTTCAGAAATTTTTTTAATTATAATTTCTTTTTAGTTTCAAATACATCGTTGAGAGTAAAGCTTAATTCATTGTTATTGGTCATATCCCATATCGTATATTGATACGACTATTAGCCATTATTGTTGCCACTGTCTAGCAATCATAACCATCATTCGTAGCTTTTATCGATCATTGCCACTATCCCACAATCATTATAGACACCGCAACTCGCGCATCAATAATATCATCCTAATTTAAAAAATATTGATTTTATTTTGTAAGAATCAAACATGAAGAATTGAACTCCTAAATATTTTTACAAGCAATCAAAAACTACAAAAATATTTCAAACACATGATTTCATTTTATACTTTAATACAACAGATTTTCAAATAATTGCAATCAAACAACCCAAAAATGTGATATGTGAGATTAAATTAGCCAGAGAGTTATCTCCTTTGACAGTTATTGATAATCCAATCTAGCCACTATCATGATTCGACCAATTATTGAAGTTTTTTTAAATAAGTATCTTATAAATGATAATTACTTGTTTAAGTATGTTTTTTAAAAAAATTTAAAAGTAGATACTATCGTCCGTTTAACTGGCGACTGGCTTTATGCCCAGAGCTAGTCGCCTGTTTAACGGGCGACTAGCCTGTTGCAAACTTTTTTTAAAAGTAGAGGTGCTTGCTTGCTCTCTTCTTTATAGGTATAATTGAAATAAACAAAGTAAAAGTATGTATGCTAAATTAAAGTATGCTAATCAACTGCCATACATCCTTAATAAAAAAAGTACTTACCTCTTTATTCATAAGCATTGTCAAAAACCTTGTCCATGAGAACTTTGTTATTTTTTAAGCTTACTATTATTGATGCTCTCACCTTAGATAAACTCAAAATAACTCTCTCTAACTTTGAAATGGACTCATAAGCTCAATAGTATAATGATAGGGTCACAGATATACAACAGGTCAAAGCATCATATATTAGATAATGTAATCAAAATAAAGTTTACAAATACAACTATATACAAAGAGGAGATGGTTCAATAAATAGAAATATCAAAACACATTTACACCCTGAAACTATCGCCGACAGTGACGTTTATATGGGATCGCAACACTACCAGGAGTGTAGTGCGCATATGCCTGCAATGGACGATCACGCAGCTGATGGGAGACTCCATTTGGTCCCTGAACCTGCCCTCCAACATCTGGGCCTAGTACTGGCTGTGATTCTTCTAGTGGCATCCAAACTGGTGGAGAAATATCATGTGGTGAAAGTGCAACCTCTGTATGAGGCTGAGACTGAGAACTCTACTGATAAGTTGAAGGCCCTAGATCAGTATAAGTAGATGGCCCTACACCCATGTCTGATGCCTGTGTAGTCAAAGCTGAAGCGTACTCCCGAAAGATATGCTCTACTGCCACGTCATGAAAGCGATGGTCACTAATGTGCATACATAATCTCATGTCACGGCATATCTTCTTATACCTATTGACAGCCATCTATAAGTCTGAGTCACCGGGACGTCCAAAGAAAGGCTGGAAGATCTCTTCAGTAGCTAAGAAATGCCGCCTATACTAATCAAAAGAGTAGATGTTAAACTCAAATATTTATATAGAATAACTTAAAAAAATTTGCAGTAGCTAATATTAACTTACATAGGCTCGCTCGCTAGGTGCTTTGGGATAGTATGTCGTTGGTGAATCAGTTGAGGCTTTCAGCAAGTACAGCAAAGCCCATGACCTAAACCATGACATGTAGTGGTTTATGGCCTGCTGTCTATCCTCATCATCATCTTCGACATGGATAAGGTGATCTCTCTTAGTCTCCCAAATAGCTATGTGCGCTTGATGGTACTGAACCCAATCAGTATCAGCTTTCTCATGGTCATCGACTCTCCTAAAGCTGGGATCCATCGGCGCTACATCTACACATGATAAGTGTCCAAATTGACAAAGAACTTTGTCTAGAAAGTACCACTCCACCTTTTCCAACTGATAATGGGAACATGTGCTAGCCATATGGCCTCACTAGCAAGGAAAATATCAGATAAGTGAGATCTAATCAAAATATCATATAGCTCCCATATAACATACATGTAGGAGAAGCTACCAGTCAACCTTCACTTAACATTTCTAAAAAAGGGTTTACAATTTATGTTTAATACCTGGCTATATAGTAGTTCATCAAGCTCATCTCGATATATTGCCACAGTATCCAACCACATAGCGTTCATTCCATCTAGCCTTGGAAGCCCTACAGCTCCTTGCTGAAGAAGAAAGCCAAAGAAACCGCAAGAGCTCAAGGAGTCTTGATCAAATGAGTTTTTAGAAATTCAGCCAATCAAGAAAGCTCAGTATATTAAACTAATTGAAAAACACTTTATGATTCTTACCTAAAACCAATGCTCAAACCATCAAGCTCCTGAGAATAGGGGACATGTAATGTTAGTCTCCCAACATGAAGTCGCTCCCAAGACCAAATCTGGAGTAGATGCAGACAACTAGCCATATTGGCCCTCTTTGGCCTAGTAGATTTATGCAACTCTCTATATAGATGGGTTAGCAATGCTCCTCCAACTGAGAAAGTGCTAAATGAGTTCAGATTTTCTAGTAAAGGTAGATATTATCGGTGCACCTCAGACCCAGAAGTATCTAATAGCAAGAAACTCCCCAAGATGAATAGTACATATGCCCCAAGTGTCTAATGAACTCCACCTCCGTGAAATAAATATACGAATCTCTAGAAAATGTCCACCTAAGCCACCTTAGTGGCATACATGTTTGTGCATGTTCCTGACCCATCCTAAATGATGAAATAATAGCTAGGTGTTGACCCAATAACTCATCACAACAGTCACGATAACTCTGTCACCGCTTCCCCTCTCCAACTACTATAGGTCCAATGATCGGAGGTCCATCTATACACAATCCTAGAATCATCGCAACATCCTGCAATATAATGGTCATCTCACCGACAACTAAGTAAAAAGTAATGGTCTAAGAAGACCATCTCTGAACCAACGCAGTCAACAAATGATGATCCAATCGAATGTAGTGCATCTATCTAACACAATTCAATCCCACGGCACGCAAGGCAAACATAAACCTCGGGCAGGTAATGGACCACTCCTTCAGCATAAGCAGATGCGATGTAGCCTCTAATATAGTACCCTGAAAAAAAAAAATCATACGATCACTTACTAAAAATATATTGCAGTAAACATTAACAATTAAATTCATATCAGATCCGTGCATGTACTACCCACTTGAGGAGGCATTGCTAGGATGAACCTTTGTGGGTGTCAGATCTGGCGCATCATCAGTCACCTCAACCTGCCTCCTCCGCTGACGTCTAGTCATCCTGGTAGCCCCCTCAGCCATAATGAAATATCACAAAAAATTTATAATGTAGAGATATATTAAAACAATTGCGGCATAGAAAAAGAAAATATGCTTTAAGAAAAGTGGTGGCCTACTTATAATAATGTTTGTTTACTAAAATGTACATATTTACCTTCTTCTATTAAGGTTGTGTGGGCACGATGACCAATGATGACCGATTAATTTACATAAGCTGCACATACAATTACTTTGACCTATACTCTCATCCATAGTATTTTTATATCTAATTGTGTGTGGTCTTCCTAACTGTCTTTTAACATTGGGTGGTAGCAACAAATACATTCCCCTCTCTTCATCAAATTCTAGCCAATCACTATAATCCAACAAAACATGAAAGCTTGCAAAGTATGTATTCCCATACATTGGTAGGGTATAGTATCTTTATATGCACGTCAAATGACTTAATCTTCGATGGCCTAAAGCATCTATTGAATGACCACATGGCATATGATAAATGAGTGTTTTGTTACAGCTACATTTGCACAACTGATTAGCAGTAAAATTAACTATGAAGGATTCTACATCCCATGTCAAACATTTGCACTTCATTAGCATTTATATTTACTGGTTGTGGATAGTATCTAGTCTCATGTTCAAACCTACTTAGCACAATCTGTGCTCTTGGAGTAAAGGTTGTTTCATTTGAGTTTTCATCCTGACTGACACTTTCAAACCTTTTGAAAAATAAAATGATAATGTTATAATAAATTATAGTGATAAGGGCTTGAATTGTAAACCCCTTGCACATTTTAATATCACATTGAAACATTCAGAAGCGTTTGTCATCCTGGTACCATATCCACTTACCAATCTCATGAACCAGTGCCCACTTAGAAACATCACGTTTTATTAACTATTGGTATGCTTCTACCTTAATATTTTTTATATCAACCATGTATCGGTTGAAAATGTTTATGTCATCCATGTTACCAGCCATGTAAA
The DNA here is from genome assembly GCA_021442155.1 of Cymbidium sinense. NCBI lineage: Eukaryota > Viridiplantae > Streptophyta > Magnoliopsida > Asparagales > Orchidaceae > Cymbidium > Cymbidium sinense. Next base: position 54,343,088 of record CM038219.1, read on the forward strand.
TCTTTTTAAACAAAAAATTGACATATGTAATTCCCATTCTTCTAATTACTTTTTTGAAGTTTTCTCTTAGATGCCTTAAGCAATGGTGATGAGCAGCCCAAGGGAATCTGTCTCTACAATCACGTATCAAGCCTATGTGTTTATCTAAAATTATGCATAGATCATTCCTTGAAGAAACAATTGGCAACAACTCATGTATACAATGAATCAAAGTCATGACTCATTAATTTTTGATTCAACAACAGCAGAAAATAAATGGGAATAATCCATTATTAGCATATATCCTAACAACTGTGAGTAAAGTACCACAATACTTTCTAAGTATAAATGTCACATCCATGCTTAAACTAGATGATAAAATTCTCATCCTGATATTGATAGTCCAAATGCCTAAAATAATCTTTGAAACTGTTATGTAGTTATTGACTGGTGCATATAAACAGACCCTGGCAAAATGGAACACAAATTCCATGAATAGAGAGAGTAGAGCCCTCCCTACTTCCAAAAATTGATTTAATACTCTTATGCCTCGCATCCCATGCCATCATATAAGACACTTTAATGTTTAACTTTGATTCCATTTGGCCAATAATCTCTCTCAATTTTGAAGTCTATTTCAGTTCTCATAAGAGATATTATGAAATAACTAATGAACTTAGATGTACATTGACGATATAGATTCTTCTAACTACTTTTTTGAAGCTTTCTCTTAGATTTTAAGCAATGGATGAGCATCCCAAGGGAATCTATCTCCACAATCACATACCAAGCCTGTGTGTTTATCTAAAATTATACATAGATCATTCCTTGAAAAAACAATTGGCAACAGCTCATGTATACATAGAATGAATCAAAGTCATGACTCATTATTTTTTGATTCAACAACAGCGAAAGAAAATGGAAATAATCCTTTATTAGCATCTATCCTAACAACTGTGAGTAAAGTACCATAATACTTTCTATGTAGAAATATCACATCCATGCTTAAAACTAGATGATAAAATTCTCATCCTGATATTGATAGTCTAAATGCCCAAAATAACCATTGTGTAGTTGTTGACTGGAGCCTATAAACATATCCTGGCAAAATGGAACACAACAATTCCATGAATAGGCTGATAGAGCAGTATGAGTCCTCCCTACTTCTAAAAATTGATTTAATACTCTTACGTCTCGCATCCCATGCCATCATATAAGGCACTTTAATGTTAAAATTTGATTCCATTCGGCCAATAATCTCTCACAGTTTTGAAGTCTATTTGAGTTCTCATAAGAGGTATTATGAAATAACTAATGAACTTAGATGTGCATGTGTGTGGTTCAAAATTCTCCTCAATCGCATGCGCTACCTACATGATTTACTAGGATTATTGTGCACACACAATTGTGAAATTCTTTGATTTGAAGTAATTGTTAAGAACAAACATTATTTCTTATTGACCAACCGAATTGCAAACTAAAGCTCCTTTTTATTTAAGATGCACATGCCTTCAGATAATTCACCTGGAATTTCAATATTATCTAACAAAATTATGCTATCAGATGAGCCATCAAATATAACATCCGCATCCCAATCTTTTATGGGTTCACATGTACGGACGTAGTCATTATTACATATCATTTCATATTCATTTACATAATTTATTAGAGAATGATTCCTAATAAGATCATGACTTACGATTGTAACACATACTACTGTCCAAGTAGAACATCATCCTCGACATCACTATCGTTAGATGCATTACTTGATTTAGTATTCATTATTTCATACTCATAATCAGACATAAACCTCGATGCAGTGGGTTGCTCATGCAAATATACAACAACAAACATTCGAGTTCTATGCAATAACCTTTAACATGATTAACATTGAAGGTATATTGAATGACTTTATCAACAAGATAAATTTCTTTAAAGTAACTACTAATCGTGGTTCCAATTCCATGTCAATTGTAGATGAAGTACTACAGTAAGGCTTCACTTCTATATTAAAAACCAATATTTGACGTGAAGCTTCATTAAATACAACATTGCAAGCTTCATCATCAGAAACTATAAATGCTATGAATCCCAAGACAAGAGGGAAACAACATGTTAGATCAATCGTAAAATTTTCTATATCATAGCGTAGTGATCTCAAAACTTTTTTTTAAATCGTTCAAGTTTGTGTGTCGCGAAACTTGTATATGATGATTTCTTCCATCAATATAATTTGGAATAAAATGATCATCAACGAGCAGTTGCCCATCTTAGAATAAGATCAACGATACGAGCTCTTGACTCATCCTAAAGTATGCTTATCAACCAACTTATAATATTGGATGATAAAATATACATACTTAAGCATAGATCGTTGTGTGTAAAGTTAAATCTAAATAATTTAGAGCTCAACAATGATCACTAAGCAAATAATAAGATACCTAAGAATATATGTTTACTAAACTATATGAAATTAAATACTCATACTTATATTTTTAAATTCATATATAAATAGTATAAATATCAAACATAAATCCTATATACTCTTAATTCTCAAGGATTAATCGGTTGTTTCACTACAGTGATTCACACTTCTATTTCCTTAAATCTCAGAATCTGCCAACATGATTTACTAAATCCAGAATTAACTTGTCAAAGCGGCTGCCCATACTCCTCTACAATGAGATTACACATCTTTACAATGGACTAAATTTAAATTCGGCTCAAATCCTGGATCTATACAACCATACATCTTCACAATGAAGATAGTAGAAAATCTTGTAAACATACCTTCGCTGTGCGGATGGACGTCACGTCGTGTTGTTGGCTCATGGCTGAGATGGAGAAGCCGTGAATGTTGGTCGGTCGATTGAGATGAGCATGGGGGACCACTTACAATGGAGCCGAGCTACGAAGCCTCACGGGAGACAGCGTAGGTCGGGTTGTAGGGTCAACGAGTCAAGAGAAAGATAGCAAGTGTTCCAAACTGCAGGATCGAACTACGAGACCGAGCACTTATGCCCTAAGCGAGTTGCTCATTAAATGGATGACTGTACTTACTTTTAAATTTTTTATTTAAACATACTTAAACAATTAATTATTATTCATAAGATACTTATTTAAAAAGAACTCCCCAATTATTTTCCATGAATCTCTGTGTATGTTAAAAGCACGAAAGTCCCATGAAGATTTTTTAAAAATAGGTATTAAATAAATATTAATATTAATTTTAAGTATATATATAAAAATTAAATTTAGGTATACGCCCATAAGTGGGCGATCGCCACCACCTCATCGGGCTTAAAGCCGCCCAATTATCGGGCAAGCTTTAGTCAGCCGTCTGAGATAATCGGTCGATGCTTTAGTCAAGCCGCCAACCGATTATCGGGTGACTGGCTTCAGGCGGAATATTTATGTAGCCTACGTGGTAGACCCCGCACGTGAGGGTTTCATTTATTTTTCCTCCCCGACCCCATGACGACAACCTAATCCCAACCATTCGCGGCACTCCTGGCTCCACATCCAGATTCTGGCAACACCTCCACACACTCTCGGCTCCACCTCAAACGCCCAGCTCCACCTCGCACACGACCGGCTCCCTAAGGTATATATTTGGTTCTCCCTAATCTTCCATTTTGCACTAAATTTAGTTTTTTGAGTAATAGTCTCTTAACAACCTAATCCCAACCTCGCACGCGACCGGCTCCATCACAATGTGAGTTTCTACAAGCTATGTGTAGAAATTAAGGATAAAAGAAAATAGTTGAAGTTTAATAGTTCAATCAATTATATTGGAGTGATTTACCAACTTGAATAAGTAGCATACCTCATTGAATCTGTGCCGACCTCCACTAAACTTGTAGGAGTAGGAAGAGTCAGAGATGGCTTGGGGAAATTTTCATAAGCGATGAAGGGCCAATGAATAGGTAGGAAATAAGTGTGGGGTGATGTAACGATGTTTATGATGGAGGAGACGGGTTCATTGCATAAGCAATGGAGTTGAATGAGGTTAATCGTGCATGACATTGGAGAGGGATAATAGAGTGGTTGTTCTATGCAATTATAATGAATCGTGGTTATGGTGTAAATATTAGAGTTTAGGTGGTTAAGGTATAAATACTAATATTTAAGTGGTAGGGATGTAAATCCCACATATATTTTGAGGAATCATTTGCATTTATAACAAAATTAGAAATTTTTAAGTTGTTGCTAGTTTATGCATGTGAGATGATTTTTTTTAAATGAACTTTAAGAGTACACTTTTTAATGGATTCATTATTAAATAACCCCAAAGTTTAAGAGTTTATATTTCTCTATTCATATATTTAAGTTGAAAACTTATGACTTATTGGCATATTCTAATAGTAACTATATTGGTTATAAGTTTAATCAAAAGATTACCTTAAGCACATGCTAGTTTCTAGATTATCATTTGTTTCTTGTTCTCTGGGAAGTAAATTTTTGTGATTTTATCTATTATAATAGCTAAGTATTGCTCAATTTTTTTAGTTAAAGTATTAATTAGAAGATTATATCAAATAAGCTCATGCTGTGAAGTTATAACATTTTGGATTTGTGGTTGATTCAATTATTATGTTAGAATATTCTGATATAAATTGTATTATGATGAGTTTGAAAATTACTAGATTTATTTTGAGATTAGTGAAATATCAATTTTGCATTTTGTTCATTCAATACTGTAGGTTGGTTGTTGAGCATACTTTAGGATGAGTCAAGAGCTTGTTTTCTTGATCTTCTTTTATGATGGGCAACTGATTATTGATGATCAATTTATTCTAAGTTATGTCAGTGAAAAAAATCATCCTATGGGAGTCTCTCATCATGCAAGCTTAGAAGATTTAAAATAGAAAGTGCTGAGATCTCTATATTATGATGTAGATAAATTTATAGTGGAGCTAACGCATCATTTCTCTATTCGCGCGGGATTTATAGCATCTACGATTTCTGACGATGAAGTCTGCAGTGCTGTACTGATGAAGCTTCTCGGCAAACATTAGTTATTTATGTGAAAGTCAAGCCACAATGTAGTGCTTCAGCTGTAACTGATATTAATCTAATGCAGCATAATATTCCATCTTATTACGCATATGATTTCACTTTGTCAACAGCAGCTGTACCGCAACACTACTATGATGACTCAGAACTAAGGTTAGCAGTTACCTTAAAGCACTGTTAGTGTCTTCATTTTATGGTTCAACCTATCTTGAGTCTTTTTTTAATGATGTTGACTTTCTTAACACAAAACTCGATGTTTGAAAGCCCATTGCATGAGCAATCTAATGCATCTAAAGTCCTGTCTGATGATGAGTACAATACAATGAATAACGAATCAAGTGATGCATCTGATGATAGTGATGTTGAAGAGGATTCTTTCCTTGGTAATAACAGTTTATGTGACAACAATGCTGGTCACAAGCTTATTAGGAATCATTCAATCCAGAATTTTGCAAATTATGATGCTATGATCTGCAACAACAACTAAGTCCGCATATGTCAAACCATGAAAGATTGGGATGTAGACATTGTGTTTGATGGTCCATCTGATAGTACAAGTTATGCATATGACATCGAAGTTCCAATTGAATTATATAAATGTATGTATTTCTTAAATAAGGAGTTTTAGTTTGCAATCACTAGTTGGACAATACTAAATAATATTCAGTTTTTTATCATTACTTCGAATCAAAAGAATTTACAATTGTATGTGCACAACATAGCAATCCTAGCAGATCTTGCCAATGGCGCATGGACGGAAAGTAGCAGGAGCAAAAGGTTGGGAAGTGCTTGGAGGATATCAACGTTAGGTGCATCACATACATGCATCGACTATCGCTGGTTATGGATATCACAATGTACATCTAAGTTCATTAGTTATTTCATAATGTCAATTATGCGATCTCAGATAGACTTGAAACCAAGAGAGATCATTGGAAGGATGGAATCAAAATTTAATATTAAAGTGTCTTACATGAAGGCATGGGATGTGCGACGTAAGAGTATCAGAGCAATATTTGAGAGTTAGGAGGACTCATACCGCTCTCTTGGCCTATTCATAGATTCACTATGCTCTGTTCTACTATGCACTATTTATAGAATTCTATCATCAAATATATGCAGGTTTCAAAGATTATTTTGGGCATTTGAACCAATAATATATGGTTGAGAATTTTGTCATCCTGTTTTGAGGATGGATGAAACATTCCTACTTGGAAAGTATCGTGGTACGTTACTCACGGTTGTTGGTATTGATGCCAACAATGGATTATTTTTGTTTGCTTTTGCTGTAGTTGAATCTAAAAATAACGAGTCCTGACTCTGGTTCATTATGTGCATGTAGCAGTTGTTGCCTATTATTTTAGCAAGGAGTGATTTGTGTTCAGATAAGCATACGGGGTTGATACGTAGTTGTCGAGATGTATGCCCTTTGCTGCATCATCATTTCTTAAGGCATCTGAGGAAGAACTTCAAAAAAGCGGTGAAAAGAATAGGTATTACAGATGTTGAATTTATATGTAAGAAAATGTATATGTCTGACAGTACGGATGACATAAACATATTCAATTGACATATGACAGACATAAAGAATATTAAAGCCGAAGCATACCAATGGTTAATAGAGTGTGATGTGTGCAAGTGGTCATTAGTTCATGATGGCGGTAAGTGGTATGGTACTATGATGATAAATGAATCTAAATATTTCAATGGAGTTCTCAAACGAGCAAGAAGATTGCCAATTCAAGCACTAATCACGGTGTATTATAACATTGTCGCTTATTTTATAAGAGAGTGATTACGGACTTGGGAAAACCAACTAATGAATTTACATTATCTCCTAGTAATAGCTATGCTCATCAGATTCGAGTGTGAGGCCAAACACTATCCACAACCGGTCAATATCAATGCTAATGAAGTGCAAGTGTTCGACATGTGTTATCGATCCTTTAGAGTTGACTTCACAGTTGAGCAATTATGTTCTTGTAGCTGTAACCGGACACTGATTTATCACATACCATGTGGTCATTCATTCGCTTTAGTTTATCGAAGATTAAATTATTTGGCCCACATGTCAAGATATTACACTATGACAATGTATGGGCGTACATACTCCATGAACTATCATGTTCTGCTAGATCAAAATAACTTGTCAGACTTTGATGCAGAGCGGGGACTGGATCCTTTGCTGCCACCCAATGTTAAAGTAGGATCAGGTAGACCACATTCAAGTCCATATAAGAACATAATGGACAAGAGTGCAGGACAGAGCAGTCGTATGTACAATTTATGTAAACCAGTTGTTTATTACCGGACATCGTGCTTACACAACCCGACTAGTAGAAGGTTAGTATGGATAGTACAGCAAAATATCATGTACATAAGGTTTACGAATTTTTAAAATTCTTTCATACTTTTGCACAAATATAAATATTAATGACTTCTAATATTGTCCATTTTTCTTTGTTATCTTGCCATAGGTATGATGGCCGAGGAGCCTTCCAGGCCCACTAGATGTCGGCAGAGGAGGTGTACTAAGATGGTCGATGACGCACCAAATCCAGCACCTTCAGAGGTCCATCTTAACATAGCCTTCTTGGGTGGCGCATATACACATCCGGATTCGATGAATTTAATTTCCAAAGACATTCGTCAAAATGTTTTAATGATAGCATGACTTGACATTGCTTTCTTTTGTTACAGACTATTTTGGAGGCAGCTTCACATCTCCTTATGCTAAGGGATTGGTCGGTTACCTGCCCATGGTTCACATCTGCCCTCCATGCACTGGGGTTGTACTACATTAGTCATATGTGATACATTCAACTTGACCATCACTTGTTGACAACATTAGTTGAGCGCTGGTCTCCTCAGACCAACACTTTTCACTTCACTGTAAGAGAGATGCTGTGACATTGCAGGATGTTGCGATGATCTTAGACTTGCGTGTAGATGGACCACCAATCATTGGACCTATTACAATTGGAGAGGGAAGCGGTGAAGTTGGCTGACCGTGATGAGTTACCGGGTGGGCACCCCGCAGTAATCAGATATCATGACCCCGACCCAAGGTCCATTCTACTTTTCGGATGGGTCAGGCACATGCGCAGACCTGTATGCCGCTTAGGTGGCTTCGATGGACATTTTTCAGGGAGTCCTACATTGACCTCACAGATATGAAGTTTAACAGACATTTATGAGCATATGTATTATTCCTTTTAGGGAGTTTCTTCTGAATACTTGGTTCAGTGCACTTACGATCTCCCTTTATTAGAAGATCTAGATACATTTATCACATTCTTAAGGGGACGAGTGTTGGCACACCTACAGGAGTCGCATGAGTCAACCGTAATCAAGGAGGGCCAACATGGCTAGTTGTCTTCAACTGCTTCAGATCTGGTCTTAGGAGCGACTTTATGTTGGGAGACCAACATTACATGTCCTCTATCCTAAGGATCTTGATGGGCTGAGCATTGGTTTCAGGTCAGAAAACTAAATTGATTTTCAATTGCTTTAATACACTAATTTATAAATAATTGATTTGTACATGAAAACTAGTTTAATTAGGTGGAATGAACGATATATGTGGCAGATGCCCTTTGGAAATATCAGGCTTTTTTGGGATAAGCTTGATGGAATACTACTAAGCCAGGTACCACTCTTAAATGTTAAAGCTGATTTTTTTCTGAATTTTAACGTAGTACTGAGCAACAACCACTCATACATGTAGGTTACTTGGGATCCATACGATATTCGATCGCTCTATCGATATTTGTCTTCTGGCGGCTATATAGACCGTGTTCCCCTTATCGGTGGAAGGGTGGAGTGACACCTTCCTGACAAAGTTCTTCGTTAGTTTGGACACTTGCCACGCATTGATGTCGTGCCGATGAATCCCAGCTTTAAAAGAATTGATGGTTGAGGGAAAGCTAATACTGATTGAGTTCAGTACCATCAGCAACACATCACTACTTGGGAGGATCGAAGAGGTCACATTATGTTGTCGATGACACTGATGGAGATGTACAACAAGACCTTCACCAGTACATGTTATGGTTCAGGTCATGGACTTCGTTGTACTTGCTGAAGGCACCTATTAATCCATCGATGACATACTATCCCATAGCACCTGCTGAGCGAGCCTATGTAAGATAATATTACAATCTACAAATTTTCTTAGGTACCTCTGTCTACAGATTTTCATAGTAATATTTTACACTTGTTTAATATAGGTGGAGCATATCTTAGCGACGGAGGACATATTCCAGGCTTTCTTTGGACGTTAAGGTGACTTTGGCTTTCGGATACTAAATAGGTATGAGAAGATATTATATTATTTGAGATTGCGCACACACATTAGCGATTACAGCATGTCACGAGCATATGTCATGATGCGATTGACTTTTTGACGATGGTAGACATGGGTACGGGCTCATCTACCCATCTACTTATGCTGATCCAGGGCCTTCCACTTATCAGAAGAGCTCTCAGTCTCAACATCATATAGACGTTACACCTTCACCGATTGGGTGCCTTTAGACTTCATGATGTCGGGCGGGTTCGATGTTGTAGGGATCGAGATCACATGATGTATCCCATCACATGTAATGTCGTCCATTCGCACTACTCGGTCGTGATATATCTCGTAGTGACGATAGTTTACGTATGTATATTTTATGTATTTTTGTGGGTACTTCAAATATAAATGGAAACTCTTTTGTACATTTTGTATAGTTGTATTTTGTGTATTTTTTAGGTCTACTTAAAATATGAATGAAAACTCTTTTGTTATTGTATATTTGTACAAACTAATTCATATAAAGTAGTTTTAATTTTTTAATTTGATGCTAGTACTACTATTATTGATATCAATTGAATTTATAATTGCGACTACAAACAAACACATCTTTTACTAAAACTTAATCTTTTCAAAATAAAATTACAGGAAAGTCCTCCATATTAGGCACCTTCTATGACTGACATGAAAAGCCGTGTCGTGACTTTAAATATCAATGATAGATGGTGGTGGTCACTTATACTTATACTTAAACTTAAATTTTTTTTATATATATACTTAAAATTAAAATTAATATTTATGTAATACTTATTTAAAAAAAATCTTCAAGTTCCACCGCTCATCGTAACTATGCTTCTCTGGCTTGCACGGTGCCGCCATTCCTCTCCGTTATTCTTGGTGCTAGTCGAACAAATAGCTCGTTCAACCCCCCACCGCTTCTCTTCCAACTGTACACTTTCTTCTTTGGTTGGAGGGGATGGAGAAGAACTGAGGAGAAGGGTGGAAGGAAAATGGCTTACCTTGCCCCCTTTCATGCCTCAGAAGGACCCATCATCTGTCGCCAAGGAGATCGCCGGCGGGACGGACAGGAAGGGGTAACCACCGCTTTGAAGTGGGTTCACCTCTGCTTCCCGCATTTGCCGATGTCCCTTCTTCATAAACTCTTTCGCTTGAGACAGGTCAGAAAATGTACATACTTCCACTTGCTGTTGCTTACATTCTGTTTGTTGAATTGCTTGTCTGATACTCTCGTGTGGTTCTTGCGGAGATGTGTGGCAACACTCTTTTGTGAGACATCTGAATAGTTTGTTATTTTGGTTTACTTCTTTTTGGGACGTGGTTGTTTTGGAATGTTGACCTAAACAAGTATTCATGAATTGAACTCCAAGCACTTGCTGGAATACATTTACTTATGGGTTTGGGGACCACTATTTGTTTTTTATTTTTTATATTTTATTTGTCTTTTGATAATCAGATCATCATAGGACACAGAGAAACTAGGATAGCCATGAAAGTTAAAAGGGATGGAACGTTTAGTAAAATACAAAACAATACTAACAAGGATCACTCATAAAGTAGAGCGAATGGACATTCAAAGATGGAGAAAGAAATCTTTTCCAATGGAATCAGCAGCATTGTTGGAGCTTTGACAACAGCCTTTGCGGTAGATGAAAGACAGGGCCATTTCTAAACTGCCCATGGATTACAAGGTTGTTTTAATGAGGCTATAGAGGCTATAGGAGGGCAAACTAGTCAAATATTTGGCTTCTTGAATACTTCATAGAAAGGGAATCATATTATCTCAAAGGATATAAGACAATTCATCCGATGTATCTAAAAAAATTATATGTAATTTGAATATGCAAGTGATTAATGCAAAAGAAAGTTCCAAGTGAACTCTCAATTAAGGTTGTTCATTCATTTTTCCTTTAGGATAGGTACAAAAATGTTTTCTAAAGAAATGTTTCTTATTTTAATAATAGCAATGCTCAAGTAGCTATCTATCATACAAGAAAACAATGCAAGTCAAATACATAGAGATTTTAGCATAAAAGTAAAATCATATAGAGTAGGCATCCATCATGCATAGTAGCTAAAGATGTGAAGGCAGGCCATCCATTGATGTGGATTTGTGGGTCTTTTAGTCTCAAATAAATGCAACTTGCCTAATGATGAAACCTATGACATTGTAAAGAAAATCTAGTCTTAAACCTAGATCTAAAGAAAGGGACTAAGCATACATCTCTCAACCTAAATTTAATGTAGAAACCATTATGAGACTTACTAACTTAAAAACCTATGAAGAGCTAGCTTGGGTGACGCCTAAAAAAGTTATAATGGAACTTGGGTGAGAGAAGAACCTCATTTGAGAGATTTTACCTCTTATGAAGCTTGATTGTGAGGTAAATGAATTCCCAAGAGCCTTGTTGTATTAAGCAAGCTGAAAGCAATGAGAACAAAGGTTGTCGATGACTTAGGTGTCAATGATAGAGGATTGGGATAATGATTTTTCACTCCAAGGCTCCTACTAGTCTCTCCTCACCTAGCTCAATCTTTCAAACTGAAATTCTCTCTCAAAATCTACCTTAAGGTTTTAAATTGTGGGTATAAATAAGCTAAAGAAGGTGGTGGCCTTGGCCCTCACAAGCATCACTGCCATCAAGATGGGCATTTGATTCCTCTAATGTCATGTTGTCATTTTTGGGAAACCCATGTTGTGCTTCCCTAAATTACTAAAAGAAAAATCCTATGATTGGACAACTAGGTGTGCACGGGACAAAGCTAACATTAGCAAATGACACCTACCTTGAATCCAATGATGTTGAAGATCAAATTTTGGTAGGATTATGGTTATCTTTCTAATGTCTTGTGAGAAGTCATTGATTATTGGTGACTAAAGAGATGTCGGCTAAGACGATGAGGGGAACTTGGCCCGAGGGAGATGAAGTTAACCAATTATCAAGAAAGAATTTGGCAACTGAAGGCTGAGAATAAATATTGCTCAAAGTTTCAAAATATGATATTGATTGTGAGGTTAAGTACAGACATTTGCAACTAAATGGTAAGATGAGTTCGACAACTAATGTTTGAGAAGAGAGTTTGGCTCAAAGGTTGAGGAGAAAAAGAAGCTATTAGCACAAGTTTTGAAAATAAAGTCATTGATAGAAAGGCTAAGAAGAAATTCATCAAATAAAGGGCGAAAAGAAATTTGATGTTTATTGAAGAGTCATTGATTAAGTTTCCAACTCACCCAGAAGGCCGAAGGGCGGAGTCATGGCTACCAAGGAATCATCGACCATTTGATGCCAACATTTAGCTAAATTCCCAAAATTGGTCTCTAGATAATTAAAGAGGATCTAAATCAAGGTCGACCTCTAATTGTCTAAGGATTAATTTAGGCCCCATTAGACTCACTTATAGTTCTTAGCCAATTGGGACTAAGCAAATTGGGATAAGTTTGATCAAGTCACATTAAAGTTGGGTCAAATTTTAATTCAGGGTGACTAGATTTGAGCCACTTGATCTATTGCTTTTAGGAAGGGAAGCCTAGGATGAAGCCTCTAAATGCTTAAGGGCAGACTATAGGCAAGTCAAGTCTAAGGCCAAAGACCAAACTAAGGTAAGAGTAGATCAGGTGTAGATAAGGTGCAGTTGGTCCACCAAAGGTAGTAGAGTCAATTTAGAGGGGCCTATGGTCACCCAGATCTAGTCAAAATCAAGGTTAATGATGATATTCCAATCTATGTTTTGTTAATTAATAAACCACAATGATCAATTGGCTACTACTATTTACCTTTCCCTGGTATCCATGCCTTTCTTGCTAAAGGATAAACTTATACATCTTGAGCAGGTGCGTAAGGAAATCGTTTCTCCAGGAGTTGAATTTGAAGGACAACAACTTAAAAGGGTAATAACAGTAACTTGAAATCATAGTTCCTTCTATATTAAAGGCTAATATTAAAAAAAATAAGTTCAGTGGATTACATGATCGGAGTTCTATTCATTAAATTCTTACTCTCTTATACCTTTTTTCCAAAGGTCTCAGCAAAAGAGGTGATGAGTTCAGGTGAGGTAATCATTTTGCCCATCACAGTGCAAAATTTCACAAAGGAAAATAATGTGCAACCCGACAATCACAAAGAGATCAAGTTTATCCGCAACCTCATCTTGTATAAGGTTATTTGTATTTGCTTTCCCTCTGTGTTCACATGGCCAAATTCTGAGTACAATTCTTATTTCAGGATACCGCCATCATTGTAATCAACAAACCCCATGGTTTACCAGTTCAGGTAATTAATTGCATCTTTGTAGTTTAGATATTCATATTTGTGCATTTTTATATGAGCTAATTTTTCATAAGTTTGTTCTAAAAGGGGCATTGGCATAAAAACAACATTGATGTATTGGCTGCCACATCCTTGAAATTTGATTACCCAGAATCACCTAAACTGGTGAGTTGGAACTAAATATAATACTTATATATGAATCATGTGTATTTGTTAGATTTTTCTTTTTTCTAGCATTTTGCAGTTAAATAGTGTAACTAGCAATATGATTTATTTATTTAGATGGATGAAACAAAATAGAACTTATTTCTAACTCTCAAATTATATGATTACATGTATTGAAAAGAGTATCTAATAAAGGACATCAATATACATGAATAATAAATGTGTCAATTGAAATCTAGAAAATAAATTAGTTATTCATGAATTTACAACTCGTGCGGATTTTGTAGTAAATACATCATATGTGTAATCAGGAGTGTTCAATGATTGACTATCACAGGGAAAATTCATATTTTGATTTTGTTTTCTTTTTTGGACATTCAATATTGAGAAATCAGATGACAAACTAAGGAAACATAAGCTTCGCATCTACTTATGGCATTACATGGATGTGAAAATTTATAGAGCATTAATTATATGAAAGTCAGAATTTATAGTTAACCGAAATCATAAAATGTGTGTTTATGTTATTACAATCAATTTGAAATTTGAACTTTGCAAATTTAGTTATATCAGTTAATAGTTTGTTAGAGTATGTATTTACATGCCTATGAAGTCATCCTATTCATTAGGATATCATTTTCCACTTTTATGGCTATTTTGGAGTTCATTATAAATTATTTGTGTCCTATTGTTTAGGCTGTTCTACTAATGTTCTATTTTCAGGGTAATTCTATTTTTGCAATTCCTTCATGGAACTATTAAAAGTGCCATTCTTTGGCTTTCGGGACTATACCAACAGGCTATTCTAATTGTAGTTTCTTTGATAAGTTTTCTGAATGTTTCAGCTCTTCCAGGATTTTCTATTATGGGTAGGGTGTCCTGTTATACTTGGGAATATATGGCTAAGATTTTAGTTGATCCTTTAGATTTCACTGTTCTTCCTTCTAGTGGATACTCTTTGAAACGTTTAATTTGAATCTATTCAATGATTATTATTAAGGATCTGAGGCATATAAAGAAAACATTGGGTGTTAAAATATTTTATTTTGAATGTGTAAATCCTTTCTTTTTCTGAGATTTAACTCATTCGAATTTGGTGAGGCTTGCTTTTCTAGTAATTTTTTTTCCCTTTCTTCATAGTTTTCCCCATCCTTCTAGTCTTTTTTTCAATATTGGTAGAAAGTGGGATTGAGTTAAACTTGATTTATTACAATCTAAACTTTTTTCTATTACATGAGGTTCCAATTGTGTGAGTGGCTTCTATGATCTTTAATTTTTGATTTAGTAATTGTTGTTAATTTCTATAATTGAATTTTTAAGAGTTTTTATTTTCATTGAGATTAGCTTGTGTCCTTTGTAATTTGCATGATTGTTGCTTACTTTTATGTTAGATCTATATTAGAAACTTTGAATCCTAAGATATTCTACATCATATGAACTTCAATGGTAAATCATATCTTAATTAATTTTCTACTCTCCTTTAGGAACAGAGTATCTTTTTCCATACAACGTCCTGTCTCTAGTCTGCTTAAGATGACAGCAGCAGCTTTTAGCTGCCTGCTTGAGGCTATCATGTCAATGTGAAGGGAGTGGGATACAGTAAACAAAATAATTCAATTAGCTTTCGTGCACAAAATCTACAATTACACTAATTCACTCTTTTATGCTTTTGATGAAGCGCACCTACATGCAATTAGCAAAACCTGAGGTCAATTTTGTAATAGCACTAAATAAATTAATATTAGTTAGGGGAAAAATGGGATTTTGCAAAAATCCAGAGCAATTTGGATAGGAATGAAATGGGGAGCGAAGGTCATATCTCACTAAACTGTAACTGCAACATGGATAAATTGAATTGCATTTGTCATGTTATTTTTGTGTTTCTGACTAGCTTTGGCAGGTTGAAACAAGTGTTTGACTAGATCCCTCTACAATAACAAGTTTATCCAGAGTCAGTATAAAGCTGTACAATAAAGAATTTGAAATAAAAAAAAATGTTATGTGGAAATGTGTTGATACTGATTAGTAAAAGAATAACTAGGTAAAATTGTCCTTGCATAAGAGGATGCCACAGTGGATTGAGACAAAATAATAAACCAGCTATGCAAATCGTTGAAAGTTGGTGTTTCATTGCTTCAAATTTCAGACAACGATATCAATGGTAAAATTTGAATTGAGTGGAAGAATGATGGCTATTTTTCAAGTGTGTTGATGCAGAAATTTATAGGCTGATTTTATTTGAACGTTTTGTAGATGTACTAGTTATATATCCATTGACAAAAATATGCGATGTTTTGAAATTCATGCAACTGCCGTGTTCCTATTAATTATTAAAGTTTGAACTGTCCAAATTCCTAATCATCAAGTTGTTTTTACTCTCACTACATTTGTAGCATTAAAATAGAGTTAACTTATCTGTTTTAGCATGCCTTATTTATGTTGATGAATTCCCACATGTGATAAATACAACTTTCCACAGCATGTTTCGTTGATCCACACAACCAACTTTAATTTTTGACGTTAATTAGTTTTTTGTATGGATTTGATTTTATATTACTTGAGGTTCATACAATCCATTGTCAATCCATTATTATAATGTTTTCTTTCTATTGGCCACTTTGATTTTCAAAGTTATAGGGAAAAAGACATCAAAAGGAAAGTTGTCTCTTTTTTTTTCACATTCTTCAATAACATCATAATGATTAATTGATGTTAATGTTGTTCATTGCCATGATAGCTGATAGGTTTACATTACATTTTCTATGAGCCTTGCATGCTGATAATAAGCTTTTGGATAATATCAGGTGCACAGACTTGATAGAGATTGTAGTGGTCTTTTGGTTCTTGGAAGAAGCCATGTTAGCTCTTCTATCTTGCATTCAATCTTCCGTGAAAAGACTTCTGGAGTTTTGAAGGATGTAAGTTATGTCATGCTTACGAGCAGCATTTCCAAAAAAAATTTAGATTTTTAGATTTGTCATCATTTTCTATGAACTAAGAGAATGGTTCCCTTCCTTTTCTTGCATGAAATTTTGTCCTGAAGAGTATCAAGAATGCTCCTCGTGTCTTGCGAAGGAAATACTGGGCACTTGTCATCGGAACACCAAAACATTCTTCAGGATTGTTATCTGCACCATTAGGAAAGGTTGGTTTATTTAGAAATTTAGTTTATTCTATGATTTTATTTTACCCCATAAATGGTCCTTTGTAGTTGCATGAGTATTTAATGACCAGGAGAATACAAAAAATCAAGGTTCTCTTCTCAACACAGTTCATGCCTTATTTTGGAAATTTTTTGGTTGAGATTATATGAAAACTAAGCTTTTTTTTTCTTTCCTGTAATTTGTATCAAGTCCATTATATAGTTTGATTTTCAGAAAGTTGATATTCCTCTTATATGGTTATCGTGTTAAGATTTTTTTGGCTCAATAATTTATTAGAAGATGTACATAATTTGAAGTGGTGATTGTAAGAAACTTTAAAATTGCTTTGAATCTGAAATAACCTTTTTAAAACTTTTATAAAATAGGAGTCTAATTAAGATGAATTTATGGGTGTGTGTGCTTGATAAAGTGTGAAGTTGTTTGGCTAATGCATGAACTGTTATAGGGTGGAAATTCATGAGTGTTTTTTGTAGGTTGATAAAAATGGGAGGCTAGAGTTGTGGGTTTTTTTAAGTGAAACAATGGTTAGGCTAGCAAGAGGTATTACATAATAAAGAGAAGAAGCAAGAAAGGAAATAAAGAAAGGGAAGAGGAAAAAGGAAAAAAATATTCTCTATGATCATGTGGTATTATCTTGATACATTGAGACATAATTTTGCTATGATTTTTGTGAAAATTTCATTAACATGTTAGGGTACCTTTTAAGGACATTTAAGTGGGTTATTTTCAATATGATTTAAATATTTTAATTTATTATCTTTATTGTGTTATTCTCTTTAGTTGAGTTTAAAGATTTATGACTTCTTTTTTATGGTGAGATTGGGCATATTTGAGTTTTGTGAAGAATGTATTCTTTTGTCTCTTTTATTTAATACACTTATGCAATTCTTCCACTTCATGGGGCTGACTTAAAGAAATACAAATTCTTCCACTTCAAACTCTACTGGTCGATGTTTAGCATCATAATATTTTCTCTGCTTATCCTGAACAACTTTTAATCTGTCACGGTCAATCGGATCTTTTCGGTGAAATCTACTATACATGATTCTTCCTTTACTGTCTCCACCCAACAAATGTTGCGTTTATTATACAATGCTCATGAGTCATACCTGCTTGAAAGAAATTTATTATTGTGAACTCAATCAATAACAAATTGATTTTCCAATTTCCTCCAAAATCAAGGATACAAAGTCTAAGTAAATCTTCAAGTGTTTGAATTGTTCTTTCCGACCTATATGGAATGCGATCGAAAGTAAGCTTCATCCTAAAGCTTTTGAATTTTTCTCCATAGTCAGAAATTCTACCGATCGGGTATAGATTTTGGCACACCATATAATTTCGCGATTTCAACATACATACTAGCTTTTCAACAAAGATCGATTGTTTGATAGGTATAAAATGTGCAGATTTAGTCAACCTATTAATAATAATCCAAATAGCATCGCAGCCTTTTTTGGATCTAGATAAGCCAACCACAAAATCCGTAGCCATATCGTCCCATTTCCACTCAGTTATTGGTAAGGCGTAAAGTCCACTGACGATGTTCATTAAAATCCGATATGATTGATATTTATAGACAAATTCAGCTACCCTTCTTTTCATTTCTGGTCACTAAAATATTTCTTTAAGATCTTGATACATTTTGCTACTGCGTGGATGAATTGTATAATTAGAATGATGTGCTTCATATAAGATGTCTTTCCTCAAATCTCCAACATCCTGAATGCAAACCTTGAATCTTGATGTCCTCTTCATCGATTTCAAAATATTCGATGACCTACTTTTTAAATTTTCGAAAGTCATCATCTTGATGTAAAACATCTCGTATTCTTCTTTCAAATTGATTATTTTGATTTATGATGAAGCATGATCATCTATAGGTTTAATAATTGAAATTTTTAATTTTTCTAACTCTTTCATTAGCTCCTCCTGTTGAGAGATCAACCAATAAGCAGTACTAGATGTTTTTCTACTTAAGGCATCAGCAACTACATTTATCTTCCTCGGATAATATTGAATATCCAAATCATAATCCTTAATGAGTTCCAATCATCTCCTTTGCCTTAAATTTATCTCCTTCTGAGTAAAGATATATTTCAAGCTTTGATGATCAGTGAAACTTCACACCTTACTCCATATAAATAATGCCTCCAAATTTTAATGCAAAATCTGCCGCTTCATGGGTTGGATAATTCTTTTCATGATTTTTTAATTCGCGCGGCATAAGCTCACTCTTCCATTCTGCATAAACACATTCCAACCTCTTAATGATCATCACTATAAATTTGAAATCCTTTTGTCGCGATGGAATAGTTAATCGGTGCGGTCGTTAAACAATTCTTCAATTTTGAAAAGCCTCTTTCGATCGACCATTCAAACTTTGCTTTCGGGTTAAGCTCGATAGTAGCGTAAGATCTTGAAAATCCTTCAATGAATCTTTACGTAATATCCAACCCAGAAACTTCGACTTACGTAACGATGGTTGATCGGTAGTTTATTATTCTAACTTTACTCGATCCAGAATTACCTTCACTACTAATCATGTAGAATATGATAATCTTATTTAACCAAAATTCACTTTGAAAATTTTGCATACAATTCATTTTTCGAGCTTGCAAAATAATATGAATATGGTTTTCAAGTCTCGAATAAATTAGAATGTCATCATGAATCTGATCATAAATGAATCTAAAGAGTTTAAAGATTTTATTCAAGATACATCATCTGATTGGGCGTTGTTAAAGACATCACCACAAACTCATGGTGCCATACCTTATATCTTGAATGCGTCTTTGGTATATCATCTCTGATCTTGCTTAAATCGATATTTGAAAATGAAAACTCTTAGTTTGTCAAAAGATCATCAATTCTTGGAGGATATTTATTCTTCAATATAAGTTTGTTAAGCTCTAATCGATCATGTAGCTTCTTTCTTCTTCAATATCTGAGGTCCCGGAGATGTCTTGCCGATCCTCTAACAATAATTTTGTAGGCGATTCTTTAACTCTTGTAATTCTTTGATCGTCTATGATACTTTTCTTCTGGGTTTTGCGAATTAAAAGAAATCTATTTCTCTGGAGGAGTAAATCATCAGAAGACTTGATACTCCTTTCTTATTGATATAACCTAACTTCTTTACCTCTTTAGTAACGTGTAACTTGAGCAGAAAACCTTCATGTGCCTTTTGCGTCTTGAACTTTTAAGCGCATCATTGTCTCTTATACTTTTTCTTAGAGGAATATTGAATTTATTATCTTTTCTGACAATCTATCTTTATGTTAATGTTTAGATACCATTCCAAATCACATCAAATCTCTTCATAAAATTTATCATATTCCAATGGCTCTTTGATTATGATCATACTTATGTCTTTAAATATAAAATCAGCTCGATATCACTCTTGTCCTTCCGGCGGAGAGCTTGGAATCACAAAGGCAGAGAACTGGTGGACGGATAAAAGAAACTTACATAACACTTCAAATTTTAATAAAATCTCCAATCATACAAAGCATTCTGATCCACAAATGATTTAATAATTTGTCACATATATATATATCTTAACAAAGTTCGTAGAAATACACTTTAAACATAACTCGACATAATTAACATAATTACCTATCTCTCTATACGGTGATAAACATGACTTTCCTATCGGTCATTTAGTTGGGATGATTACAAAAAATTTAAGCAACAAATGAATATAATTGATAGATTGATTATGTTGTTATCTTTATAGTAAACAAGAGTAGACAGTATGCATCTAATTTTTGTTTTCACATGTACGTAAAAGAAATTTGTTCAAACTATCAATATATATGAGGTAGGTATCATAAACATTTTGTATGACTTTACTTTTACATTTATCATCCGTCTTGGAGTCGTCAAAACCTTCAATACTTATCCAAAGACAAGTAGCCATTATCATTATCATTTAATTTAATTTTTTTCATCATTTATGCATTACATTTTGTCCCAGTATCATAAGGGTGACTTTCAACGTCGCGTTCATAGCGTCTGATTATCTGTTATGCATTAATTCATGTAACGATGAATCGTTAATTTTATAACGTGATATGGCGACGATATGATAGCGTTCAAGTTATTATTCAACGTAGCGATGTATATCACAATTCTGAAAGCGGAAAATCATCACAACTGCGGTCTGAAATCGTAATTATGAGCGTCGTTTCATCATAAGAAATAAAAGACGTTTTATCATAAATGTAAGAACGTAATTATCCACTTTAACTTACGGTTTTCAATTTCTCTTTATCTTTAATTCCTTGAAATTCTTATAAAATCAAATATTAATTGAATCAATATTGAGAAGTAATTTATCTTATTTTATTCATGTGATACTTACATATAGTTTTTATTATTTGATGCTCATATTCATAATTATTCATTGTCTACTTCCCTAAATTAAGTCAATACTTGAGTTATATTTTGTATGTAGCATGTAAAATTTAAATAATTAAGTTTAATTTATATTATACTTAAGGAAATATAAAATTTAACTCTCAATCTATTACTACAACTAATGCGCTTCTACTACCATTTCATTTATAAGTTTCAAATGTTTGCATTTCATTTATAGCTTCTCCTAAATTTAATACTCCCATTATTTTTCTTAAAATGATTCTTGAATGATTTTAAAAAAAATAATATCTTAACAATTTAATTTATATTACATATTCAATTAATTTATTGTTGTTGAATTAAACCCTAAGTTGCAATTATAAATCCTAAATTAAACTAGAAATAACACTAAAATCAAAGCTAATAACATAAAAAAATCAAATTTCAATTAAAATTAACTATATATCTTATTTCCTTACCTCTCGATTTTGCCCAAGGCATGCACGCAATGGGCGGCTCGGATCTCCCACCTGTCGGCTTCTTCACGCACGCAACGCGCGGTTCGATCCCTCCCTCGCACGCAAGAGCTTTCCTTCCTTCCTTCTTCAGGATGGCCACGACCCGATGTCGACGGCGTGGGCTCACTCGGTTAACGATTCCTCTTCTCTCCTTCCTCTCGGACGCTTACGGCTAGGGCACACAAGGTGAGTCACTATAATCTCCTTCTCTCTTTCTCCCTCTCTTCCTCTCTCGTGTGCTTTTGGGGATTCTATTTCGGTTTGTCGAAACCGACACCCCTTGGATTTTTTTCTTTTTTTTCCTTTTGCCGCGGCGGTTGAAAATTTTTCTTTATTTTATTTTATTTTTTATTTCGGCTATTACACATATCATACAGCCAAGGTTGTCTTAAAAGAATATGAGTAATGTCCATAGGAAGGACATCACACCAAATTTGATTCTAATAGCTTCTTTTTTTAATTGGAACTAAATATCGATTAGTGATGGGAAAAGATGTATGATTTACCCAATAAAATGGTTGAGGTGAAGTTGATTTTAAGCTCGAGTTAATGTGTGTCTTTGAAATGACATTCATAAGACTTCTTATATTTATAACTAATCATATGTATTTTCATTACACAAAACATGCTAAAAATATTCTTTCTCTTTATCATTTTTTTAATTCAAGACATCTCATTAACGATGGTAGTTAATTCTAATTCTTCATCAGATAATGGAGTGTCATCATAAACTTACAGATTATCATCTATTGGGTTTTCAACTTTTTCTAAAAATAATATTTGAGCTTTACATTGATTTTGTATATGACTCTTTTTATGACATTTAAAACATATTACTTCCCTAGTGCTCTTAGAGCTCCCTTCAATAGAAGTTTTAGGCAAAGGAGTCAGACCATTTGGATGGGTGGGTCTAACAATAGACCTATGGGATGAAGTGGGAGGTACTTGACTTTTAGTTTTAGATAAAAGCAACTTTCTTTTGTTGTTCAATCAATAAGGCATAATGAAATATTTTTTCTAAAGATTATGGGTCAAATAATTTAACTTTATTTCTAATGTTAGTCCTAAGTCCAATAACAAATTTATTAGCTAATTGTTAATCATTATCAGTACAATCAATTCTAGAAACTAGATCTTCAAAAATATTCAAGTATTTAGTTACAAGATGATTACCTTATCTCAAAGTTAATAATTAACTATGCAACTTCTTATCATGATGCCTAAGTCAATATTTTGCTCTTAACATTTCTTTCATTTATATCTAAGTGAGGTTTGTCTTTCCTAATTTTTATTATTTAGTTAAAGTATTTGTCCAATAAATTTTAGCATGTCCTATCAATTTCATTTTAGCAAAAATAACTCTTTAATAATCATCAATTTTATACCAATCAAAGAAGTCATCCATTTGAACTAACCAATCAAGAAATTTGTTTGGGTCATGTACACCATCATAAGTTGGGGCTTCTACTTTAACTCTTCGAGATAGATTATCAGAGTCTTATGAAGTCTTAAATTAATTTTCTTCCCTTCCACCATTTCTAGTAATTAGTGGTCTTCTAAGTGGTTGGTTTTCTTTATGATTTAGATATGAATCTTCTTTATCTATCTTTATAGGCATAGTCTGAGCAGGTATTAGAGGAGTTGATACTCTATTATTTTGTAGATGAGTTATAAGAGTTTGCATTTCTTCTTTAAGTTCTTGCATTTGATTCTTACTTTCTTCTAATATTTGTTAAGTTTTTAATTCATTGTCATGGATCCTAAGATCTAAGGCATCAATTAATCTAGTCAAATTTTTAACTTGGTCATGAGAGATAGATTTTGGTTCCATCAGAATTTTTTTTAAGAAAAAAAAAGGATATATGAAAAGGGATCAAAGAAAAAATGATATAAAATAAACAAGTATAATATAATTGTGCAATCAAAGTGAATTTTTAGGCTAAGAAAACTTTCAGGTGAGGAGGGATGTACAATATCACTTAAATCCCAAGCTCTCCGTAGACAATTTAGGTCTTTTTATAAAAGTTTTATTTAGTTTTCAAAATCATCAAGTTTAACACACTTATATTATTCTGCATGCAAATTTTTATTTATTTTTTTAATGCAATGAAAAAAATGCTCAAATTTATCAAACATATTTTTTTTTAAGAAAGCAAGTTATCATAAATTAATCAAAGAAACTTTTAAAATTAATCATAAATATTAACAAAGATAATAAAGTAAACAATTAGATTTTGATTTGTACTAATTGCTAGGTTGCTTTTAGGGTGAAACACTACCTCACTAAGTTATTATCTTAATTTTATTTTTTATTTTTTATTTTTTTAAGAGAGGGGGGAGTGGGGAAAGTTCACACTATCGGTAAATAACTAAATTATATAATTGAGCTTATTAATTGGAATTTTATGCTATCACCATAAACTTGCAAGTAATATATATCTTTTCAAACTACTAATATGTATTTAAACTTTTATATAAAGAAAAATTAATTAACCTCACAAGTTTGAAGACAAGTCCACCACTTAATATGCTCTCTTTATTGAAGCAAACTTTTGACTGAATTTGTTAATTTTAGCCTTTGCTCTGATACCAAATTTGATGAAGGTGGGTCGTTCTTTCTTTTTGTGAGATTAAGAGAACTTGTGTATTGGAGGTGTGAAAAAAAGATATATTGGATAACTAGCGCTCCCACCAAGGATTACTAAGGTTTGGATACTAAGCTCTCAAACCACAAGAATAACTAAAATAATTTGTAATTGCCAAAAGATCTCCTTTCATTCCAGCAAGGGAGACTATTTATAGCCATTACAATCATCTTTCAAATGAAAAATAATTCAAAATATAGAGGGAAAGGTGAGTGTTCACATTAATCTGAAATATTAAATTGTCTTATAATTTTATGCCATCTACTCATTTCATATGCTATTATTTAATGTGGATTCAACTATCTCACATGCCATACTTTGAAATTTTATTATTTAATGTGGATTCAACTATCTCACATGCCATACTTTGAAATTTTAAATTCAAAATTTCAAAATTGAGTTTCTAGAAGAAAGTTAAAAATTACATAACTAAATAAAATCATAAAATGGGCCTTAGCAGCTAATGGGCTAAGCCTTCTTTTTACTTGAAATTTTCTTGGGCTTTAACTTGAGTTCTTGTAAATAGATCTTGAGCTCTAATATTTTGATCCACATGACGTTTCACATTACCAATGATATTCTTAACACACCCTTGCAAGTGAGGTGCCGTCAAAGCAAAAATGAACTTGGAAGTAAGTTGTTGAAAACGGGGAATAGTCAATGGTTTAGTCAAAACATCCGCCAGCTGTTCTGGGTCGGGTATATAAGAGACTTGAAGTTTTTGTTTTGCAGTGAGATCCCAGATGAAATGGTAATCAACTTGAACATGTTTCATGCGGCTATGAAAGATCGGGTTATGTGCTAAATAAGTAACACCAATGTTGTCACACCAAATACGTGGCGGGGACT
Organism: Cymbidium sinense; assembly: GCA_021442155.1. Taxonomy (NCBI): domain Eukaryota; kingdom Viridiplantae; phylum Streptophyta; class Magnoliopsida; order Asparagales; family Orchidaceae; genus Cymbidium; species Cymbidium sinense. The sequence goes on from CM038219.1 coordinate 54,368,363, forward strand.
TGAGTTGAATACCAATGTCTTCAAGAACAAAGGTGAGCCATAGCAGTTCATTTGCGGTGTGTGCTACAGCTTTATACTCGGCTTCAGTGCTTGAGCGATTAACGGTAGGTTGCTTTTTGGAAGTCTAGGATATTGGTGTTGAGCCAAGAAAGATTATTAAACCAGTTGTATAATTTCGATCATCTATGGAGTTGGCCCAATGGCATCACTGAAGGCTTGGAGATGAGGAGTCTTGAAAAGAGTGATAGAGATACCGAACCGAATAGTGTGTTTTAAGTAGCAGAGAATGCATTTCACTGCAACCCAGTGATCGGTTGTAGGCATGGACATGAATTGAGACATCGTGTTGATGTTGTAGGAGAGATCCGGTCGTGTAAGAGGTAAGTACTGTAGGCTGCCAATTATGCATCTATAAGTTGTTGGGTCTTGGAGGGGTGTACCGGTGGATTTAGAGAGCTTGGTGGAGGATACCATCGGACTGGTGATTGGTTTGGAATTGAACATTGCAGTATTTATGAGCAACTCATGAACATAAGAAGGTTGGGAGAGGTGAAAACCTTTAACTGTCCAGTGAACAATGATACCGAGAAAGTGGTGCAGAGGACCAAGATCTTTAAGAGGAAATATGTTCGTCAGTTGAGAGATAAAGTTGGAGATATGTAGCTGAGAACTCCTTGTGATGAATAATATCATCAACATAGACTAGAATAAATGTAGAGTGAGTTGCAGTGGAGCGATGAAATAACAATGTGTCTAATCTGCTGTGAGAAAAACCGAACTATTGAAGCTATAAGGATAGCTTATTGTACCAGGCTCATGGCGATTGTTTCAGGCCATATAAGGCCTTATTAAGCTTACAGACATAATGGGGATGAGAGTTATTTGAAATTGGAGGTTGGGTCATAAATATAGTTTTGGAAAGATCACCATGCAAGAAAGCGTTATCAAAATCAAGTTGGCGAATAGTCCAGTTGTGAGTTGCTGCAAGGGAAAAGGATGAGACGTATAGTAGCAAGTTTAACACAATACTAAAGGTTTCAGTGTAATCGACATCATATTGCTCATCAAAACCTCTTGCAACCAATCTTGCCTTGTGACGGTGAATAGAGCCATTGGCATTATATTTCAGGCGAAAAATCCATTTACAAGTAATGATGTAGTAAGTAGAGAAACAAAAGTCAAGTGTTGTTTTTAAGAAGAGCATTAATTTTTTCGGCCATTGCTTGATGCCAAGCTGGATGAGAGTTTGCTTGAAGAAAAGTGGAAGGAGGAACAAGAGGAAAGAGATCTGAGCTGAAGCAGTAGCAGGAGGGATATTTTGTAAGGTAGACTTTAGTTTTGAGATGACCAGTTTTTGAGCTCGTGATCATGGGATGAGTGGAAGTAGAAGTAGAATTTCGAGGAGGGGGAGCAGTAGAGTAATTTAGTGGAGATGCAAAATGTGTAGGTTTGGAATGTGGTGGTATGTGGATGCAGATGTGGAGGAATAGGGGCACGAGGATAGCTGAGGAACAACAACAGTGGTGGGTGGAGTATTGGTAGGAGCCATTGGAGTGGGTGAAAGAGAAGAATAAGGGAAGATAATTTCATCAAAGATAATGTGGCGTGAGTTATATTTCCGGTTGTGGACTGGATCAAAGTATAGGCATGGTGATGACTGTTGTATCCGAGGAACACGCATGGGAAGGATTAAGGGTGTAGTTTAGAGGGGGCATATGGTTTGAGCCAAGGATAGAAAAGGCAGCCAAACACTCGAAGGAAGTGATATTGGGGTTCTTTATTGTATAGTTTGGTATGAGGAGAAAGATATTGAAGAATTTTTGTGGGAAGACGATTAATAAGAAAATTAGCAGTGTGAAAAGCATACAGCCAAAAACTATGGGGGAGATTGGCCTTGAGAAGTAAGGTTCGACCAAGCTCTATTAAGTGACGATGTTTCCATTCAGCGAGACCATTTTGAGTTTGAGTATGTGGAGCATGAAATATTGTAGAATATCGAATTGTTTTAGAATAGGAATAAACTTTCTATATTCACCACTTATTTTTCAATCATTTTCTTGAAGGAAAGAAAAACATCTATTACTTCAGAATTACAATGTAAGGGATAAAATCAAGTAAAATGAGAAAAAGCATCGATAAAAGTGATAATAATGATGGCCGGTATAAGCTGCAACTGGCATCGGTCCCCAAATGTCAGAGACAATGAGCTGTAGTGGGTGATCATAAATGGTGGTGGAAGAGGGTAGCGATAGCCAATGACTTTGAGCTTGCTGACAGAAGGAGCAAATTGAGGACGATATAGAAAACAGAGATGAAGATGTCGGAGGATGTATTGTAATGTGCGGCTATTTGGGTGGTCGACTCGATCATATCAAAGAGGAGTTGTAACGGTTGTGTGTAGGAGAGCTGAGGGAGGTGGTGGAGTGGTCTGTGGTAGAATATAGAGCCGGTTCTTGCACTTGCCACGGAGTAGTTCTTGTTTTGTAGAAGAATCTTTAATAGCAAAATAAGTGGGATAAAATTCAAAGAAAACATTATTATCTTGAGTGAATTTAGATAAAGAGAGAAGATTCTTGATAATTGAAGACATGAAGAATATTAGAAAGCTAGAAAAAGGGGCAGGATATGATATACGGGTTGAACCTGATATTATGGATAGATAAGTCTGATCCATTACCCACTAGAACTTGTTCATCATAATTGAATTGTTGATGCAGATGTTTATTGTGAAGATCATTTGTGATATGGTGTGTTGCGCTTGAATCGAGATACCAAGGATCAGAGGATTCCTATAATTGGGTTGTATGAGCAGTAGTTGGAGCTATGACTGGAAGATGGATATTGGACAAAGTTACTGCAATGAAAACATTATAGAGCAGTGTGACCATATCAATTACACAGTTGACATTGAAGGTATGTTCTGCATTGCTCGCGTCCTCGACTTCAGCCTCGTCCTCGATAACGAGCACGATAAGCTGGAGGTGGTTCTCAAAGAGGAAGAGAAGTGTCAGTGACCTGAGCAAGGGGTGTATCTCGGTTTGAGGTAGCTTCAGTTGAAGAATAAAGCAGCTTGTGATTGAGTAATATGCCAATAAAATCATCAAGAGAAATGGTTCTAAGCACGCAGTAACAGCAGTGGCTAAGGCAGAGTAATATGGACTAAGAGTTGATAAGAGACTAAGTATCATCTATTGATTAAATAGAGAACCTGCAGCAGTAAGGTTTTGACCAATATTCTGCTGCAAAAATTCATACATCAGAGGAGCTCCCTGTTTCAGTGTTTGAAGCTGATATACAAATGGTTGAATACAAATTTGAGAAGAGGAGGCATAGATGTTAGATAGAGCTTTCTGTTGACTTAAATATGTGTCCCATAAGATGCATTGGGTAAATTACAACAACAATAACAACAACAACAACAACAACAACAAGCCTTTATCCCACTAAGTGGGGTCGGGTACATGAATCCTTCATCTCCATTGTGTCTTATTATACATTGGATAAATTAGATGAAATTAATTTTTAATGAAGACAGTGTTGCATGAATCAAGGCTAAAATGCCCTAATCACGAACTGAATTGATCAAAATTGCATCAATTCTTAAGATTAATTGCATTGATACATTTGAAATGCAGAAATTGATCAAATAAAGTTAATTAAATCAATTCATAATTAATTGATTAATTAAAATTAATTTTTGAAGTGATTATGTGCATATCGAGGCCGGGAAGCCCTGACGATGTCCAAACGACCTCCATTCGTAAAATTAACTACGTCGATTTTGCCCGAAACGTCAAAGTCTATCAAACGACACCTTCCACAATCAGTTCGGCTAAGTCTACGCGAATGTTGAGTAATTCGAATGCGACATCGCGTTATTTAAACCCAAATCCGCTTCGATTGTCATCGAAGTTGTCCAGATGATCTTGGATTGCAAAACAGACATCGTCGTTGCATTCGGAACATCGAAATTATCCAAAATTGATACCCATATTGCATAATCATCGATACAAAAATTAAAACGTCGAAATTTATGCTCATTTCTATTTTTTTTTATGGTCGACAGATATAAATACATAAGTTAATTACATATGTGTATGTGATTAATTTAAATTTCTTTTTAAAATTTGTTTCAGCCTTTTTTATATTCCTGACCCAGCCACCCAAATCAGCCAATTCGGTCAGCCGCCAACCCCTCCAATTAGACCAATCGCTAAATAATTCCTATTGGCTATCACTTGGGCAACCAATCAAAACATTTGGCTGACGCTAATACCCCCATACCCAAGTAGCTACCCGGACATCTCATTCGAAAACCCTCATTCCCGAGTGCCTCATCTCAGCCGAACAAGTCCTCACTCCCGCCGAGAAAATATTATAAGCGGAGTCCGGATGTAGCTCTGCATCTGAACTCCAATCAAATTAGGACACGTGGCGAAGCTTAAAATATTGATTTTTAAGTTGTTAACATTAACGAACCTGACCCGACCTGTTAAAACAACAGGACTGCACTGGACGTCGTTTCTGAGTGCGGAACTAGATGGCGTTTGAATGCACGGGAGAAATTTAAAAATAATATATAAATAGATTTAGGGCACTCAAATAATGAATAAACATATTTCAATTTTTTTCAGCCGAACTAAAGAGAAGAGAAACAAAAATCTCTCATTTGAATTGAGAAAAAAACTGTGAAGATGGAGAACGAGCAGCAAAGTATTAGACATCATATGGAAATTAGTTTAGCAGTTGATGTCATAGATCTGAATGCATCGGTAAATTTTCTACACAGTTGTATATATATAGTTATTTTGAAACACTACTTAGTGATTTTCTTTGAAATCTTTTTTGAAATATAAATTCTTCATATTAAAGTTTATTACTAAATGCTTATAAGATCATATAAATAAAACTCTTGAAATATAAGAGTATTTAGTATTATAGACTATTTTGAGTGCCTTTTAAGAGTATTTGAGTAGTTTTGGTCTAATTTTTTTGGAGTACAATCTGTACACTCTAGAGTATACTGGCTTTTGGATATATAAAGCATTGTGTACTTCCCAATTATGGATCTAAATGATATTATAAATTATTTTGAGTGCTTTTCAAGAGAATTTGAGTAGTTTTGGTCCAGTTTTGCAGGAGTATAATCTGTACACTATAGAGTGTATTCTCTTTTTTTGCTATGTAAAGTATTGTGTACTTCCCAATTATGGATTTAAATGATATTATAAATTATTTTGAGTGCTTTTCAAGAGGATTTGAGTACTTTTGGTCCGGTTTTTCAGGAGTACAATCTGTACACTCTCGAGTGTACTCTTTTTTTTATATATAAAGTATTATGTACTTCCCAATTATGGATCTATATGATATTATAAATTATTTTGAGTGCTTTCTAAAATAATTTGAGTAGTTTTAGTTCAGTTTTTGAAGAGTACAATCTATATACTCTAGAGTGTACTACCTTTTTTTGATATGTAAAGCATTATGTACTTCCCAATTATGAATCTAAATGATATTATAAATTGTTTTGACTGCCTTTCAAGAGGATTTGAGTAGTTTTGGTCCAGTTTTTCAATAGTATAATCTGTACACTATAGAGTGTAGTCTATTTTTTTGATATGTAAAGCATTGTATACTTACCAATTATGATTCTATATGATATTATAAACTTTTTGAATATCTTTCAAGAGGATTTGAGTACTTTTGGTCTAATTTTTCAGGAATACAATCTATACATTTTAGAGTACTTCCTTTTTTTGATATGAAAAGCATTGTGTACTTTCTAATTATAGATCTATATGATATTATAAACTATTTTGATTATTTTCTAAGAGAATTTGAGTAGTTTTGATACAGTTTTTCAGGAGTACAATTTGTACACTCTAGAGTGTACTCTTTTTTTTGATATGTAAAGTATTGTGTACTTCCTAATTATGGATATATATGATATTAAAAATTATTTTGAGTGTTTTTCAAGAGGATTTGAGTATAAAGTTATACATGTTATATAGATTTTCATAATACGTGTGTGTGTAGGTTAATGAGCCAAAACATCGGTGCAATGATGAAGCTGTTTTGTCTCATTAATCAATTATAGGCAAACTCCTTGGCACCATTGTTCATAATGAAAATGAGGCATATGAACTGTATTGTGATTATGCACATCAAACTGGATTTAGTGTTCGGAAGGATCATGCTAGTTATTAGCCGAATTTGAAGAATTTGAAATCAAAGAATTTTTTATGTGTAAAAGCAGGTTTCAAAAATGGTCTCACTCTAAATTACTCAGTGAAATTTCAAATAACAAATATTATGACCAATTGTCCTGCCATGATTAGATTTTTTATTAATTTAGATGGGAATTGAAAGGTTAAAAAATTTATAGAAAGTCATAATCATTCATTAGGAAATCCGGGTGACCAACATCTTCTAAGATCTTACAGAGGCATCGAGAAGAAGGCGGTTGTTAAAGTCAAATGAGAATTAAAAAGCGATGATTCAACTATCTTAGAAAGTTGGTGTAGAAAATGTTGGCTTTACAAAAAGAGATGTTTTTAATTATATTCAAAAAGAAAGAAGAGCAAAGATTGAGAATAGTGATACTAATGCATTAATACAATTGTTCAAGGTAAAGTAAGCGAAGATGAATATTTGCATGAGATGTCCAAATTGATGAGTCGAATAGGTTGGTGAATTTTTTTTAGCGATGACATGTCAAGGATTTACTATGACTATTTTGGGGATGTCATAATTTTTTGTACAAATTGAAACTGAGATAACATTATCACTCTTGCATGTGGGCAACATGGGCATGTGAGCAATTTGAATTAAAGGGGGATTTAATTGAAACTTAATCAAATATATTAAGTATTGTCATTCTTGTCAATAAATTGTGCGCAAGATGTGTCGATAAACTCCAACATTGGCTTGGGTATAACATATCTAGATGAAAATTCAATAGTCTTTTGTGCCTGAGCTAGCTGTAAGAAATCACTTTTTTTAGGGGTTGTATTTAATTTGATTTAGAAAAGAAGTTTGTTAAATGAATGATACCTTATCCTTTAGTTCCTCAACTACAATTATAACAGTCGTAGGTGGTTCTGTTGTTACAGGAACTTCTTCTGTCTTCACCTACAAAAAAACTAACTGAAATCAAGTTTATTAGATTGAAGTAGTATAATGGAAAAAAAACTAACTCCTCTCTACTTCCTGCCTCTAGTGTGGCATCTACAACAAGTTATGTTGTGCTCCATTTCTTTCTGTACACTCTAGTGAATGGAGACGAGACTATTTTTCTCTTTCTTACTACCTACTGAAGGATAAGCAATATCATTTTGTGGTGTTTGGCATTTGTCTTCAATCAATTGCTTATCCTTCATTGAGGTAATTTTCAGAGGTACCTCTGGATGCGTGCCCTCAGTGGCTGCTCCAGTACTAGCCTCGTCAGCAGGTTCTAGAATGATTGGACTTTTCTGTCCACCAACTCTCGCTTCAATGATAGTAAGCCTTGCATCAATATCATCCACTCTCTTAACTATTGTAGCTTCAAAATATGACAATCTATCCTCTAGGGGGCCTTGATTAAAGAAAATGACTTTTCCTTCTCAACACTATCTGGAGGGGTAGTGGCAGATGGCGGGCTAGATGCATATGAAGGAGGAGAATATCGAGGAGAGATGTAAGGAGATCCAGTCGGGGCTTCACTCATTGGACTTGGACTCCTTTGTGGATCACTATGAGATGGTTGCGGAATAGAGGGCATTGTTTTAAGGAGTCTGGTCTCCTCTTTTGTTATGTCTTCAAATGATTGGAAGACCTATGTTACACAAATAAGAAAGCTTGAGAATTTTGAACACAAATAAATCAAATTTGATGTAATTAAAATAAATCTAATTAGGATTACCTAATCTCTTTGTAAACCACTAACCGATTCCTCTGTAAATTTAATTTTTGGTCATCATAATATACGAGATTTTGCAGCAGGAATGGTGGGGCTTATCACTCTCAAATCGGCATTAAAGAGCTAAATATATTAGCTTGAATGTATAACAAAATATAAATAAAAAATGTAACACATACCATCAAAAGAGTGACAAAGTCACTCATGTACCCAGGTGCCTTCTGCATTAAATTTTTTGATGTAATCACATCAAATTGAAAAAGTAGAAATCTCCATATGGCTTCTGGTCAATTGTAATCAGAAAATTTGTCTATATTGTCACCATAGGAGATCAAATTTGAAGGCACTCTATAATTGTGATAAATAAAAAATAGATTTGTAATCAAAAACTTTATATACAACTTCACAAATTATGCTGAGCTCATTAGACATTTAACATTCTCAATTTTATTTTTCACATCTATTGAATTGGATTTTGACAATGGTGATTTATGTCAATTGACCTTCTCCCTCTATTTGGCATCCATATGATTAAAGTCACTTCATCAACTGTGAAATGAAGGTAGTGGCCACCAACATAGAAAGCCTACTTTTCAATATTCCAACAAGATGTGATCGAAGTGATAGTAGTAGGATCTTGTTCAATGATAGACATTCTAATGAAATGATAAATATGTAGCCTTCTTAAAATTTTAACAACTTCCTCAATAAAATGTTCTGAAATGGAATCACATAATGCTCTGAAGGTGGATGACTTGCATCTGAAAGTTATCCGCTTGGCGGACATTTTAAGCTACAAATGAAAAGTGAACCAATGTAAACATTAGAACTAGATTGCACTCCTGAAAAATGGACTAAAATTATTAAAATACTCTTGAAATGCACTCAAAATGTTTATAATATCAAATAGATCCATAATTAGAAAGTACACAATGCTTAACATATCAAAAAAAGGTAGTGCACTTTGTAGTGTACAGATTATACTTTTGAAAAATTGGACCAAAACTAGTCAAATACTAATGGAATTGACTCAAAACAATTTATAATATTAAATTGATCCATAATTGGGAAGTACACAATGTTTTACATATAAAAAAAAGGCAGTATACTCTAGAGTGTACAAATTATACTCCTGAAAAAATAGATCAAAACTAATCAAATACTCCTGGAATGGACTCAAAATAGTTTATAATATAAATAGATCCATAATTGGGAAGTACACAATATTTTACATATCAAAAAGAGATAGTACACTCTGGAGTGTATAGATTGTATTCCTTGAAAAAATTGACCAAAACTATTGAAATACTCTTGGAATGGACTCAAAACAGTTAACAATATCATATAGATCCATAATTGGAGAGCACACAATGCTTAACATATCAAAAAAGGCAATACACTTTGGAGTGTATAGATTGTACTCCTGAAAAAATAGATCAAAACTAATCAAATACTCTTGGAATGGACTCAAAATAATTTATAATATCAAATAGATTCATAATTGGAAAGTACACAATATTTTACATATCAAAAAGAGATAGTACATCCTAGAGTGTACAGATTGTATTTCTGAAAAAATGAATCAAAACTACGAAAATACTCTTAAAATACACTCAAAATATTTTATAATATCAAATAGATCCACAATTAAGAAGTACATAATGATTTACTTATCAAAAAAAAAATAAGCGGTAATGCAGATTGTCTGAAAAAGTGGATCAAAATTATTGAAATACTCTTGAAATACACTCAAAATAGTTTATAATATCAAATAAATCCATAATTAGGAAGTACATACTGCTTTACTTATCAAAAAAAATGCAGTACAGTCCGGAGTGTATAAATTATACTCCTGAAAAAATGGTTCAAGACTATTAAAATACTCTTGAAATTGACTCAAAACAGCTAATAATATCATATAGATCCATAATTGGGGAGCACATAATGCTTAACATATTAAAAAAAGACAGTACACTCTAGAGTGTACAGATCATACTCCTGAAAAAATAAAATAAAACTATTAAAATACTCTTTAAATGCACTCAAAACAGTTAACAATATCATATAGATCTATAATTGGGGAGTACACAATGCTTAACATATCAAAAAAAGGCTGTACATTTTGGAGTGTACAGATTGTATTCCTAAAAAAATGAATCAAAACTAATCAAATACTCTTGGAATGGACTCAAAATAGTTTATAATATCAAATAGATCTATAATTGGGAAGTACATAATGCTTTACATATCAAAAAGAGATAGTACACTCTAGAGTGTACAGATTATACTCCTGAAAAAATAGACAAAAACTAATCAAATACTCTTAAAATGGACTCAAAACAGCTAACAATATTATATAAATCCATAATTGGAGAGTACACAATGCTTTACATATCAAAAAAAGGCAGTATACTCTGTAGTGTATAGATTATACTCCTAGAAAAGGTGTCATTTGACTTCACTGCCCATCAAAATAATTTAAAATAGCTTAAAACATGAATTTGATCTCTTAAATCTCAATCCATTGTCATATAAATATGAAATAAAATAGTACACTCTTGAGTGTACTAAATGTATTGAGCTAAAAGCTCTAAATTTGAAAAGAGTCTAGAATAATACCTTATAGAGTCGTATTCGACAAAGGAGATGAGATGCTAACAGCCGGAACAAATGTAAAAACCCTAAAATCTCTAAAGTTCAAGAATGACTGAAATAATACCTTATGGAGTCATTTCGATAGAGAAGATGATATAGTACCTCAATTTTTAATGTCTGAGAATTAGTACAATCCTGGAGGAATGTCAGATGCTCGTAGTGATGCACGCCGGGATGGAGCTGAATACCCCTGAATACAATCTCTACACAAATGAACACAGTACAAAAATGAAAAAAATCTAAATTTATCCCGCGCTTCGAAATGACGTGAAATCTCGTTATTTTAACGGGTCAGGTCGGGTCGGGTCACATTAACGGCATCGGGTACGCCATTACCGCCAGTTGAAAGTCTAAAATCTATATTTTAAGCTTTGCTACATGTCCGAATTTGATTGGAGTCCAGATGCAAAGCTACATCCAAACTCAGCATGTAATATTTTCTTCTCTTGGCCTCTTGTTTGCTAGTCACGCAAAAAGACCTAGCAGGCCGAAAGTCTTTCTCTGTTTCCCAGCTGGCAGATCCTGCTACCTCGCCTCTTCAGGTACTCGACTTCCCTGCCTTCTCATCTTCTCTTGTTCGCATATATGATCTCCTATCCAACTCATGCTAGATCTCCCTCTCCTGCGAGATCAAAATTCCCAGCTAGCCTTACCGATCTCTCTTCCTTACATCCCCAATAGCTCAACAAACAGTAGGCCAAAACTCATCTAACCTCACTCCCTATAGTTCAACTCAGCTCTAAAGTTCTATCCCACTTATTCTCTACAGCACACCTGAAGCCGAGGCTTCTTCTCAAGGCATCGTAGCTGATTTTCTTATTTGCACAAATCGAACGTGAGCAAATCAGATTTTCCCCTCCAGATTAACCCTGGTCTAGCCTTCATCTCCTAGCAAACCATCTTGACACTTTTGCAAGTAATTAACCATTATAATCAGGTTCTAATCAAAGTCAAATAAAGAAGATTATTTGGGATTTAAGGTTGCTGTTTGGGTGTTCTTTTAAGTTTTGTGATTTGGTTGAATAAACCTTGTCCGCATCCCAGGAGATAAATTTGTGGAAATGTAGGTTTCAATGTCTTTGGCTTTAAAGTTCCCTTGTTGTTGTTTGCTTAATGTGAGTTAAGCCTTACAAGATTCAAGGTTGTCATTTCTACTGTTTAGATGGATGAATTTTGTGGGATTTAAAGTTGTCATCTTTGCTATTTATGTGAAGCTTACCTTATAGGATTTAAGGTTGTTATTTATGCTGTTAAGGTGAATAAATATTGCAAGATTGTTTGCATGAGTTAAGCCTTGTTGCTACCCTATTTCTAAATAGTCACTTGTGTTGTTATTGAATTGAAATGGAGGGAAAAAATAAATAGGATTTAGAAGTTTGTAGGCTTTAAAAGGAAACCTATCTTACTATCCATAATGTGATTCATGCCAAAAATTATTGATGCTTAGATGTTTAATGTCTATTCTTATCTTTGAGTCAATGTGAAGTGGAATGTGATCAGATTTTCAGATTTTTGAGCCTTCATATCATCATTTTCTGAAGTTTGATTTGATTATTGACTTATTATTTCATTTGCTCGGATTTGGAGAAGATGGATTGAAGCTTTAGCTTAGTTCTTACTCTTTTTACCATGATTATTACCAAATCACAAAGCTTCTGAACTAAAATGTGAAATAAAGTTTCATTTGCATGCAACTTAAGGTTGACATTCTTTGGTTACCTAAATGAGTAATATGACAAGATTTTTTAATTATCATTCATTGTTTTGCCTTAGTAAATCTTGCTGAAATTTTATTATCATTGCAAAATTGAAATAAAGAAGAAAATACATGAATTTGATATTGATTCAAAGCCCTCACTTGTTTTTGAATCTCTTGTTCATTTTGTGGTTTGGTTGACCTAATCTTTTTCACAAATAGCCACCTCATCATGTTGTGAGCTTCAATATGTTCTCTGACTTTAATGTTTATTTGTGATGGTTTGCTTTATATGAATTGAACCCTACTTTTAAAATAACTATCATAGTGAAATAAAATGGATTTATGCTTTATCCTTCATTTCTTTATTGCGGTTGCTATCAAACATTGAATTTATGGTTACATTAACATAAAGTTGGTGGACATTAAAGCCATGAGACATGTAAGATATTACCTTAACCTCTTGATGGGAAAATAAGGAAACAAGATTCAAATCTCTATATGATTTATTTTGGCCATCTTTATTGCTTCATATGATATGAATTGAAATTTGCCTATGTATGGCCATTAAATCATGTCACTTGCTGATTTTTGAGAAAGATGTTACCATTTGCTATTTAAAATTGCTATTTGTTGTTTTGATTAAACAAATCTTGCCTAAATTAATTGTCAATGAGAAATCAAGGTAAAATAGCAAGTTTAACATTGATTCGAAGCTCTCATTCCATCATTTGAGTTATGTTGTTGTATTTTGTGGTTTGATTGAGTAAATCCTTCTCATATTTCTTAACAAAGTTATCTTGTTATAATGTTGAGGTAAAAATGGAGGAGTGGTTTTCAATGCATTGTTTGGCTTTAAAATTTTATTGTACTCAGTGAAATTTCATTCAACATTAGCCATTCAGCACCTCTTTGTTGATTGAATTAAAATGAGGAAAAGGGTTAAATGTGATCTCTTTGCCTTTATTTCACATCTTTATCACCTCACAATGTTTGGCTTGAATCCTAATTAAAGCTTATTATGATGCAAACAAATACTTAGTCAAATACGAGATTTCAAACTTATGCTTTGCTGAATTTGAGATGATCGTTTGCTCTATGTGATTTAAACCCTATATTTGCTATCATGATTAAAAGAAGGGGATAGAAGACATGAGTTTGGCTTGCTAGCATTGCTCTTACTTTCCTCACTATTGTTATCATCAAATTAACAAGCTTTTGAGATAAACTTGTGAAATGAAACTTCATTTGTATACAATCCAATGCAATCTTTCTTTGGTTGTTTAAGATGAGTTACATGACATGCTTTGTTGAAATAAAAATTCTGATTTATATTTGTTAAATGAAGTTGATTGCTTTGTTTTAAGCAGGATAAGCCCTAGTTGCAAACAACTATCATGCTAAAAGAAAAGATGAATGAGATAAAGTGTGATTTAAGCTATTCTCTTTTCTATCATATCATTTATCAAATGTTGAAGCTTATATTGACATGAAGTTGTTAAGATTTAAAGTATGAAAGTGGCAAGATGGTTCTCTTGATACCAAGAAGATGAAACACATGCTTATATTTTGTCATTTAATTGTTATTTTATTTATTGAATTTAAGAAGGTATTTCCTTTTTCATGCTCAATGTGGAAATAATAGAATGGAGCCTATATACTCGTTGAAGGTTTATGCTATAATTTGCTGTTTGGAATATTTCAAAGGCAAAATTCAATTGAAATGATGATGAAAATTATATTCAATGCACATGTAAATGTAAATTTGCAGACATATATTAAAATTAAATAAATACTCATGCACATTATTCTAATGTAGCGGGAAAATGCTCTTTGAAATAAGTACTCATACACGTTCCAACATGGTGAGGAAATATGCTTTAAAATAACTACTCGTGCACATTATTCCAATATAGTGAAAGAATATGCTATGAAATAAGTACTCGTGCACGTTATTCTAACATGACGAGAAAATGTGTTTTAAAATAAGTCATTGTGCACATTGTTCTAATGTGGTGAAGAAATTTATTTCAAAATAAGTACTTCTATGCATTGTTTCAATGCGGCAAGGAAATTCTATATCTTCCCTTTTACACAGGTAAAAATTAAAAGCCTATGCACGGCTTTCTTGTTGTGGTGGGTAAATATATATATTTTCGGATGCGGTGTCACGTGACACTACCTTTACCGATCCCAAGTCCGGATGTGAAAAGTGGAGGGTCATGATAGTAGACCGTAAAACTTGTGAAATAATCATGACATGAATCCTTTAAATCATTGTGTTAATGTTAGCATGCCTCCCTGTTTAGCGAAGACTGAATAAAAATAATACGCTGAGTCACGATCTACCCTGCAAGCAAGGTTCCACATTATGGATGCGGCAAAGAAGTTAGTCCATGAAACTAGATTAGGGATTTTGGAATATAGGTACTCTTGCAGTAAATTAATAATTAATAGATATTATGGTTCATAAAAGATAAATATTTTATGTGTTCAAGAAACTAAATGGGTTGGGGAGAAGGCCAAGGAGATTGATAGTTTAGGTTTTAAACTTTGGTATTCAAGAAGAACTAGAAAGCAGTGTAGTCAGAAAAGTTTGAAGGATAATGTTATAAATATTAATAGATGTGGAGATAAAATTATAGCTTTAAAGATTATTGTTGATACTAAGATTATCAATGTTATAAGTGTTAGATGTAAGCTCAAAAGAAAAATTGTGGAATAAATTAGAGGGATTAATATAAAAGATATCTCTTGAAGAAAAAGTATTTATTGGGAGATTTAAATGACATATGGTAGAGAGAGAAGATTTTATTCGGGTTATGGATTTGGAGTGACTAATGAAGAAGACAAGACTATATTAGATTTTGTCTTAGTTTATGATTTTGAGTTGCTAATACTTTATTTAAGAAAAGAGATTAATATATTATTACTTATAAAAATGGATATATAGAAAACACGTGATTGATTATTTTCGATAAGAAAATTAGATCGCTTAGATCAGAAAAGATTGTAAGTCATTCCAAGTGAAAATTTAAAAGATCGATTGTTAGTTTTAGATTTTAAGATGAAAGGTTGAAGAGGAAAATAAATTAAATTATTGTCAGAGGATTAGATGGAGATTTAAAGAATACAAATAAAATATTTTAAGAGCAAGCTAGAGAATTAGGATGTTCATAAATTAATGTTATGGGAAAAGTAGAGTGAAATTAAGTAAGTTCTAAAGATGTCACGAATCAAAAGGAAGTTCTTTAATGTTAAGAAATGAAAGAAGATAAGAAATAAGCATTGTTATAAAACTTGGTTTAGATGTAAAAGAGGAGAATTGGGAAAGATATAAAATGACCGTAGAGATTCAAGAAAGAAATATATGACGCTAAAATTTTTTTTAGTGATTTATACAGATTAAATACCAGAAAGGTGAAAGATGTATGTATAAGTTAATCAAAAGAGATAAGAGAAGAAAGACAAAGTGAAGTGATGTATTAAAGATGAAAATAATAAAGTCTTTTCTTAGAAAAGGATTTTGAAAATAGTGGATGAGGTATTTTGATAAACTTTTCAATGAAGGATCCGAAAGACGATTGATTTTAGCAACCTTAATACTAAACAAAAAAATAGAATATTTTTATCATCAGATAAGAACTGTTAGAGAAGCTTTAAAGAAAATGAAAAATCAAGAGGACGATAATATTCCAATAGAAGTGTAGAAATGTTTAGGAGATCAAGGAATTTCTTGGCAAATCTTTTAATGTTATTTTAAAACTAAAAGATGTCAGATGAGTGGAGAAAGAGTTTGTTGGTTCCTATATTAAGAATAAAGGTGATGCACAAGAGTGTGCAAATTATAGAGGAATTAAGTTAATGTGTCATACATTAAAATTATGAGAGAGTAATTGAGCATAGGTTACGATGTGATACAAAAGTTTCTCACAATCAGGTTTCATGCCGTAGATTTACTATGGATGCTATACATTTGTTAAGAGGTTTGATGGAGAAGCATAGAGAAAGTAAGGAGGATCTATATGATATTTATTGATTTAGAAAGCTTATGATAAAGTTTCAAGAGATGTTCTTTGGAGAGTTCTAGAAGAAAGAGTTAATATTTATTCAAGTCATTAAGGATATGTATACTAGAGTTACTTGTCTCCAAACACAAGGAGGATTGACAAAATATTTTCCTATTTGTTGGATTACATCAAGGATCAACTTTAAGCCCTTATCTTTTACTTTAGTTATGGATGTTCTTACTAGGCATTTACAAGAAGATGTACCTTGGTATATGCTATGCCGATGACATTCTTTTGTTGATAAGACTAGAGAGGGAGTCCAAGAGAAACTTGAATTATGGAGGTCAACTTTAGAGTCAAAGATTTTGTTTAAGTAGATCTTGGCGAATATATGGAGTGTAATTTTAGTTGTAGAAATTCTTAGTATTGTGACATTAGGTAAAAGTCATTAATAAGAGTGAGTGATTGAGATATTTAGGCTCTATTGTTCAAAATGATGGTGAAATAGATGGAGATGTTATTAGTAGAATTCAAGTTGGATGGTTGAAGTGGAGGAATGCATCGCCATTGTGTGATAGAAAAGTTCCACTTAAACTTAAGGGAAAATTTTATAAAATGGTGAGGTAAGAATAATGACTCATGGAGCGAGCCAATAAGAGAAGCATAACACTAAGTTAAGTATTGCAAAGATGAGGATGCTTAGGTGGATGAGTGGCTTTACTCTAAGAGATAAAATGCAAAATGAGTATGTTCGTGAAAAAGTTGGAGTAGCTCTAAGATAAGATAAGAGAGAGTCGCTTATGGTTTGCCACATAAAGCATCTAGTCAGATGACCGGTTAGAGACTAGATGCATTAGATTTGCCTTATGTTAAGAAAGGTATAGGTAGACCTAAAAAAATTTGGTTAAGATGTATAAAAAATGACCTTATTATACTTGAATTAAATGAGAACTTGACACATAATAGGACACAATGGAGACGAAGGATTCATGTAGCCGACTCCACTTAGTGGGATTAAGGCTTGTTGTTGTTGTTGTTGTTGTCACAAGACACTTATCATGTATGTCTTTTTTGCTGTGATGGGAAGGTCTAGCTCTCCTGAAGTAGCTCCCTATGTGGGAATAATATCGGGAGGCTACTGAAATTTTTGGTGAATTAAAAAAATTACAAAAAAAAAAAGGGAAGAGGGCTTTTTTTAAATTAGTTTGACTTGGTCCAAACACTTGAACTCTAAACATTACATTATGAAATGTCTAATGATCATTATAAATAACAACTTTGAAGATGAACATAAGTGGATTTTTTTTTTATGATCATTTGAAATGTCATGTATGTTTCATTAAGTAGATAAAAAAGGGACTTACAAGAATTTTCTATATGAAAAATCTCAAGATGAAGTTAAAGTTGAATTTAAAATATCAAATTATGTATAACTTACAAGGTGATAAAATGGAGTTTGGAAATTAATTCCAACTGTATGCATAACCCCTTGAGATCCTTACGCTTGCGATACCTCTTGCAAAGAAAATGTTAGGAGAATGAGAGTAAATTTTAGTAGGAGTGGAATGTTTCTTTATTTATAATCAACTTCAACTTGAAATGGAGCCTTCTCCATTTAATGGTCATTCACGAATATTGTAAATGGGAGGGAAAAGTCAAAAAAGGCATAAGTGATGGATGACAAAAAGAAGAAAAAATGATTCATGAAATCCTCATGTCATCTTCATTAATATATCCATGAAACTTGCATGGTGTTAAGGAGGAAGAGGAAATTTTCTTCTCTTCTTTTTTTTTTTTTGTTGCATCACATATCATACAAAGAGATGAATAAAAAAGTAAATGATATAGCTTAAATAAATAAAAAGTGAGGAAGAAAAGTCCACCAAGATTTGAATTTCTCGTCTCTTTTCATAAATACACTCATGAGATGGGTATGATAGTAAGTAAAAGAAAAAGAAAAAAAAAAGGGTGGAGGGATGCTTCTTCCTTCCTTAACAGGATCATGTCATGCCATATTTAAGATAAGATAAAAAAAAATTATGATGAAATGAAAGAATGAAAAAATCAATTGACATGACAAAAAAAAAATAATAGTGTTAAAATGTGTCATGACAAAATAAAAGAAGAATGGTGTCATGAAGGCTTAAAAATCTTTCTCTTTTATATAGCCCATTTTGAAAAATTTTTAAGTGGGCTTACATAAATGGAGATGATTTGTGTCATGAGAATATTAAGCCATGATATTTAAAATTGGAAAGAAATGAGATTCATTATGCTTAAGCATATATGTAGAAATTCGAATGGGGCTAGCTTTCATATGCACATTATAAGGTCCCCTTTCTTTTCTCGATTCAAATATAAGACATGTGTCCGTACATTTGAATGGAATGAAGCAAATTTACATGTCATTTTTATTAGCTTGGGACTTATGTGAATTCTTAAATCAAGTGATGGCAAATAGAAAATGCTTATATATTTGAGCACACACAAATGTTTGGTGTGTGATTGCACATTCAAATGAGACGACTTTGTTTTACATGCCTCCAAATAATCTTATACTTCATTTTATTAGCTTGAAATCCACGCAAGCTTACAAAACCAGTTATGATAAATATTTGAAAGAGTCAAACTTACATATCTTAAGACAAATGGATACACACTTGATTCTTAACAAGTTTAGAGAGAATCAAACTTGTATCATTTAAAACGGATGTACACTTGTTTTATAACAAATGTTTGAAATGATCAAACACATCTTATAAAGCAGATTTATACTTGGTTTATGATTTCGGGTATCAAAGTATTGTATGTGCAATTTAGCATGCTTTACACATCAAATACAATTACTTCAATTTAGACATTTCAAAATTTATTTAATACTTTAAAGTGACAAACACGCATATGTATGCTGAAATACTATTCAACTTGAATGCTTAAGAAAATACGTGCAAGCAACCAAAATAATGATTTCATTGCATATCTTACACAGTGACATTTTAATCAAGTGTTTCAAACATGCGAAAATATCTTATGAAATGAATGAACAAATACCTACAATCATTCAACAATATATTATCCGCATGTGCCCCGACACGTGTTAAGAATCCAAAGTTTGTGTCTTAGGATGCTGCGCGGGTTAATTCCTAGTTGGGTCTTATGATTGAGTCCGGGTTAACAAAGCCTAATGATATTATTATAACTTCCTCAACTTGATAAAACTTGAGAAGCTAATTCTATCATATAACTGCAAGATAAGTCTATTGATATTATCGTTAATAGAAGTTCTCAAATCTAAATTCTCAAGATGAAAATCTTAAACCTAATTTTCTATGCTCAAGCTAGAGTCGATAAGGTTTATAGGATGATAAATCTTAGAGTAAATTTTAAACCACACATAAATCGTAGACTTGATCCATTACAAGAAACGAGGTTGATTAAATATTTCAACTGGAGGGGTGATATCACTATCGAAATTCATTCAAATTTTAATGTCAAATTATTATATGTTAAAATCTAAATCAATAATGAAATGGTTATATGTTCAATTTAAAAAAAATATTAATTGAATGAAATTAATTATTTAAATTTAAAGAAAAATTCATCCACCCATCCCAATTGCTTGTCGAGGGTGACAAATTAAGAAAATTTTTGCTCACAAAGAGCTAATGTCAAATCAAATACATAGCTATGTTCACACTCAAATAATCTTACGTTAGTAAGGACGTGGTCCGTGTCCTTTATCCGCGTGATTTTGCCATCAAATTACACCACATAAATTACGGTTAATGAAACCATTAAATTCGGCCATAGATAATTTTATTTTCTTTGTTTGAGTAGAATTATAGAATATATTTGATTGGATAAAAAGTTCTCTGTTAGCTAAGGTTGACAAATTTTTGCCCCCTTAGACAAACTTCAGCCCAAGTCTACAAAAATACCTTGGACAACGTAACCTATGATTACTAATAACTATCCTCATTGTCACACTTCTCCGACAAGACCGAGAACCACAAATGGATGAAAATCATGGGATCTTGATCAGACGCGTCATCATTCCCTCAAACATATGCTTTAAATTAAAATGATAAATCTCATAAATTTCAAACTCCACTCATTGCTATACGCTAGGCATTTAGTGACCTATCGACTAACCTTAATCAAAAGTGCTATCTCAGTATTGTGAAGGGTAATTAACTATAAGTGTTTGTGTCTATAGGAAACCTGAAACTAGATCTAAAGTCCTCACAAAATGAGGGTGAAATCTCTAAGTAGTGTCTTATTTACAAAGTCATCCGTCTTCTAAAAATTTAACCGATATTAATCTACTCTCTTAAACGAGAGGACAGTGGCGAATTTTCAGAGCCCACAGCTTCCACTTTGATGTTGAGGCCTGATGTTGTAGTACTTGTGAAAATATTGGTTGAATCAGAGAGGAGATGAGCCAACTGAGGATTAGTTGGTCTTGCCGTGACCAAGCTGTATAGTCTGGATTGGGATCTTGGGTGTGGGACAAGATAGGCGAGGGAGGGGAAATTGTGCCATCGACATACTCCATTAATACATGTGTTTGAAAAATCGATAAGAACTGACAGGGCCACAAAGGATAATTGTTTTTATCTAGCTTTACATTAAGCAGGCGATGAACATTTGCAAAGACTGTTTCAGCTGACTGATGAGTTCTTGTTACGGCTTCAATGATATTTGCTGAACTCACCGGAGAAGACCCCATGGGATTTGGTATTTTCAGCAACCGAGCTCTGATGCCATTTTAAAAAAAACATAGAAAACAGAAAATGTGAAAGAAGAATAATAAATGGAAAACTATAATAACAGACAGCTTTTACAGAAGACTGTCATTGATGGTCATTTTCTCATGATAACAGTAGCATATTTATAAACACGATTTGTTATAGAAGAAGGGCTGTGATGAAGTTTGTTGTGATCACGTTGCTGAATTTGCTTTAGCTAGTTACTGTTTTTAAAGACCACTCCTCTTCTTCATTAAGATGGTCAACCCATGGACTTTCTTCGCGTGTATGGGATATTCACTTTGAAGAAATACCTAGACTTCTTACCTCCAATGCCTACACTTGTCTTCAACCCAAGTCAAACCATTGTCTTCTCATCGCCAACCTCCATAGCTGACCAAATCCCAACCTTAGTCAACTCCAAACCCTTCTCCTTTCAAAAATAAAATAAAAACTCCTTTCACCAATGTTCCTCACCAAACATGAGTTTGTGACTTCCACCTCTAGATCCTTGCAAATACCATTATATACTTTTAGTCGGTAGGAATTTGGAGAAGAGAGTTACTGCATGTAATGGGTGAAAAATTATTGATTTTATTAGATTATGAAATCAAGGTCGCTTTATTCAGAATAATAGGAATTTAGGAAATTGAATTATCATTTATTATTATGAGGAAACATAAAAAAATGTTTCAATTCTATTGCAAAACTGAATTGCTATTTATTTTTAGCGCATGCAAGCTAGGAAATAAACTTAATTATTTGTAATATATTGCAACTCTGGCATTTCCTCTTTTATCCTTGATAAAGGTAGTCACAATGTATGCCTTTCTCGAGAAGGTTAGATGTAACATCTTTGCTATATCATCCTTTACTATCTAGTGAAAACAACAAAGTAAAGAGTGCATCATTATGATAATAGGTTTGATGTGTTGTATATGCATGAAAAATGGCTGCATAGTACTGACTCAGTGAACTAGAGGTGCGTCTATTTTGGATTTGCAAGTTGATGTAAAAGTTAGATAAATAATGAGATTTTTCTTAATATTTTGGGTAGGTTTTAGTAGTTGAAATGATTTTCTGGTTGCTAGCTAAAATAAGTTTGTTTTATTAGATCAAATTAATTTTCTCCCTAGCCTGGATGAAATAAACAAAAAAATTTTAATATCCACCGGCTTTCCTTTTTCATTTAAAACCTTGCTTTCAGGAATGCTTCTGCATTCATCTGTCAGCCTTAAGTGCACCTGACCTGATATGAATGACTGGTATCTTTTTTCAGTTTAAAATATCATTTGCTTAAATACATTCATGCTTAAAAAGTTTTTATTACAATTAAAATTTGCACACATGTTAGAGTTACATTTTTTAATACATTTATTTTAAACTGCATTAAATGTTTCTTAAAAAACAGAAAATAAAGATCTAGATGAAGGGTTAAACTTCATGAATCTAGTCTTAAAACCTTTGTTTAAATAGGGTTAACTCTATTTGGGTATGAAAATTTTTGGTAACCATTGATATTTATTTTATGAGATTATGCTAATTAGTAAGGCAATAAATCATTCATTCATAATTAATATACAAATATTATAATCAGGCATGCATTAATCAATTAACAATTTGTTTCTCCAACTAATCATATACTAATTGAGGATTGAGATATTAAATTACTTTTATACTAATTTAGTAATAATATCTATTTTCATCATTTAACCAACTCGCATTACTGTTAAATTTTGTTTACCAAACACCTTTATATTTTCTAATATTTTTTAACAATCTTGGCCGCTGAAACAACCATCCACTTTATTTTACAGCATATGACAACGTAAGATAATGTAAAGCAACACAACAAGGCCCAATATAGGACACGACATTTGGCAAACTTTTTAGATGATGTGTTATTGTTTGTAATCTATCGTTTGTTGTGTTGTTGAGTACGAAAATTTTGTTTATTTTTGTTATTTATAAAGTAGTTAAATCTAACACTTATCCAATTAAAATGGTGGTAAACTAATGTGAACGAGGAATAAGTTAAACGACCGAAGTAGATGTTATTGTAAACCTACACAGATCTATTATTATTAAATAATATAACAAATCTAAAAATCAATAAATGAGCTGTCAGATTACATTTACTTATAAATTGCAACAATAACTTTTAGTGATATTCTTTTTTCCTAAGGTATAAAATTTAATTTTCTACCCCTAATCTTCCTCATATTTCAGAAAATTGTGAGGGAATTTTAGGATATGGTTCATTTAGCCTTTCAAAGTCATCCAAGGATTTGATTTCTTTCAGTCTAACTTCATGATCATGACATTATTAAGCTAATGAAGATTTTACTTGTACTTTGATTCATTTACAGTTCATCTCTACTAAATAGAATTACATTTTATAGAAATTGATGTAGCTTTGCTATAAGAGGTCATTTCAAACCATTTTAATTTAAACCATGTTCAAAATAAAAATGTTATCAGAATCATAGTCCGCCAATATTTATTTTGGCTAGTTTCTTATAAGAAAAATTGATTACTTAGATTGTAAAAATTGCCAAAATCATTCCAGGTAGAAGTTTAAGTATTCAACATTGACTACTAATTTTGAATTTAGAGATGAGAGATTGAAAGTTGAAAAATAAAATGAAACATTATCTTAGGATTAGATTAGGATATTTAAAAAGCTAATAAAAATATTTTTAAGAGCAAGTTATAAGATCTTAATATTTGAAAAGTACATGAGGAAATTAATATTATGAAAGAAAAAGTAGCAAATAATATTAAACAAGTTGTGAAAAATGTGTTTGGTGAATCAAAAGTAAAAACTCTTATTAATAAAAATAATTGTTGGAGTCAAAATATATAAAGGAAAAACTAAAAATAATAAATCTTGTTATAAAAATTAGTTTTAATGTAAAAGATCGGAGAATTGAGAAATATATAAAGTGACTTATAGAGATTTTAAGAAAGCAATATGTAATGCAAAAGATTCAACATTTAGTGATTTATACAATAGATTAGATACTAAAGGAGAAAAAAGATGTATAAGCTAGTCAAACAAAGAGATAGGAGAAGTAAATATTTAGTTCAAATGAAATGCATTAAAGACTTAGATCATAAAGTGATTTTCTTAGACAAGAATATTCAACATAAGTAGATGAGATATTTTGATAAGTTTTTCAAAGAGGGTTATGAGAATATGATTGGTTAGCGATCTTAATACCTTAAATAAAAATAGAGATTTTTATTTTTATCATCGTATTAGTAAAATCGAAGTTGGAGAAGCCTTAAAAAATGAAATTTGTGAAAGCAGTAGAACCTGATGATACTCCAATAGAATTTTAGAAATGCTTAGGAGATCAAAGAATTTTTTGACTTACAAATTTTTTAAATATTATTTTAAAGATTAAAAAGATGTCAGATGAGCGGAAAAAGAGTTTATTAGTTTCTATTTTTAAAAATAAAGGTGATGCACAAGAGTGAGCAAATTATTGACAGATCAAATTAATGTGTCATACATTAAAATTACAGAGAGAGTAATTGAGCATAGATCACAATGTAATATAAAAAATTCTTAAAACCAATTTGGATTCATGCCGGGTAGGCCTACTATGGATATTATACATTTGTTGAGAGATTTGATGTAGAAATATAGAGAATAAGGAGGATTTATATATGATATTTATTGATTTAGAGAAAGCATATGATAAAATTTTAACAGAAATGCTTTGGAGAGTTTTAGAGAAGAAAGAATTTAATATTTTTTATATTCAAGCCTATATGTATATGTATACTGGAGCTATTACTTATGTTAAAACTTAAGAAGGATTGACCAAGTATTTTCCTATTTTAGTTGGATTACATCAAGGATTGGCTTTAAGCACATATCTTTTTGCTTTAGTTATGGATGTTCTACAAGATGATGTACCTTGATATATGTTTTTTGTTGATGATATTCTTCTTGTTGATAAACTAAAGACGAAGTTGAAGAAAAACTTTAATTATGGAGGTTAATCTTAGAGTTTAAAGGCCTTTGTTTGAGTATATTTAAAATCGAATACATGAAGTGTAATTTTAATATTAGTAGATCTACTTGTGGGATTGTGACAATGAGTGATAAAGTTATTAAAAAGAGTGAATATTTTATATCCTAGGTTGATTGTTCAAAATGATGGTGAAATAGATGAGTATGTATTAGTAGAAGTCAAGTTGGATGGTTGAAGTAGAGGAATGCATTAGTCCTATAGTGTGATAAAAAAGTACCTCTTAAATTTAAGAGAAAATTTTATAAGATGGTGGTGAAACCAACAATACTTTATGGCGCAAAATGTTGGCCAGTAAAAGAGAAGTATAAAATTAAGGTCTCATTTGGGACAATCCACCTGCGGTGTGGTTCGAATTGCACTATCCAGGCTTTTGGCAAATTGCGGTGAAGCTACGTTTTGAGGAATCTGCAGCAAAAAAGTTGTGTTTTCCAACCTAACTAGGCTAAAAAGCTATAGTTTTACCTTTTTTATTTTTTAAAAAAATTAATCGTACTCTTTGTTTGTTCTTTCTACAACAAACCCATCACTATTTTTTTTCACACGCAGTATCCCAAAGAGACCTTAAGTGTTGCAGAGATAAATATGCTCAGGTAAATGTGTAGCTTTACTCTTAGAGCAAAATGTGAAATGAATAGATCCATGAAAAGGTTGGAGTAGATCTAGTTGTAGATAAGATTAGAGAGAATTGATTTAGATTATTTGATCATATAAAATGTCAGCCGGTCGATGACTCGGTCAAGAGAGTACATGTATTAGATTATGGCCTATATTGAGAAAGACAGAAGTAGACTTAAAAAAACTTGGTTAAGAAATATAAAAAATGACTTTAATTTATAGGAATTAAATGAGAATATGATACTTAATAAGACAATAGAGAAAAGGGATTCATATAGCTGACCCCACATAGTGGGATAAATACTTGTTATTGTTGTTGTTGGTTACTTTTGCCACTTCTTTATGCTTCATTTTGTCATGTATGTGTGGTTTCACAGTAGTTTTTTGAACTACATTTTGTTAATTAGTTTAATCAATAATGCAGATTGTTTTGGAAGATGGGAAGTCAGAGCGAATCACTGTTATAAAAGAGAAGCCTGCGTCCTCACAGCATGCTTTGACGGAGTATAAAGTGATCAAAACATCCCACGGTCTGTAAGTAAAGTAAATAAAATATTTAACAAGTAGCTTTTGACTTTACAAAAAGAATTTCAGTATCTTTTAAGCTCTTTCAAATGGCTGTGAGCAACTGTGGAACTGCACATTCACTATTGCCAGATTTTTTGACCGTTACTGTTTCTTCAACCTTTTTCTCCAATTTGCAGGCTATACATGGCTGGAGCTATGCCCTCTAACCGGTAGAAAGCACCAGGTACATTAGAACTGGAAAAAAAATTGTTCTTTTTTATGCATTTCAGCTGGTTGATTCCAAGACTAATTTCTTCCTCAAATCTGTATTCCCAACTTGGAACAAACTAAGCTCCGAGTCCACTGTGCTGAGGTTCTCAAAACACCTATAGTTGGTGATTACAAGTATGGTTGGCATGCACACAGGAAATGGGAGCCAATTGTGACAGCTAAAACTTCAAATCTCCCCAAAGAAAAGCTTCCTTTGAGCCTCGACTTTGAAGGCGGAAGCATATCTGAGAAGCAGCCTCGCCTGCATCTTCACTGCAGGCAGATGATCCTGCCGGACATCGCCGAAGCTGTCCGGCATATGGAGTCATCATCAATAACAAACTGTGATTTTGCAGAACTTGATAAGCTTGACTTGGTAGCTCCTTTACCTCCATATATGCTACTGAGTTGGAACATTCTAAGTTTTTAGCAAGTATTATGTTGCTGTTATTTCCCCTATCCCACTCCTTTTCTGTTTTATTATTATTATTATTATTAAAGAAAATTTCAAATTGTTATTGGAAACAATATTGATTGCTCAAGTCTCAAACTGATGATCATTTTTATGGACTTTATCCCAATTGTTTGAGTTTGGTGCAAAGAAGCTGAAGTTTTAATAGTTCTTCTTGAGTATTGTTTGAGATATAAAGTATATTCTTTGTAAATTATGTTGAAAAATTTATATCCAAGTAATATTAATCTGCATTTTTGTTTTATTATTTTTTGACATTAATTTTACCAATTTTTATAATGGAAAAAATTAAATGGGTTGGGGATATGGTCAAAAAAATTAATAGTTTAAGTTTTAAATTTTGATATTCAGTTAAAAATGATACTAAAAATGATGCAAATGTGATTATAAATAAGAGTTTAAATGATAATGTTGACGAAATTAATTGAGACAAAGGTAGAATTATAATTTCAAAGATTGTTGATGTTAAAATTATTAATATTATAAATACTTATTTTCCTCAAATAAGTTTGAGTGTATGTTAAAAAAAAAGGAATGACCTAATAGGATTAATATAAATGATATTTATTGAAGGAGTGATTATTGAAAGAAATTTAAATGAATATGTTGTAAAGTAGTAGAAGATTTTAAAAATATTTATAGACATTATGAGTTTATAATGATTAATGAAGAAGGTAGAATTATATTAGATTTTTTTTAGTTCATGATTCAATAATTGTTAATATTTTTATTTGAGAAAAGAGAAAAATATATAATCACTTATAAAAATGGATTGTTTATATTGTATAGTCATTCTAAATAAAAGTTTAAGTATTCAATTTTTATTATTAGTTTTGGATTTTAAGATGAATGGTTGAAAATGAAAAACAAATCAAGAATAAAAAAGTTTACTATAAAATTTTATTTAGATGTAAAGTTTGAAAAATTGAGAAAGATATATAATCAATATGGATTTTAAGAAAGTAATATATGATGCAAAAAAAAAATTTTTTTTAGTAATTTATATAATAGATTGAATACTAAAGAGAGCAAAAATGTATGTACAAGTTAGCTAAGAAAATAAATAAAAGTAAAGATTTACTTTATATAAAGTGTAATAAGTATGAAGATCAAAAAATATTTTTAGATTAAGATATTCAACATAAGTGATATGAATACAATTGATTTTAGCGATCTTAGTCTCTTAAATGATAATAAAGATTTTTGTTTTATCATCATGTTATTAATACTGAAGTTAAAGGGGCTTTAAAGAAAACGAAGTGTTAAAAAGCAGTAGAACTTGATGATATTATAATAAAAGTGTGAAAATGTTTAGTATATTAGGAAATTTCATTGCTTATTAATTTTTTAATATTATTTTAAAGACTAAGAAGATGTTAGATGAATGAAGAAAGAGTTTGTTCACGTCTATTTTTAAGAATAAAGGTGATGCACAAGAGTGAAAAGATTATAGAGGAATTAAGTTAATGCATCGTACATCAAAATTATAGGAAGAGTAATTAAGTATAAGTTACAATATGATATAAAGTTGCTTAAAATAATTTGGATTCATGACAGGTATGTGTACTGTAGATGTAATACATTTGTTGATAGGTTTGATGGAAAAGTACAAGAGATTTAAGGAAGATCTACCTATGATATTTATTGATTTAAAGAAAGCATATGATAAAGTTCTAAGAGAAGTGCTTTGAAGAGTTCTACAAAAGAACATTGCTTATATTCAAGACATTTAGGATTTATATATATTGGAGTTGGTACTTGAGTTCAAACACAAGGAGGATTGAGCAAATATTTTCCTATTTCAGTTGGATTACATCAAGGATTGTCTTTAAGCTATCACACAGGATGACCCCTACCCTTATTCTAGGTCAATTGAATGTAATAGGATGATTCGATTGAGATTCCACAACACATTTCAACCTGTCTTCTGGAACGAAGTGAAAAATTTATATTTAATCAAATCATCACAAAATTTAAAATTCATATACTAATTAATTCATATCACAAAATTAGAAGCATGAAAATCTTTAAGTTTGTACATAAATACAAAGTAATTAAAGGCATCAGTATTAAAGTTTTGTACGTACCCAAAAATCCTTTAATCTTCCCAGCCTAACAACCCCCTGACACCAGTTGGACAGCTTAACGGCTCCAACCTCAATATCAGAGTCGGGGATGCTAAGATCCCCTGCTCACGGCTCATTTCGTCAGAACTTTTGCCTATCTGCGGATATCTATAACATAGTCTTTCTGTCACAATTTTTTCTGACATTTCTCTGTTTATCACATTACTGTATTTAATAATTAATAATGCATATTTTAAAACCTTTCCATATGTCCAACAAAATCATATGCTATTAAAGAAAATGAACTCTTATAATCATTATACAGTCAAGTAATGAGCATTTGTAATTGCTGATATGAAATATCATATATTATTCACAATTTATAAGAATCGGTAAACGATTGGCATACATAGAACATAAACCGAATTTAATTTAGCAATTATGTCTCTCATCTCGACCGATTGTGATGTGCTCCACGTTTCTTTGAGTATACAACCTATAATTGAATTACTCTTTTGAATATATAAAACTCATAAATAAATTTAACACAATAGTATCACCAGCTTAAACTGCATTCTTACCTGAAATTGATATCTCCTTATATAATCTTTCGAAATACCAGGAGCACGACTCCAAAGTAATCTTACTATACTAATTACGATTAAATCAGTATAATAAAGTTAATAAAAATGCCAATACAAATCCCCCATTCTAATACACAAAAATTCTGCAACTCACCTAACAGCCAAAAATATGTCCTCTAGCAGATTTCAAAACTCCCAATTATGCATTTCTACACCAAGGAAGGCTGCCGGCAGAAGGAAAAAGGAATAGGGAAAGAAACCTAGCAACTCACAGAATTCCCTAGGCTTCCCCCGATCGGCCAGGACTAGGAAATCCCCTATTCGAGTCGATCGGTTCACGGGACTTCCCAACCTGTGCGACTTTTCTGACGGGCGTGGCGGTTCAGGGCCGGCGAAAGCGATCGGGTCCAGGCGAAACGACACGGAAGAACCTGAGGCGGCGGTTCCAATCAAAGCCGACGCAGGATTCCACGGCTCGTGCGTTCTATGTCACGGGAGCGGCAATCCTTGTCGACGCCGAGGCGAGGAAAGGATCAGGGCTTAGAGGCGAACTCAATCTGAAGGAGGCCACGGCTTGGAGGAAATGAAATAAAAATGAACGGGTATACCTTTCGATAGATCTTAGCTATACGCGTGTCGAATTCCTTAATCCAGGCATTTATGCTGGGTCTACATAATATTTCTGATACGACGGATTAATTAGATAAAACAAAATTAATTTGGAAATTAGCTAATTTGGATATTACATATATCTACTTTAGTTATGGATGTTCTTACTGGACATTTACAAGGGAATGTACCTTAGTTTATGTTTTTGGCTATGATATTTTTCTTGTTAATAAGACTAAAGAGGGATTTCAAGAGTAACATGAAATATGAAGGTTAACCTTATAGTCTAAAGGCTTTCATTTGAGTTGATCTAAAATCAAATAACATGAAGTATAATTTTAGTTATAAAAGATCTAGTGGTGAGGTTGTGATAATAGATGATCGGGTAGACTTAAGGAAACATTTTATAAAATGGTGGTGAGACTTGCAATGATTTATGACTCAGAATGTTGATCAATAAAGAAGAAGCATAAATTTAAGTTAAGTGTCGCAGAGATAAGGATGCTCAAGTAGACGACTAATCTTATACTTAGAGACAAAATGCAAAATAATTATATATGTGAAAAGGTTGGAGTAGCTCTAGTGGCAGATAAGATTAAAGAGAGTCACTTTAGATGATTTAGGTTGCATAAAATATCAGTGGTTTGATGACCCAGTTAGCCATTTCAAGTTCTATCATATAGGGGTATGCGTTTGGTTGATTTGGATGGATTGGATGATAAATTTTTAAAACCGATTGGTTTTGGATTCCCAAAAATATTGAACCAAACTGACCAGATAAAATGAAAAATCAAACAAACCGAATAATAATTTGGTTTGGTTATTTTGGTTTGGTTTTGGATAAACTGAAGTTGGCTACATTTAAATATTATTTATATATTTTTTTTATTGTATAATGAACAAGCAATAAGTAAAATAACATAAATATAATAAAAAAAATGTAATCTTCTTGTGCTAAAAAAATATTTAAAATTAATTTTTACTTACCTGAACGATATTTTGAACTTAGAAGTTGATGGAACAATATTACTATATTATGAAACAAAAATATTTTAAAAAATGGATAATGGTCCTCCAAAAAAAGCACCTACCAAGTATTCAAAAAATAAATAAAAATAAGTATATAATGATAATTACATAAATTAATAATATCAGATTACATATAATTACTTTGATTAATTTAGTTCCATCCAAAATTTTATTTAACAATCCGATCCAAAAACCAAAAATCAAAGTTTTCTTTAATTAAAACCAAAATCCAAATTATTAAGTTCAAAATCAAACCAAATTACTCAAAAAATTTTGATTCGGTTTGATTTTTTGGTTAGAACCAAATAATGCACACCCCTAATCATATAAAAGTATGACATAGAAGCTGCCATTGTCAAATTCTACAACAAAAATCATTAAACTGAAACTTAATTAAGTAAAAAAATATATGTTAAGGTAACAGATTCACATAAGAGAATAAAAGATTTACCTTATTGAATTACTAATATGTTTTTTTGGTAATGAGTTGATGAGTTAGGTATCACGTTAGCTAATCTGAAATACTGACTCAGAAGACACGACAACCATCTTTACACGACAAGGCCATTTTACTCTCATCAAATTATATATATATATATATATAAAATTTTAAACACATTTATGTAATTTTTCTAATATAATACAAAATATAATAGATAAAAAATGTATCAATTTTTCTGTTTCATACTTTTATAATATCTACCCGCAAATAAATTACATGATGAATTAAACAAATTTTGTTATTTTGTAAAATATTATTTATAGTTTCAGTCTAATTAAATGAACCCTGAATCACAATTTGTAGCGTATAATGATAATAAAAACCCACCAAATTAAATTATAGAACTATGTTAATAATTGATTTAAACTGGTAGAAAGTTGCTTTATAGGATTTTTTTTATTGATAATTATGTTTTCTTTTGGAGGGAGTAAGCAAGCAGCTAACGTTTAGTTGAAACGTCAAAACGTCACTGGCAGTTGCCAACCTTCATCAAAGGCTTTTGTTTCATAGCAACACAATAATAATAATAAAATAATGAAGTCAATTATATTATATACATAAATAAATCTGAATTGAACTGTCATGACTCATTGCTTCAATATGTTTGACTTAATTTTTAAATTAGACTTAATTAAATATAAATTAGGCTTTTTTACAATTTTAAAATACGCAGTCAGCGAGAATTAGACCCAGTGCCAGTCGACCACTAATCGACTTTAATTTTTTAAAAAAAATTTAAAGAACAACAATATTTTTTTTTATATCAGCCATCTCGATTTTACGCGCTTAATATTAAGGTAATGAAATTCTATTTCATGACAACTTCGACGATAGCAGCTTTTGAATGTATTAATTTTTTGAAAAAATAAAGATATCGGCATTTTTTTATATACCATTGTCATCCGGATTTCTATGTTTGGTATCGTTGGAAGGTAATAAAAATTATACAACTTTTATGTTGATAACTTTTGAATCTCACCAGTAGCTATATTTTACAAATAATTTTAATAATTAGAATTTTCTTAGAAATCAAATGAAGCATTTCATAATTTGTTATATCTCACTACACTAAAACACTCTTATTAAAGTGCAAGGCATTACATATGCGTTTGGTTATATTCAATTTCTTCACCACATATTGAGATAAGGTTGTGTTAATGTATGTTTTTTTTTATGATAATGTCTTTTCTCTTAAGAGTTTGTTAATTGCACTTTAATAAGATTGTTTTAACATAGTGAGATATAACAAATTATGAAATGCTTCATTTGGTTAATTTCTAAGAGTGAAAAATTTTCTTGATTTAACTATTTCGTAAAATATTACTGCAAAAATATGGTTTCGTGAAAGTTGTCAACAAAGAGAATTTTTTTATTACCTTTTAACGATACCCACGCCGAAATGACCGAATGAGCCATATAAAAATGAGGCTACCGCAATATCTTTATTTTTTTCAGAACTTCAAAATTCATACATTAAAAGCTACCCGCAAGATTCATTAAAGTTGTCAACATGAAAGTTGTATAATTTTTTATTACCTTTCCAACGATATTAAGCACGCCAAAATCCAACATCGGATAAGCCTGATTTGACCAAAAAATAATTGTTATTTACTTAAATTTTTTTTAAAAATTAGCCGTAATGGCGGTGGACGGAGTTTGTCAACCGATGGGCTTAAGGGTCCTATTTTAAATTTTTTTTAAAGCCTAATTTGCTAATTACAGTTTTAATTAAGCCTAATTTGAAAATTAAGCCAATATGTTTTATGCACTTCTAACAATTTTTCCACCAATTACTCACTAATATTTTGATGCAAGTTGAAATTTTATTTCTCTATAATGAGACAATAAATCATGAAATTAACTTATTATAATTAATTATTAATTAGTAAATTAGAAATATATTAATCCAATTGATTAACTCTGAATCTATTCATAAATAATTAAGCTAATTAAATTTTAATTAAACCTTAATTAAGTGAACATTACTATTTAAAATTAATTAATAATAATTTTAATGGATTCTCCTTTGAAATATCTTTAAAATGAGCAATCATTTTTTAAAAAAATTTTTCTACAATTAGTTATGAATTTTAAAAGTTTCAGCCTTAAAATTGGATTAATTATCCTAATTAAAGCCCTAATCTCATCTGCGCCACGTGGCTGCTGACGCAGTGAGCTTTCCACGGCATGACGGAATAGACTATTTAAGTAATCACGTCGGGATGGTGACTCGGATTTCGACGGATGCACTTTCCCGTGGACCGTTCGATCTAAGATCGGATGACCGCGAATAAATCCACGATTTCGAAGGAAAAATCTGGGGATCTAAGCGTAATTTGATTAGGAACATCCATTCCAATCATGCAAAATGGACAGATCATGTTTTGTCTCCTCCCGAGTGGGGAGAGACGGACACCGTCCGTCTTTCCCCATTCGATCCCAGCTCACCCGAGCTCGGATTGGGATCAAAATGATCCCACATCAGGAGGAGGAGGCGAACACATCCAATGGCTAAAATCTCATGAAATGAACATTCCCTTCACAAAAGACCAACCCATTTTCATACAAGGATCGGTTTTGAGAAATTATCTCTGTGGAGCAAATGTCTAGCTGGGATGGACCGAGGTAGCTTCGTTTGGTAGAAACAAAGCCCTGTTGAGCCACACAAAATTTGATTTTAGCTGGTTTGCTCTATGGACCAAGCTCCTCCCTTTGAGAGTTTGGTTTTGATCGAACTATGGCTTTTGCGGCTTGGAACCTTGGGAAATGATTTGGTATTGCTCGACGAGGTGTGGTGATGGTGTGTGAGTTTAATTGAAGTTTGATGGAGTGGAGAAGAAGTATGAATCAAAAGCACCCTCCCTATTTTGGTTTCACACGGTAGAGAGAAATTTTGATCGAGGGAGGCTTGGGAAGGCTTGAAAATGCTCTGGATTTTTTCTGACTTGGGGGCTCAGAGAGTACGAATGGTGATGAATCGCTCGAATTGAGGGGGTATACCCCTTAATCGCACTTGATGGACGGAACGAATCCGTCCCTGAATTTTCGTTGATTTGCTGCCATCGAGGCATCAGAGGGGTCGTCATCTCCACGTGGCACACCATGGTTGTAGGAAGTTGTGGCAGGGAGCTCAAGGCAAGAAATGGGGGGAATGAGTTGGCTTGGTCCTTTGGGTGCTTGAGTATGAAGGAAGAGGAAGAGTTGAGTTTCCTTTGATCCATGGCTGATCCTAGGCTTTCTTAGGTTGGGCTAGGAAGGCTAGACACACTCCATTTGGCACTTGGATGGTTGCCCAAGTGATGGGGGAGTGGATTTTGCTTTTTATGGAAAGAATCTAATATGGGGAGGTTTGTCCAATGGCTAATCCCCTTGAATTGGGTCCCACTTGGATTTGAGCTGGTTTGGGTGTGATCTAGGACTGGTTTGGGTTGGGTTTGGCTAGCTCCTAAGGTTCCATGGGTTGGTTTGGCTTCATTTGATCAAATGAGTTCATTTGAGTTCATGTTGAGTTGGGTTGACCAATTGGTCAAATTGGGACAAACCAAGGCTTTGGGGTTAGGTTCATATGATGTTTTGGAGAGTCTTAGTTCAAGTGGTTTTGATTAATTTGGCTTAGGTTTGATTTTGGCTCATTTGGATTCAAATAGGTCAAATGGGCTAAGTTGACGTGTTTGACCAATTTGACCAAATTGGGTTGGGTTAGGTGTTAGTTCAAGTTTAATTGATTAATTGAAAATGATTATAGGCTTTGGTTTGATTTGATTTCGGTTTAATTTGGATTTTGGCTATTTTGACCTTTTTAGGCTAATTTGGGCTAGGTTTGGTCAAGTTGATCAATTGGTCAAATTGGGCTTGATTATGGCTTTAGCCAAGTTCAATAAGTGATTTTGGAATGAACTTGAGCTATTGGTTGCAATCAATTTAGGTTAAATCATGATTTGACCCTTTTGGCTTTTTAGGCCAATTTAGGTCAACTTAGGTCAAATGATCAATTGGACTTGGTTTATCTTAATTAAAGGTTTG
Organism: Cymbidium sinense; assembly: GCA_021442155.1. NCBI lineage: Eukaryota > Viridiplantae > Streptophyta > Magnoliopsida > Asparagales > Orchidaceae > Cymbidium > Cymbidium sinense. The sequence goes on from CM038219.1 coordinate 54,404,095, forward strand.
GTCATGTTCAATCATTGATTATGAATGGATTTGGATCAATGATTTAAATCAATTTGATATATGGTGGGTTTTGGCTAGTTTGGATTTCATTTGGGCTAAATGTTGACTTAGTCAAAGGACTAAGTTGACTTGGTTTGACCCAATTCAAGGTAGTTGATTACCCTAGGATGATTGTTGATCAAGATATGAGGTTTGGATGGGCTTGATTCAATCCAATTGGGTTGGATTAGAACTTGGCTCAAAAGGGTATTTTAGGTCACTTTGGGTCAAGTGGACCTAAATGGGTCAATTGATTTGGTTTTGGCTTGATTCAAGTTTAGTTAAACTCATATATGAGCCTAGGATTGAAATATAAATTCAACTACAATCAATTTGGGCTATGATGGATTTTGGCTTATTTGAAGTTTTCAAGTCAAAAAGGCTAACTTGGGCTTGACTTGGGTTGACTTGAGTTTGGTTTGATAATTATAGTTTATGTTTATATTTGGGTAAGTAATTGAAGGAATGATTGATTCATGAAGAAATCCATGGGTTTTGAATTGGTTTGAATATCATTTGGTCAAGTTCAAGAAATTAGCTTAAAAGGCTAAAATTGAAAATTTAATTTGATTTAGTTTTAGCTATTTGGATTTATATTTCATTTATATTTGTGAATATAAATGAAATATATAAATAATTCATGAGAAAATCACTTGAGTTTGGAGTGATTTGGAAGCAAATTTGACCAAGTTTAAGGATGTAAGCTAAAAGGGCTTAAGTTGGGAATTGATTTAGTTTGATTTATTTTTGGTCATTGGAGGGTAGGTTTCATTTATATTTGTAAATATAAATGAAGGAATAATTTATTTATAAAGAAATCAATTGAATTTGGGTTGATTTGAGTTGAGATTTGATCAAGCTTATGGAGGTAGGTCCATAGGGCTTAAGAAAGGATCTTGATTTGATTTGATTTAGTTTGATTTGATTTGACTAGTTTAAATTTGGATTTCATTTATATTTGTGAATATAAATGAAGGAATGATTGATTTATAAAGAAATCAATCAAGTTAGATTTTGTTTAAAGGGGGTTTTGGCTTAGGAAATTGATTTGATTTCCAATCATTTGGGTGTGATAATTTGGGTTGCAATTTGATTTGAGACTAAATGAATATTTGAGAAAATCAATTGAATTGGAGTTGATTTGAATCTAGTTAATGCTAAATTCATAAGACAATATCAAAGGGCTTAAGAAGGGTTTTGGAATTTGAATTTGATCATGGGTTTCAATCATTTGGAGTTGGATTTGATTTATGATTTGGATTTGAATTTGAGGTTTGGTTTGAGGAAGGAAGCATGGATTGGGTTTGAGCCATAGGGTAGGTAAGTTTTCTTAAGTCCCTAAGGCATGACCTATTCTTATGGCTAATCCTTCTAAGTCTCTAGGCTCAGTTAAGTGTTCATAATCACTAGAAGTGTCTTAAGATTAAGGAGCTCTTAGTGTCTACAAGAGTCCTAGATCTATGATGAGGAAGTTGAGAACTCACTCCAAAAGTGAGGTCAATGGACATTTAAAGAACAAAAAAGTTGGTGTCAAAAGTAGGTAAAGCTTAGAAAAGATTGATTGTTGTATTCATGATTGTATGTTATACTATAAGGACAATACACAGGATGTTGAATGCAAATTTTATAAAGCACTTTAGTTCAACCTATAGAGTAGAAAACAACGCAAATAAAATGATGTACTCCACAAGTGATTGTGCTACTTGTCGCTTATTCCATGTCTCCAAAGAATATACGCCTCCATGTGTTTAAATAAGCACGTTCAATGGCTCCACGACAGGGCAACTGCACCAAATCTCTTGAGTCATCTATCATATGGAGATGAGTGGAAGCATTTCGATCATACTTATCCTATTTTGTAGCTGAGCCACAAAATGTCGCCATATGCTAGTGGTTTCACACAATATAATCAATCTGTGTCATCTTATTCCTATTGACTAATGATAGTTACACCATACAATCTACCTCTAGAAATTTGCATGACCACACTTTATATGTTCTTAACTCTAATCAAACCTAGGCCACATAACTCTAAAGCAAAGATGATGCCTTATTCCAACCAGTAATAGATGAGTTGAAAATCTAATGGGATATTGATGTACTCACATATGATATTGTAAAGGAGAACTTTCAAATGAAGGCAGTGATGATGGACTTTTAATGACTTTCCTGTGTATTGAATGTTATTAAGGTGGACAACTACTAGGAAGTTGTTCTGTCAATACTACATGGATTTATCAAAGGCCTTTAATCTTAAAAATGGTCCAAAAAAATTCTTGATTTGATTGTCATCATATGTTCTTTTCTACTGAACATCCATTTAGAAGAAAAAAAATGCATTTATAAAAAATTGACTTGAAAAGTCTAAGCCACCTCCAAAGTTATGTGGGGATGACCTATGACAAATTGTTAGTTCAATTCCAACTATAATTGATTCTCCCATGTTATCTGGCAGTCATCTTCGGTTATGGTGTTAATCACAACTAAATGAAAAAGAGTATTTTTGGAATGTACCATACTAAAAATCTAATCTTATAAGGTATAATCTTGATCTAATGCACACTGAAAAAACTTATTTGATAATATTTTCAATATAGTGATGGATGTTAGGGGTAAAAGTAAAGATGATGTGAATGTAAGATAGACTTAAAGAAGTATTGTCATAAAAAAAAGTTAGAATTGAGAGAGACTATAGTTGACATATTTTTGAAGCTTAAAGCCAAATGTTGTCTCACAATAAAATAGTAAAGAGTAGTTTATGAGTAGGTATAGTCATTGAAACTACTATATGGGTATGCATTCAATTTGAGTCATATATTGATGTGAGGATAGAGAAAAAAATTGGAATGAAGAGCCATGATAGCCATATTTTTCTACAACTCTTACTTCAGTTGCATTTAATTCTATACTAGATCAAACACTAAATCCTCTTATTAAACTTAGTCTCTCTTTAAGGAACTAATCTCAGCTTTTAGGTAACTTAAAGTTAACATTCTAGTCATAATCTATAAGTTTGAAAGGATACTTTTTCTCTACTTTCTTTGACTCAATGGAGCACTTACCGATACATCTATCATATGAAGTTAGAGTGGAAGGACAAGTACAATATTGTTGGATGTGTCATTTTGAAAGGTATGTATGTTTCATTTGCAATAATATTAAATAACTATTAATCTAAGCACATTTATTTTCTAAAATTACTATAAATTTTTAAATAAATTCAAGATAATTATGAAAAATAAAGCACACTCTAAAGGATTAATATGTAAAGCTCATTTTGCCCAAGAGACTACAAACTTTTGCTCCTATTACTTTAAAATGCATGCATAGATGGATGATGTCGAAGGTATTGAAACTTCACATAATGTGTTATCCATTTTTCAGCCTTATGGAATAGCATTGGGTAGAAGCATATTAAAATAGTTGAATGATAAGGAGCTAAGGGCAATGAAAGTCAAGTTCTTCTCAACTGCAATGAAGTTCAATATTTTCTTAAGTCTGTCAATGCAATAATATCCTTTTATAATTGTACTTGAATATAATGTTCATCTAATCATGCTTATTTCAATATTGATTCAGACTATTCATAAACTCATTAAATTTAGATGATGCTGCCATTATTAGTAGGAGGGTTGAAGACGACTTTCCTATAGGGTTCGAATTACATGTAAGCAATCAACACTATGATCTTAATATTTTTTTAAATTAATAGTGGTATTTTTTTATGCTACTTAATATAATTTGTTCATGATTGAAAGAACAGAGTGAAGAATAAGGACTTTCATGAACTTGCTTGGGGATTTTATGCGAATTGTAAATATGTGGCCGATTTATAATGTAAATGGCTATAGATTTTACATAAGTTTTAAGTCAAAAAGTAAAATATATAACTAGAGTTTGCATTAGAGGAAACACGCATTCAAATGATGAGATAGATTATTATGAGATTTTATAAGAAATTGTGTAATTACAGTATCTCAGATCAAATGAGAGGAATGTCATTCTATTCAATTATGAACGATTTAATCTTGTATGTAATATAAAAGAAAAGAAACATAAATCATATGAGATCTGAAGTGAAGTTTACTAAAAACTATGCTAAGTTCAATTTATTATTGTCACCAAGCAAGCAATGTGTATTACCTGAGATATCCAGGAAAAGCAAGAGAGAAAATAGAATGGGCAATGGTAATTAAGATCAAACTTAGAGAGCAAGTGTAGATGTTTAAAATACTATTGAACTTGCTCATCAAGAGAATGATATGATAGGTTTTGGACTTCTAGTTGATGATGTTGAGTCAATAGTAATCTTGATTGATACTAACGCTAATTATGAGAATGTTATTTAGTCTGAAGATGAGGATATTGAGGATGATGATGAACATAACACTATAAATTTAACTTCTAGTGATTCATCAGAATAAAATACATAACATATGTGTTAAAGGTGACATATATTTTCATTTAATACTTATATGCACATTATCTTTTTCAACATATACATTAAAAGTAGGAGTCTGAAGTTACATATTATCTTTTTGGTAGCATATACTGCACTTATATACTATTATTTTTTTACTTTTCTTGCATATTATTTTTTTACATACTTTAGTTGCACGCTATTTTCTAGATAATGTACTTGTGCCCTATTTTTTATATTTATATTTATGCCTTATCTTTTAAGAAATTATTCTTACATACTTTATTGTACACTATTACATGTTGTCTTTTACATACTCTAGTTTACTACTTAACATTATTTCTAACAGATCTAACCATTTTTTTATAATAGATGGTATCAAGTGATGGTGATGATATTTCACGATGATCGATTACGAGCATCTTTAGAAGGAAGAAGAAGATTGTGTCATGACCTAGTCTTCAGGTTACCACCACGATCACCACCATGACATCCATTTCGATCTCGTCACCTCAAACTTCTATATCTATTGATACACACGCCTACCACTCTCTTGAACCTGTGGATACTACACTATTTTACCCATATTAGGCACACACAGGTCATAGGGAGCTTAGCTTTCACCATTCTCCAACAAATCAGACCAATTCATCTACACCCATTGAGCCATCGATGACACACACTTTTATTGAGCCGGAAAGTGACACATAAGTTTATCTTTGAACTTTTAGCTTTATATTTTTTGCAGTTCAAATCATCTGACTATATTTTTCAGGTTTAATCCTTCCAGAAAAGCCATACACAAAATTAAATGCATAATAAGGTGCAAATTTAGTGATCCTTAGGTTTCATGGAAGAAGGTGTCAGTTGAAGTGTGTGACATGTGGTTTAGAGAATTTGAGGTATTATCATTACTCTTTAGGTATATTTAATATATTATATTATGTTAAGGTACTATTAATTATCATTAATGTATTTTTCATTACAAAATAATTTTAAATGGCAATCAGAGCATAAAGCTAGAACATCAAAAAAAATTTTGAGTCTAGAGGTGTAGCATGTTTATGCAATATGTTCACTAACATATGCAAGTCTAGGTGAAAATTGATTTGAATTGAAGAGAATGTGTGGGTTGAGCTCTATAGAGCTTGGGTCTCCCTAGAGTACATTTGAAAGAGGGAGTAGGCTAAACAAAATTGAGGTTTTGATTATGGGGGCATGGGCAACTCTATACATATTGGAAGTTCAATTCCACACACTGAGCACAAGCGAAGGATGGTGAGACATTCATTACTTATAGTAATTAAATTTATAACCATGCTTAATTAATTTTATTTGAGTGATTACAAATGAAAGTATTTGGAAGGGAGCCAACCACTACAAAATTATATAACATAACACATCAGCATCACCACTAGTGGGTTGAGGTTCGATCAGAGAGCTTATATAAGTTGACATATTATTTTTCAATTATAATTTTATTAAAATATGTTTTATTTAAATAACATTATAATTTCTCATAGAATGATTACATAAGGCTGAAATAGGTTGCTAGTCAGAGTTCTACCAATGCAAATAATTCTAGTGGGCAGTTTGAGCAGCCAAAGCATGACATATGAAAAGAAGCTATTGGAGGTAAAAAGAAGGAAAGTATATGCAGCCTAGGCTCGCAAGGGTTGGCCTATGATGCAGTCCTGTGATTCAATCGACAAGATAACATGTTGTGATGAGGGTTAATGACATGGAGGCAAGGATGATCACTTAGTTGGAAACTCGGATAGCTACCATGGAGGCTAAAATAGAGAAGATGCCTAGAGATAAATGGAAGGGGAATGAGTTAGTAGTGGAGGAGGATGACAATGATAAGTAGACTGAAGATGATTATGTTTTTATTTGTACTTATATTTTTTATTTCTAGCTTGAACATTTTGTATTTACTTATACATGTATGATATTATTATGATTGTATAATTTAAGTGACTGGATGATTTGTTGAAATGTTAATATTTTAGAACTATTTAATTTCAATGAAAGAAAATTTCAATGAGAGAAGTGATTGATCTATCTTTTTTATTTGTATGAATTTCTTGTGTAGATGTTATGAGTATATTAGAGTCAATTATGAAGTAATTATAGAGTTATTATGTAATTTTTTTTGCAGATATAAAAATTGAAACAAATGTGAAGCTCTTTCTTTTTTTTTTTCAAATCTGTGCCGATGGATTTTCGATGGATTTTCGATGGATTATCTGTTGTTAAGTTCAATACAAACCATCACAGTAGTTATGACAGATAAAAATTTCTGCCGACGAATTTTCCAGCATAAATCCACCATTGGAAATTTTGAGAGGACTTTCCACCGCCATAAATTTTGCCAGGGAATTTCTGCCAAAAATTTTCCTTCAGCAAGCTTTTCACGAGTTTGTACTTTTATTCTTTGTAAAACTATTTCTGACATATTTGCAGATGGAAATCAGTTAGAAACATTTTTTCATCAAATTTTAGTCGATGTGATACATTTCCAATCAAGGTTTTACTGGCATGGTGAAATCCATTGGAAAAATAGTTTTTTGACAAATTTCACCCCTCCGGTAAAACCTTGGTTGAAAATACATCACAACAGCTAAAAATCTGAAAAAAAAAGTATTCTAGTAAATTTTCAACCAAGGTTTTATCAGTGGGATGAAATTTTTCAGAAATCGATTAGAAAATTGTACTTTGGACAAATTTCACATAATTTTATAATTTGTTTGCCAAAATTGATAGTTTTTTGTAGTGATTTAAGTGCTTCATAATCAAAATAAAGTACAAATTCATATAAAAGAATATAATGTCATCAATAATGAAAAGTTTAGATAACAACATAAAACTCACGATCATATGTGGAGTATTGTTGATATGTTTCATTTAATTTTTTACTAAAGAAAGTAATGGGATAACCTTCTTGATTAAGAACACCTTCGATGCTAACCCTAGAAGCATCACATGACACCTCAAATACTTTATTAAAATTTGTTAATTTTATTATCAGAAAGCTTGTTAAAAGTTCTTTAATTATAAAAATGCATCTACAACTAACCCATGAAAACTAAAAAATATCATGAATTATGATTGTGGTAGTCACTCTTAAATGCTCCAATTTTTCAGGATCGACAAAGATGTTGTCGCAAAAATTGATGAATCCTAAGAAGATTATTAAAGTGATAATAAATGAGTTTTTTTAAGTGAATGCACAACCTTTCTTGAAGAAGCACCTCATAGACTTGTCATAAGTGAATCTCATGATCACTCGCACTCTTAACTAAAAATTAAAATATCATCAAATTACAAAGCTAAGAATTTTTTTTATAAAGTGGTATAAGATATGAGCCATTACTTGTATAAATGTAATTAGAGCATTGATAAGTCAATCACTAACCATTGATATAAATCATCTTTTGTCTTGAATGTTATTTTCATTCATCACCTTCTCGCATATGAATTTGATGATATCCACTTATAAGACCAATAATAGAGAAAATTACTGCTTCAACCATCATATTTACCATATCATCGAGTCTAGGTATATGGAACATATACTTAATAGTGATTTTATTAATAGCACAACTATCTACACAGATACACTAAGTACTATCTTTCTTTGGGGTAAGAAGCATTACGCATGCAGATAAGCTTTCTTGTATGAAACACTCATTAATAAATCAACTTATCATTTAAGCTCTACTTGTTCATTTGGGTTCATGCGATAGTGTGGTAAATTAGAAAGCGATTACCCAAAATTTAGCTTTATAACATATTGGATGCTCCTTAATAGGAGAAGCTCGCTAGGAAGTCATTGAGACAAATATCTTGATACTCAAATAAAAGTTCATGCACTTTAGATTGGAAAGGATTCAATAAAAGGTTGATTTATAAAAGTTATAATAACTAAAAAAAATTATTACTAATCTCTTGTTGAAATTGACATTTATTAATAATATATATATAGACTTCTTTTCTATAAGAGCAGAATAATCTTAAGGCTATTGTGAGGTGACCTCTTTAAACTTAGATGGATTTAACACAATTCTTTTACCTTAATTTAAAAGCATATTTATTAGAATATACATAATTTGTGACATCCATGTCAAAAATCCATAATCTACCTATTCCATTGAAAGAACATTACACCAAATTTTATCACTATATTCTCTTAATTGAATGGGTACATGTTAACCTCACTATATTCTCTTAATTGAATGGGTACATGTTGACCTCACTTTTGGAGTGAATTCTCAACTCCCTCATCATAGATCTAGGACTCTTGTAGACATTAAGAGCTCCTTAGTCTTAAGACACTTCTAGTGATTAAGTGAACACCTAACCTAAGCCTAGAGACTTAAAGGATTGGCTATAAGAATAGGTCATGCCTTAGGGACTTAGGAAGACTTGCCTACCCTATGGCTCAAACCCAATCCATGCCTTCTTCCTCAAACCAAACCTCAAATCCAACTCAAACCCAAATCATAAATTAATTCCAAACCACATGATTGAAACCCATAATCAAATCCAAATTCCTCCATATGCCCTTTGATTTTATCTTATGGACTTACCATTAATCAAATTCAAATCAACCCCAATTCAATTGATTTTCTCAAATATTAATTCAATCTCAAATCAAATTTCAAATCAATTCCAAACTCCAAGTGATTGAAACCCAAAATCAAATACAAATTCCAAAATCCCTTCTAAAGCTTAGCCAAAACCCCCTTTAAACCAAACCAAACTTGATTGATTTTCTTATAAATCAATCATTCTTTCATTTATATTCACAAATATAAATGAAATCCAAATTCAAATGAGTCAAATCAAATCAAAATAAACCAAACCAAATCAAGACCTTCCTTAAGCCATATGGATCTACCTCCATAAACTTGATCAAATCTCAATCCAAATCAACTCAAACTCATTGATTTTTTTATAAAACAATTATTCCTTCATTTATATTCACAAATATAAAGGAAACCACCCTCCATTAACCAAAAATAATAATTCAGATTAAGTGATTTCTTAGCCCTTTTGACCTACATCCATAGGTTTGGTTAAATTTGCTTGCAAATCACTCCAAACTCAAATGATTTTCTCATGAATCATTTATATCTTCATTTATATTCACAAATATAAATCCAAATGACCAAAACTAAGCCCAAATTTCAAATCAAATCCAATCCAAGCCATTTGAGCTATTTCCTTGAGCTAAGCCAAATCATACCCAAATCAACTCAGAACCCATGGATTTTCTCTTCAAACAATCTTTCCTTCAATCATTTTTTGAAATATAAATATAAACTTCAATTATCAAACCAAATCCTAGTCAACTAAAGTCAAGCCTATGTTGACCTCTTTTGACTTAAAATTATCATATGAACCAAAATTCATGACTTCAAACCACTTACAGTTGGATTTATATTTTCATCTCAAATCCATCTATCAAAACAACTAGACTTGAATCAAGCCAAGATCAAGCTATATGACCCATTTAGGTCCACTTGACCCAAAGTGACCTAAAGACCCTTTTGAGCCAAGTTCTAATCCAACCAAAATTGGATTGAACCAAGCCCATCTAAACCTCATAATATAACCAACAATCACCCTTGAATGATTGCCTTGAATTGGGTCAAACCAAGTCAACTTAGTCATTTGACCAAGTCAACCCTTAGCCTAAATGAACTAAACTAGTCAAAACCCACCATACACCAAATTGATTGAAACCATTGGTCCAAACCAACTCAAAATTGATATCCAAATGTGACTTGGCCATCACTTGAGCCAAACCAAGTCCAATTGGTCATTTGACCCAATTAATTTGACCTAAAAGGCTAAAATTGGTCAAATCATGATCTAACCAAAATTGATCATAACTAATGGTTCAAGTTCATACCAAATTGATTGTTGAACTTGACCAAAGCCTAAATTGAGCTTAATTGACTCACTAGACCCAAAACCTATTGAATCCAACTTGACCTAAAAGGGCAAATCAATCTAAAACCCAACCAAATCCAAATTGATTGAAACCAAGCTTGCCACACATTTCAAATGATCAACTAACTCCAAACCAAGCCATGACTTAAGCCAATTTGGTCAATTGGGTCAAATTAGTCAACTTGACCCATTTGACCCAAATGAACTCAAATGAGCCAAAACCAAATACTAAACTAAATTGAACTAAACCAATGACACCAATATACTCCAAATAGTCATATGAACTTAACTCCTTGGTTTAACTCAATTTGACCAATTGGTCAACTTGACCCAACCTAACCCAATTTGACCTAAATAGGTCAAATCAAGCCAAATCAAACCAAATGAACTCCAAATCACTTAAAATTTGGGCTAACCCACATTTGACCCATTTCAAATCTTCCCAAATTAAATGCATATCCAAAATATTACTTTGCCCTTGGTTCTAGGGCATCCCATGAGATAAGACACTTGCATTTTTTTGGTCATTTTCTCCCCTTGGCTACTTGACACCCATTCATTGGTCCACTTAAGCGCCAAGGACTTTGGCTAACCTGACCCAAGGGTGGTTGGGTCAGCCATGACTCATGGGGAGGTGAAATCACCTCCCAATTCCCATTAAAGCACTTGGCATCAAGGACACCCACTTCCTTTACGATGGCAGCCACCTCCCACCCTTCCTCCACTCATGAGAGGCCAAGTGGAGTGATTCTTTGCTAGCCCCGACCTCCCCATCACAACCATTGATTCAAAAAGCCAAATTAATCATCACAGACCAAGCCAAAGGAGGGAGGGGGTATACCCCCCTCATTCTCACTCAAATGAACACATCTCATTTCCTCAAAACCCTAGCATACACTCCTCTCCTTCCCAGAGCCATTTCCAGTGTCGAGCTCCCCACTGTTCCCTCTCTCAGTTTTACGTGAAACAAAAATAGGGGAGGATACCAGTGATTTCCATTTCCTCATTTCACAACTAAAGTATAATTAACTTTGCACACACCAACCTTGGACCTAGATGAGTCAAATCGAATCGCCTCCCGTTGTCTCCGACGGCTGGAAGTGGTACTTCGACCAAGGCCAATAACTTACGTGCCATGGGTTGGTCTTCCAAGCGATCCACGCCTTGGTGCGCTTGGATCGAACGGAGAAAGACGGATGACATTCATTTCTTGCCGCTAAGGAGGAGACATATCACAGACCGTCCATTCTGCATGATCGGAATAGACAGTCCTAATCAAATCATGTGTAGAACCCTTCATTTTTCCTTCAGAGTCACGGGTTTAATCGTGGTCATCCGATCTTAGATCAGACAGTCCACGGAGAAAACGAGTCCGCAATCCACAGATCCGATGGAATTTAAATAACGCGACATGGAAAGCGTCACATCACGCACGTAGGCCGAAGGTGATTAGCGTTAATTAGGTTAATTAATCTATTTTTAATGCTGAAACTTTCAAAATTCATAACTAATTATAGAAAATTCCAAAAAAATACAAATGAGGGCTCATTTTAATGGTATTTTAGAGAAGAATCCATTAAAATTATTATTATTTAATTTAAAAATAATTAAGGCTTCATTAATGTTTAATTAAAAATTTAATTAACTTAATTACTCTCTGATTAATTATCCAATTAATGTCAAACTTTCAAGAGTTGTTTAGGGGGATGACCTCTATCTTCACTAATTTTTTTTAGAATTTACTGGTTAGTTAATTAGAAAAATTAATTGATTAAGCCCTAATTACTCTCTTAGCTTAATTAATGATAATTAATCAAATGAACAATAAATTAATCAATTAATTAATCTTTTTAGCCTGTTAATGGTGAAGAAGTTCAGGGAAATGGATTGAGACTCCTCTTCCAATCTTTTCCTTAAGTCTTCTCCATTCCCTCTTGAAAATTAATTAATTAAAACTCATTAATTAATTAATTAATTAATTAGATTAATCAAAACTCAAATCATACCAGAACTTAATCAATTAATTGAAATGACTTTGGGATTGGGATTGAGCCTCTTCCTTGATCTCTATCCCTAAGTTTACTTCATCATCAATTAAAGATAATCAAAGGTTTTAATTAATCAAATAATGGCTTAATTAAAATTAAATTAATTTAAAATCTAGATCATCTTTAAGCTTTGATTAATCAAACTTTGGATAGTTCTTTAGATGTTTGATAGTCTAAATGAATTTAATGAAATTATGATTAGCTTACATGTGTGAGAAAATCATAAAAGTAATTAATTAAATTATTTAAGCTTAATTAATTATTAATTGTGAGTCAAATGCATTATGCCTCTTTCATTCTTAGAGCATTGCTAATTTATTTTCCATGTGGTTGCATATCATGTTAGCTCATCATTAATTAATTAATTAACTTAAGGTGATATAGGTAAGGGTTTTAATTCATATCTCAACCTAATTAAGCCATAAAATCAACCTAATTACCTCTTATAATAAACTAAATCAATTCACAAACATGGGAATGGGTTAAGAGCAGCAAATGATTGAATCTTCTCTTTCACATCTCTTAAATAAAATCAAACATGAAATCAAAATGACTTTAAGAAACTTTGGTTTATTTTAACTTAGCTCATTTAATTTGATTGTCCTTAGGAATTAGTTGGATTGAATGAGATTATATGCTTGTGTTTCTTTATTTCTTTCCAATCATATTAAAGTGTTGTATGTCACTTAATTCATGCATTCATTTCTTCAAAAGTCAATTGAAAATAAATGATTTTTTATGTTAATTTGTATGTGTTGACTTAATTAAAAATATGTGTAGCTATTATCACTATTAAATCTTAAATATATTTTCAAAACTTCCTGATGAATAAGAATATGTGTTATGACTTTAGTTATACATATATAGGAAGTGCATGTGAGTATAAGCTTAGTGTGTGAAGTGGAGTTTCTTTCTTTCATCCATATGTTGATTTGCATAAATATGAATGTTAATGGGTATATTAGTTTGGACATTCCCAGGACGCACGGCTTTAAGTAGCCCCAAGGAGGTCACTACCTCACTCTCTTGGTGCGAAAAAATGGCGACATAACTGTTTGATTTTATTCTTATGCATTTTGACCTTAGAATTTAGATAGAGCTTTAATTCATTTACACAAATAAATCACTTAAATTAAATTCAACTTTTGCATAGCTTCCTATTCTTATAGTTGCTTATACATTCACATGTATCTAAGGATAGTGGGTATATTAGTATGGACATTCTAGGGATGTACAACTTTAAGTAGCCCCAAGGAGGTCTCTACCTCACTCCCTTGATGCAAAACAATGGCATCATATCTACTTAAAACTTTTATACATTTCTGTGTACATTTCACTAATGAATGAAAACCCCTTTTCTATTAAAAAGAAACATGCATTCATACTTGGTTCAAGTGGTGGAATTGCTTAATCATATAATTTGAAGCTCTTTGCTCATACTTTTGTATAAGAATTTAGATAGAGCTTTAAATTAATATGACAAAATAATTCAATCAAATGAAACATCAATTCCAAATACATTCGCTTACATTCATCATTCAAGTATGCTAAAATATAAATTACATGTATAGTATATTTGGGATTTAACCATGTGCATGTTATATATGATGGAAAGAAATACAAACATGTGTCATGTGATGGTAGTTCATTTCAATTAATCTTGAGATGCCTTTCTTGTTGAATGAGTTTATTTAAAGTGAACCTAAACCTAGGACTAATTAAATATATAATAAGTCATTCACTAAAGATAATTGTTTGATTAATTGTCTTTAAGAATGACTTAAGGAAGGGATAAAAGAGAGTGAACCTCTCTTTCTTTCTCTTTATAACACTTAGTTATTTGGTGTAGGTCAAATGAAACAAAAGAAAATATTAAGTAAAATTTATAAATCAATTAAACCACTTAAAGTGAAACCACCCTTTATGATTAAATCTCTCCATACTTAGGAAATTGCAACAAAGCCTAGCTAGAATATACCACACAAGACTTAATACACACATATTAGATTAAGTCACAACTTCTAGTCTTATGTTAGGACGGTGCATGGTTTGATGTATGCTTTATTTTGTAATGTATTTTAGACTGGATGTTAGGGTGTATATCTTGTAGACTGGATGTTAGGTCGTTATTAGCCTAATCATATTTTTTGTAGGGGATTGTGCTTAAGAGACTGCTAAAAATAAATATAAATGCTCTATTTACAGATTGCTTAAGCCCCTAAGCATAATCCAAGCTAGGACAGGTGAGCTTGATTACCCATGTGCAAAGTACTAAGCCCAAATTATATTATAATTGCTTGGGTGGAAATGTATATTTAGCTAACATTTATTTTGCAAGTGTAGTTAGATTTATTTTTTTCATTTAAATGTAATTTTACAATTAGAATTAGGATTAGTGTTATGGGGGATTAGGATGAGTAGTGGCTAGAAGACTTTGTCCTAGGAGGCCCTATGATACCTTTGAAGCAAGCACATCCAAATCAAGTCAAAGGAGGAAGGAAGTGAAGAATGAAGATGAAGCCCCCATAGCATGTATTCATCTTTAATTGTAATTATTCTTTTGTAATCTGGGTTGTATAAGGTAGAGCTCAGCTACCCATCTTTTTTTTTCGGTACCGAATTGGCTATTATTCTTTTGCGTTGAGTTTATAAAATATTTGATTTTTTATTTAAAATTATGCAATTAAAGTTACATGCCTTTTCATAGTTTCTTTATGATTGGTGTTTGTTGTATATCCTGGATGCGACTACGCTCTTAAGGAAAAATAAATCTTTTACCCAGCTACAACTCATAATCTCACCATAAAGCCTAGGCATTAAATCAAGATAATTAAAATATTTAGTAATCCCTCAGTTGTATGGTTGTATGTCTAATATCATGCATGAATCTTATACCACTCTTGCAAAAATGAGGGCCTCCGTTCTTGCACATATGGGAACCGTTTGACCTGTGAGAGTAACTCCTACTGATGAAGCTTCACCCTCTTCTCTCTTGCTTTGACCCATAACTTATTTCAATATGCATTTAGGCATATAAAAATCCCAATGCCTTTGTCAAAATGAAGAGTTAAAATCAAATAAAAATTGAAAAGATTTGTATTAGACTAAGTCATTGTTCATACCACTCATGCTCTAGTCTCTTAGGGATGGGTTTAAGGATCTTAATTTTTTTTCTAATAATAATAATATAACTATCTTATAAATATATGACTTGACCACATGGTTTTAAAGTGTAGGGAGTTAGCTGGCTACCACTCCAGGTGGTTGTAAGTCCAGCAGTCGAGTGATTTATAATTTCTTGTGGAGATAAACCATATACCCATCTCCTCTTAGATTTAGGTCGTGCTTTGGTTCTTGCCAAAGCTCCCTAGATTTAGGATCCGAGGTAGCTATTTTCTTTGGACTACAAGCATAAATTCTCACCTCTTAGGCATTTTCACAACCTTGTGTTCTCAGATTATAAGCCCTAGACATCTAATAAAATTCCAATTTAAACATATAATTCTCTTCAACTTCAAACATATAAAGCCCAATTATAGGATAGATTCGAATGCTCACTATTTCTAGTATCATTAGCACTCCCTACTCATCTCCCTTTGGCTTCAATAATAAGTCTCTCCTTTTTGATCTATCCAAATTTATTTTCTAAAATAGCCAATCTTTTGATAGTCTTAGGTTTGAAATCTTTGGAGACCCTAATTATCTACTTTAGTCGAGAGTATTCTTAATGAATTCACTTTCCTTAGGATATAATTAACTATGGGGACTTGTCCCCATAGGAAACTTTAGAGCTCAGTTTAAATAAGCCATGTTTTATTCATCCATGCAAAGTAGGAGAAAAATTAATATATTCAAAGACCCACCATGCCTTAGGAGTCCTTAATAGGTGATTAGGTCCATTATAGGGTGGTGATTTATATCTTTCGATATAGTTGTTGACCTCACTTTTAGAGTAAGCTATTAACTTCCTCATCATAGATCTAGGACTCTTGTAGACACTAAGAGCTCTTTAGTCTTAAGACACTTCTAATCAAAACCTAAGCCTAGAGACTTAAAAGAGTTAGCCATGGGAATAAATTATGCCTTATGGATTTAGGAAGACTTGCCTACCCTATAGCCATAAACCTAATCCTTGCTTCCTTCTTCCAAACCAAACCTCAAATTCAAATCCAAGATCATAAATCTAACCCATGATTAAATTCAAATTCCAAATCCCTTCTTAAGCCCTTGATTTTATCTTATGAACTTAGCCTTAATCGAATTCAAATGAACCCCAATTCAATTGATTTTCTCAAACATTAAATTCAATCTCAAATCAAATCCCAACCCAAATTCTAAATCAAATCCAACTCAAATCATTGAAACATATGATTAAATTCAAACTTCAAAATCCCTTCCTAAGTCATATGAACCACCTTCATATGTTTAGTCAAAACCTCCTTCAAACCAAATCAAATTTAGTTGATTTTTTATAAATCAATCATTCCTTCATTTATATTCATAAATATAAATTAAATCTAAATTCAAACCATTCAAATCAAATCAAACTAAACCAAAACCAAACCAAAATCAAATAAAATTCTCAATTTTAGCCTTTTTAGCTAAATTCTTGAACTTAGCTAAATGACCCAAATCGACTCAAAACCCATGGATTTTTCATCATTCAATCATCCCTTCAATCACTTACCCAAATATAAATACAAACTATAATTATCAAACAAAACCCAAGTCAAGCCCATGTTGACCCCTTTTGACTTGAAATTATCACATGAACCAAAATTCATTTGACTCCATTCCAATTGTAAATGGATTGATATCTTCATCTTAGTCTCATATGTGAATTCAATTAAACTTGAATCAAGCCATGATCAAGCCAATTGACCCATTTAGGTCCACTTGACCCAAAGTGACCTAAAAGACCCTTTTTAACTAAGTTCTAATCCAACCCAAATTGAATTGAACTAAGCTCATATAAACCCCATATCATGATAAACAATCATTCTAATGTGACCAACTACCTTGAATTGGGTCAAACCAAATCAACTTGGTCCTTTGACCAAGTCAACCTTTAGCTCAAATGAAACTTAAATAAGCCAAAGCCCACCATATACCAAATTAAATGAAACCATTGACTCAAACCCACTCATGATCAATGATTGAACATGACCAAACCATCAATTGAACCAAACCAAATCCAATTGGCCATTTGACCTAAGTTGACCCAATTCGCCTGAAAAGCCAAAATGGGTCAAATCATGATTTGATCCAAATTGATTGCAACCAATGGCTCAAGTTCATTCCAAAGCACTTATTGAACTTGACCAAAGCCATGATTGAGCCCAATTTGACCAATTGCTCAACTTGACCCAACCTAGCCCAAATTGACCTAAAGGGTCAAATTGGCCAAAATTCAAACTAATTCTAAATTAAACCAAACCAAAGCCTACAATCAATTTCAATTAACCAATTGAACTTGACTCAACACCTAACCTAATTTGATCAAATTGGTCAAATTGGTCAACTTGAGTCATTTGACCCTTTTGAATCTAAATGAATCAAATTCAAACCTAGGTCAAATTAATCAAAACCAATTGAACCAAAATATCTCAAAATATCATTTGAACCTAACTCAAGTCTTGATTTGACCCGATTTGACCAATTAGTCAACTCAACATAACCTAACCCAAATGAGCCTATTTTGATCATATGAAGCCAAATTACCCAAATCCACCTTATGGAACCTTGGTGGCTGACATAACCTGACCCAAATTGATTCTAGGTCAACCCTAAGCTAGCCCAAGTCCAAGCGAAACCCAATTCAAGGGAATTAACCAATGTGCAAAGCTATTTACATATGATTCTTGCCATAAGTGGCAAAGTCCACTTTGCCTTTCTCATAGCAACCCTCCACTTGCCAAATGAGGCATTCCTAAGACACCTTAGCCCACTCTACACACACCTAGCTCTTGCCATGGATCAGAGGTAATCTCTCCCTTTCCCCCTCTCATGGCCGACCACACCATGGACACAAGGAAGGAGCAATCCCAAACCATCTGCCCAAATCCTCCCTTGGGTGGCCTCACATAGTTTCAACCACTCATGGCGATGGTACCGATGACCCTCCGGCGGCTACGATGGTGATCTAGAAATAATCAATCATCCCATCCATCAAATGCAATTGAGGGATATACCCCTCAATTCGCGTGGAAAATGACACATTCGACATTCTCTAAATTCCCAAAAGCAATTTCAAAATCCCTCTGAGTAATTTTAAGTCTCCCCAAGCTTCCTCGATCGGCCTTTCCTCCTCCCTGAGCAAAGCCAAAATAGGACAAGCTTCTCCGGTGTAATAATCCTCCTCCACTTGATCAAATACCCTTTCCTCGAACCCACACCATCTTTACACTTTGTCAAAGCCAACCAAATCATCCCAGCCTTCCCGACCACCAAAGACCGGAGTTCAATCAAAGTCGAGGCTCTTACATTCGTGGTGTGGTCGACTAAGAGCTCTACCCAAATCAAACCTGAATCTTCTCAACAAGGCTTCATCACTACTAGACGAAGCTACATCCGTCGATCCTACCGCCGGACATTAGCTCCAGTGGGGTAATTTTTCAAAACCAAGCTCCCTAGTGAAAATCATTTCATCCTTTGTGAAGTGAATGTGCATTTGAGTGAATCTTAGTAATAGGATGTGTGTCTCTTCCCAAGGTGTGGGGGAAAATTTTGGCGAGAGCGTGAGCTGGGATCGGGGGAGGGATGGAATGCCTTTCATCGCCTGAAAAGATCATGGGTCGCCCTGGCGTGATTAGAATGGACGGTCGTGATCAAATGGCACATTAGATCCTCTGATTTCTCCTCTAAACTGCATATTAAATCATGGTTGTCCGATCTTTGATAAGACAGTCCATGGAAAGTGTCCACGCCATTGAGTGATGATGATGTGATAAGTGGTCAATCCCGCATTCAAAAAGCACGACGCCAATTGGCACGCTGGATTAAGGCTTTAATTAGGCTTGATTAATCTATTTTTAAGCCTAAAACTTCTAAAAATTATAACCAATCTTAGAAAAATCCAAAAAATAGAAATTAGGGTTTATTTTAAAGATATTTCATAGTAGAATCTAGAAAAATTAATATTAATTAATTTTGAAAGATAATTTGGGCTTAATTAAGGTTCAATTGAAAATTTAATTAGCTTAATTACTCATTAATTAATCACCCAATTATTCTCAAATTTTTTGTAAATGTTTAGGGGGATGACTTTTGACTCCCCTATTTTTTTGAGTTTTATTGGTTGCTTAATTAAGATAATTAATTAATTAAGCATCAATCACTCTCTTAATTTAATTCGTGATAATTAGTGAATGAATAGTGACTTAATTAATTATTTAAGCCTAATTATCTCTGTTGAACAATAAGGGAGCTTAGGGAATATGATTGGGATATTTTCCTAATTCATTTCTTAAGTTTTTTTTACTTTTTGGAATAAATAATTAATGATTAATGAGGTAATTAATTGCTTAATTAATTAATTATTCTTCAAGATAAAATCAGAGCTTAAGTGATCAAAGATAGGACTTAAGGATTAAGATTAAGGCATCTTTCTTGATCTCTTTCCTTAAGTTAATTTCATTTCATTAATTGAACATGCTTAATGCTTAACCAAATGGATTAATGAGCTTAATTAACTCAATCTAAAATCCAATTCACATTTAATTATCTTTAATCAATTTTGGGTAGCCCTTTAGATGTTTAATAGTCTAAAGGAATTTAATGAAATTATTGTTAGCTTACATGTGTAAGAAAATCATAGAAGTAATCAATTAAATCTTTTAAGCCTATTAACTATTAATCATGAGCTAATTGCATTAGACCCCTTTCATTTCTTAAGAGTATTGCTAATTTACTTTTCATATGGTTGCATATCATATTGGCTCATTATTAATTAGTTAATTAATATAAGGTGACGTAGGTAAGAGTTAATTAATTGACTTAATTCATACCCTAACATAATTAAACCATAAAATCAACATAATTCCCTTTCATTAAATTGAATTAACTCACATATGGAGAATGAGATTAGGATTAGCAAACCTTTCTCATATTTTTTAAATCAAATCAAACATGAAAATGAAATGATATTAAAGAACTTTGGTTTATTTTAAATAATCTTATTTAATATAATTATCTTTAGGACTTAGTGAGATTTAATGAAACTACATGCTTGTATTTTTTTATTTCTTTCTAATCATGCTAAAATGGTATATGCCACTTGTATTCATATATTCATGTCTTTCAAATTAATCAAATAAAAAAATAATTTCTTTTATGTCAAATTACATGTGTTGATTTAAATTAAAAAAGTGTGGCTAGTATCACTATTAAATCTTAAATATATTTTTAAAAATTTATTAATGAATGAATATATATATATATATATATTGTAATTTTAGTTATATATACATAGGAGTGAATATAAATTTAGTGTATAAAAAAAATCTCTTCCTTACATTCATGTGTTGATTTGTATAAGTAAGAATGTTAGCGGGTATATAAGTGCGGACATCCGACATACGACTTTAAAGTAATAAAGGTTCCTATCTCATTCCCTTGGTGTGAAACAATGGTGACGTACCTGCTTGATTTCATTCTTATGCATTTGGACATTAGAATTTAGATAGAGCTTTAATTCATTTAAGCAAAATAAATTAATCAAATCAAAATTAATTTTTACATGGCTTTCTACTCTTGCAGTTGTTTATACATCTATATGTATCTAAGGATGGCGAGTATATTAGTCTGGACATTCCAAGGATGCACGACTTTAAGTATCCTTAAAGAGATTCATACCTAGTTCCTTTGGTGCAGAACAATGGCGACGTACTTGCTTGAAACTTTTAACATGTGAATGTGTACTTAGCAAATGAATGAAAATCTCCTTTTTTTTTTATTAAAAAAAGACATGCATTCATACTTTATTTAATTGGTTGAGTTGATTAGTCATGTGATTTAAGGTTCTTTCCTTATGCTTTTGCATAAGAATTTAGATAGAGCTTTAAATTAATATGACAAAATCATTCAACAAATGAAATATTAATTCTAAATACATTCACTCACATTCATCATTTAAGTGTGCTAAGATATAAATTATATGTATAACTATGTTTAGGATTTAATCATATATATGATATACATGATAGAAAGAAATGAACAAATATGTGTTATGTGATAGTAATTCATTCCAACTAATCTTAAGGTGCCTTTCTTATTGAATGAGTTTATTTAAAGTGAACATAAACTTAAGACTAATTAAAACATGTGATAAGTCATTCACTAAAGAGAATTGATTAATTTATTTATTTTAAAAGTGACTTAAGGTAGGGATAAAAGAGAGTGATTATTTCTTTCTTTCTCTTCATAACACTTAGTTGTTGAGTGTATGTCAAATGAAACAAAAAATGTTAAGTAAAATTTGCAAATTAATTAAACCATTTAAAGTGAAACCACCCTTTATAATTAAATTTCTTCATATTTAGAGAATCATAACTCTAAAACCTAGATATGACATACCACATAAGCCTTAACACACACATTAGATTAAGTCACTACTTCTAGCTTTATGTTAGAGCGATGTATGATTTGATGTATGCTTGTTTTGTGATGTACTATTGTAGACTAGATGTTAGGATGTATATGTGTAGACTCGATGTTATGGTGATATTAGCTTAATCATATTTTCTGTAGGAGATTATGCTTAAGGAGCACTTAAAATAAATATAAATGCTCTCTTTTGTAGGTTGTTTAACCCTTTAGGACAGGTGGACTTGGTTACCCATGTGTGAGGTGATAAGTCCAAATTATTCATATAACTATTTGGGTTGTATGGTGTGTTTAGCTAACATTTATTTTACAAGTGTAATTAGATTTACTTTTTCATTCTTTTAATGTAATTATGCATTAGGAATTTGATTAAGTGTTATGGGGGTTAAAAATGAACATTGGCTATAAGGTTTAATCCTAGGGTGCCATGTGATGCCTACAAGCCTATCAAATCAAATGGAGCAAATCAAATGATGAAATGGAGGGAGCATGAAGACTTGAAGACCCATATATTCATTTGTAAATTATAAATTATTCTTTTAGGTTGTATGAGGGTGGAGCTCGGCTACCCATATTTCTTTTCGGGTTGTACGACGGTACCTGACCACACCGACTTTTTATTCTTTTACGCTAGATTTATAAAATTATTTGATATTATGTTTATGCTTATGTATTAGAAATAACATATTTTTTATAGTTTAGATGATTGATGTATGGCCTGGATGTGATTAGGCTCTTAGGATAAAATTATTTTTTTTCTATCCTAATTACAACTCATAACTAAAATTTTCTAAATAATTCATAACCTCACATAAAACCTATGTACTAAATCAAGATAATAAAAGATTTAACAACCTCTTAGCTGGATGTTGTATGCTTAATATCATGCATGTCATTTTATTTCACTCTTGCTAAGAGAGAGTTTTCATCTTTACTAGATAGAAAAAAAGCTTGACCTTTGAGAGCCTATAATGAAAAACACCTCTTTCTCTTTTGATTTAGCCCATAATCTATGTCATCATGCATTTAGGCATATAAAATCTTATAGCCTGTGTCAAAATAAAGAGTCCAAAATCAAATAAAATTTGATAAAATTTGTATTAGATTAAGTCATTACCCATACCACTCATGCTCCAGTCTCTTAGGGAGTGGGTTTAAAGACTTAATTTCTTTTCTAAATAATAACAATCTAGTCATCTTGCAAAATCATAATACTTGCCTACATGATTTTAAAGCATAGGAAGAGTTAGCTACCACCACTTGCGGTTCAAGAATCATGTGGTTTTACCTCTCTTGTAGAGGTAAACAATATACCCACTTCTTTAGATATAGGTCATGCTTTGGCCTCTAAAGCTCCCAAAATTAGGATCTAAGGTTGTATTTTCTTAGTGTTATAAAGCATAAATCCTCACCTTAAGCCTCTTATTTGTATAATTATAAATCTTAGACTTCTAATAAAATTTCAACTCAAATATATAATTCTCATCAATTTGAAACATATAAAGCCCATAGGATATGGGATGCTCACTAGGTTTCCCAGTATCATGAGCATCCCCTATTCCTTGGCTCGATAATAAGTCTTTCCTTTCATCTATCTCATTTGATCTTCCAAATATAGATTTATTAATAGTCCCATCTTTGAATTTTTTGGAGACAACAATTTACTACTTTTAGAGTATTCCTAAAGAATTCACCTTCTTTATGATGCAAGTAGTTATGGGGGCTTACCCTCATAGTGAACTTTATAACCCAGTTTAAATAAACCCTACTTTATTCATCCATGTAAAGTGGAAAAAATCTCTCATTCAAAATCATGTCTTGGGAGTTCTTATTAAGATTTAGATCCATATGGTAGTGATTTTTATCTTTCTGAGATAGTGCACTATTCCTTGATGTCTCACCCGATCACCTCAATAAGTACATCCTCATATCTGCATGGTATCTCCCTCCACACATAGTGAACTTTAGAACCCAGTTTAAATAAACTCTAACTTTATTCATCCATGTAAAGTAGGAAAAAAATCTCTGGTACATTCGAAGACCCATCATGTCTTAAGAGTTCTTATTAAGGGATTTGGTCCATCGTAGGGTAGTAATTTCTATCTTTCGAGATAGTGCACTATTCCTTGATGTCATGATCACTTCAATAAGTACATCCTCAGATCTGCATGATATCCCTCCCCCCATATACACACACATCACTACCCACATAAAAAAAATAAACACCATAATAATTCACATTCGATGTATATCGATCTCAATAAATACCCTCGATCGCATGATCCCCTAGATCATCCATCAAAACATCTGAAAAGAAGGTAATTAACTAAAGTATATAACACAAATACTCTCTAGAAGCTTAATTTTAAATTTCTAATTTCTAATCTTCTAACAAATGGCAAAATATTTTTTTCAATTAAAATCTCAACTATAATATTTTTGTCAAGAGAAATCATACAATATCTTTTAACCCAAATATAATGTGTTATAATTTGAACAACAACAAGAAAAATCTCTTTGAAATTTTATAATGAATATAATCAATATGAATTAAGGTCAAAATGTGGTTGCAACTAATATGAAAGGAATTTTCATCACTTATATATTTCTTTAATAAATTTAGTACTTAATGGTAATTAAAGAATATATGAGATCAAAATTAATCATAGACATTAAAAAAAATATAATGCTGATAAAGTGTGATGCCTCTAGAAGTCAGAGCATCCTTAGAATTTAAATCTCTTATGATAATTTGTTAAGCCAATATAGCAAATTTTAGAGCACAATCTTTAAATTCAAACTAATTTCCTTTAATAAGCTTTGGCTAAGCGTGCATATAAAAGAGAATAAGTAGATGCATGAGAGAAAATAGGTTTTCCCATCCAACTATTAACTCCTAGAAGAATAATGTAAGAATATTTTTTATAGTTGTTTTAAGTAATGGCAATAACATCATAATAACTTGAAGGTGAAAATTTCTAAATACCATTAAAGATGAAATGACTCACTCAAATAGAATGATTATGATTAAAAATCTTGAGAATACTATCTCCAAAATGCTTAATAAGAGATTTCTCATAGAACCTATAATCATGATAAAAGAATAGATTTAGGAAATCCTTACTAATATTAATGATAAAATTTTCATAGGGATGAAACCTTCTTAGGAGGTTTAATCCTAACTGAAACATAATTGTAATAAAAAATTAAAAAATCCTTTGACCAATAAGGCAATGATTAGCAGTATGGTAGTGACCTGCCGGCATAGAATTTGGTGAAGCTTTGACTGCTCTTAGGATTAAAAAAATTATATTCCTCAATGAAACCAACTCCACCTGCGTTTATAGAACAAACTGGGTGTACATCTACGAAGCGGTGGACGGCAATGTGGGTGGGAGAAATTTTCCTCTAAACTTGACCTTATCGCGCACCAAACGCCTCACCTACCGCATTCCCCAGTTCTATCTCGAATCACTAACCATGTAAATAAAAAAATAAATAAAAGATAAATTAATAAATAAATAAATACAGTCGCTGCTACATTGGCTTGCCTGTCTTTCTCAGTTTCTCAGCACCACCAGCTCCCTTCTTTCCCTTTGTTTTTCCC
The DNA here is from genome assembly GCA_021442155.1 of Cymbidium sinense. Classification (NCBI taxonomy): domain Eukaryota; kingdom Viridiplantae; phylum Streptophyta; class Magnoliopsida; order Asparagales; family Orchidaceae; genus Cymbidium; species Cymbidium sinense. The sequence continues at coordinate 54,429,773 of CM038219.1, forward strand.
AGTTCCCACTATTTAAACGCCCTACATCCATATCCCCTTCTCACACCTACACTTATCCTTACCTTCTCATCTTCTTTCCAGCTTAACTTCCTCTCGTCGGAAGATATGGGTAGTGTCTCGTCGGAGAAGACCGTCACTGGCTACGCCGCCCATGACTCCTCCGGCTTCCTCACCCCTTATACATATACCCTAAGGTATAAATCAAACTATCAAAGGTCTCAGTAAGTACTTTTGGCCTTACAAAATTACTTTTTTATTTCGCAGACAAACTGGGCCGGAGGATGTTTTGATAAAGGTTCTCTATTGTGGCCTCTGCCATACAGACATACATCAGACTAAAAACCACCTTGGCATGTCGAGATACCCAATGGTTCCTGGGTAATTAATTATCAGATTTAAATATCGTGGTTAATACTTAGGCAAAATTTGCTTGTATACCAATATTTATTCATGTTCTATATTGTTAATAAAATCATCGTTTTTAAAAATTGATTCAAAAATTTTAGGTTTGAGAGATAGGGTTGTACAAAATGTTGAGGAATTAAAGCTAATAAAGATTTGTCTTTTTATTGATCTACCAGACATGAGGTGGTCGGAGAGGTGGTGGAGGTAGGCTCTGATGTGACTCGATTCCACGCCGGCGACACCGTCGGGGCCGGCGTGATCGTTGGCTGTTGTCGAAGCTGTGTGCCGTGCAAGGCCAACATCGAGCAGTATTGCAACAAGCGCATCTGGTCCTACAACGACGTCAACACGGATGGCCAGCCCACACAAGGCGGCTTTGCCTCTGCCATGATCGTCGACCAAAAGTCAGTCAAGCATAAACACAAACAGCTTGCCTTCATAAAACCAATTTATCTAATTTAACTGATTTGTTAATGGGTAGGTTTGTCGTGAAGATACCAGCGGGGCTGGCGGCGGAGCAGGCGGGGCCGCTCTGTGCGGGGTTGACGGTGTACAGCCCTCTGAAGAACTTCGGGCTGATGAAAAGCGGCTTGAAGGGGGGAATACTAGGGTTGGGTGGGGTGGGGCATATGGGGGTGAAGTTAGCGAAAGCGATGGGCCATCATGTGACGGTGATAAGCTCGTCGGATAAGAAGAGAACAGAGGCCATGGAGCATTTGGGAGCCGACGCGTACCTTGTGAGCTCCGACGAAGCGGCAATGGCGGCGGCGGCCGAGGGATTGGATTACATTATTGATACCGTGCCTGTGTTCCACCCGCTGGAGCCGTACCTGTCGCTCCTTAACGTGGACGGGCGGATCATCATGGTGGGAGTGATCAATCAGCCGATGCAGTTCATTACGCCCATGTTAATGCTCGGTGAGCTTGCTGCGTCAGATACCTTTATATATATTCAGAATTCTGCTCAGTTCAACCTTTTAGAACTTCAATGGCCAATTTTGAATTGAAACAAATGAAATGAAAAAAAAAATTCAAATGATTTATTGGTTAATTAATTCGGAATTTGATGTCATTTTAGATTTCCTCTAACTCAAATTCCCAAAATCCAAGCATGAATTGTAAAATTTTACCTAAATTTTGACCAGTTCCATATAATTTTATCTACACTATCACCTTATTCTTCTATATTTACAAATAAACTATCTTCAATCTTAATTTTTTTTAAATTGACATTCAAATATTAAAATTCATAACAAAAGATTAATTCATATTTTTCATTTTTATAAAATTTTTAGCAATTTGATCATATCATCATCAAATACATGAGTCCAATAATTAAAAAAAAAAATTGTTAAATTATAAATGCATATATATTGAATGATTGAATTGTAAAATCTTTTTTTTTAAGTATTTGCGGCTAATGATACTTAAATTTCCTATTTTGGACATACGTATCTATATTACAGGTAGAAAATCCATCTGTGGAAGCTTTATTGGGAGCATGGCTGAATCAGAAGAGATGTTGCTGCTCTGCGAGAAGAAAGGGTTGCACTCCATGATTGAGATAGTCAAGCTCGATCAGATCAACGAGGCAATAGAGAGGTTAGAGCGCAATGATGTGAGATATCGCTTCGTTGTTGATGTTGCAGGAAGCAAACTCGCTGCTTAATTTCCCACCAAATTAACATACAGAGATCATCGCTGTTTGTTCTATAATTCTGCGTGAAGATTCTTCTCACTAGCTCATATTTCTTTGTTGTCTTTATTTGTATTGTTTTGTGGCCGTTGTGAGGATAATGCGTGTTGTACGGGCTTACTTCTGTCTTTATGAATCTCTCTCTCTCTCTCTCTCTCTCTCTCTCTCTGCGCTATATATATATCCGTTGTTTTGGAAGGAAATTTATTCCATGGGAAGGTAAAGACTAGCATAACTTTTAGGCATGCATATTTTTTTTAAATAAACCCAAGACAACATGGATTTCTTCTTCCATAATAAATGGATCATTATATGATAAGTAAATATCTGAGTACAAGTGATATTGTTGCATAGGATATCACTTTATTCTTTAGATTATACTCTGATGTATGATTCAGATCGTGTTTATCACTTTAGCGAGGATATCATTTTTTTAAAAGATTATCTCTAGATAGATTTTACTTTAATTGACCAAGAATTGATTCTCCATATCCATTAAATTATAGGATATAGATTACTTGTCTTCTATGTTGTCTCATTAGCTAAGAAATTAGAATAAGAATTTAACCAAAGAGTCTTTTAACTTTTCCTTGACATCATGGCATCATCTAAATCATCTAATTTTTCTTTTTAGTGTAAATTCTTATTGTTGGAGCAATCCCACTTATTAGAATCTCACATTTTATATTCAAAATAAACAACATCACTACTGATCTTATTCATCATTTTACTTTTAGCTTTACCATTTTTTTTCTATTAGTGATTGTCATTTTCTCTTTAGCATCAATGCTAATCTTTTTCATCATTTTGCCTTTATCTTCCTTCTATTAGTGAACATTCTTTTGTTTTTTGGTAAAAGGAGTTAAATTTTTAGATGATTAAAACTACAACATATCTACTTAATATTTTACTTTCATTGATATTAAATGTTGAGTCTTTAGAATGATTTACTTTTCTTCATTTTCTCCATGTTATGTTCAATTCTTTTCCCTAAGCAATCAAAGAATCAATCAAAAGATTAATAAAATAAGTAGGCAAATCTATAGATGCAATAGTATTAGCACTTTTAACTTCCTATGATTGAGACAAACATCTAAAAATTATATTGGCCTTCTCAACATTTAAGTATTTATTTCTTAGTGAATGCAAGGTAGTGACTAATTTAGTGTACATATCAAAAATTAATTTACTAGATTTTATGCAGAATAACTAAGGAATTAATGTGAGATTACATCACTTAATTTGCACCTTCATATATTATATATAGTAAATCCCAAATATTTTATTTAGCTTTGCATGTAGAAATAAGTATGTAATAATTCAATTTGAGTGCACATAAAATTTAAATATTTTAAATTTAGTATTGCTAACTGTTGAATCCAAATTTGTTTGTGGATTGAGAATGAAGCTTGTGAGATATTTGAAAAATAGAGTTAAATAGAAATACTGCAAACAGACAGGCACAAAAATAGGAAAGTGCAAGAGAAATAATAAATTTTATTCCTCAAAATTAGAGTACAAAGATTAAGGGCTTAGAGAAAAAGAAAAAAAAAAGGCCGCATCTTAAGAGTGGAGTTCCTCTTTTATAATACCAAGGGGTTATACATAGAAAATACATATAAGCTAAATCGAGTATAAGTGTATGTTGTCTAGATTGACAATAGGTACATATGTGAGTGGGTATAAACCTAACGGATAGTAGAGATGAGTAGCACATCATCATGTGAATACGCAAGTAAGGACTGAGCTGAGAGGAATAGTCGTCTTATCCCTTTGAGTATTCGCCCTTGATTTGATTCATGACATATTCTCTAAGTCATTATTTTATTCTTGAAGTCCTCAACTTGCTGGCTCAAGTTGATCTTTCATTGTCGGATATCCTTTCTAGCGAGTATACTTATTATGATAGCCTTGTTGTTGAGTACCTTGTATGGTGAGTTTGTTTGTCTCAGTAACTAGACCCATCAAATCGCTTAAGCTTGCTTGCTACTTTGTATATATATTTAGCTCTGATTTTTTTGCTCCTTATGGAGGTGCCTCACAAAAAAATAGCATAATGAAAGAATAATTAGCTATAAATATTTAATGATTTGTATAAAAGAGAAAATTTATGCAATTATGAGAGGTCACATCATCTTTTGATCAAATCTATTTTTCCAATGCACCGGAGGCTATAAATAAATCCTTTTTATTGTGTTCAGTGTTTTCTTCAACTACTTGCTCGAATATATTTTTTCAACTTTAGGGGTCAAATCTTTCTATGAAAACATAACTGCTATGAACGCCAAGAGGCATCATGGAGACGTTGATCCTAAGACTCTATGATCAATTTGGAAGAAGGTCAAGAAAGCCAAGAAATCGGAGGTCAATGTCATTCCTGTGGTTAAGGTGAGCATGCCAACTCCTGCACTAGCAGGACTTTAGCTTCAGATACCTCCAATGATCCATAAGAAGAATCAAACACTTGCCCTATTGAAGGCTAGATTATTACGGTGAGTCCTCATCTTATGCACCTTGTGAGTGTCCATAAGGAGGATGAGGAAAGAGAGGATGAACTCTTGATCCAGTGTAAGTAGGTATTGGTGAGCCAGATAACTAGATCTACTACCACGAAAGCAGTTATAGAGAAATGCTTTGTTAAGGTGAGACTCACCTTTTATTTTACATTACGAGTTCCTCCGTTTATATTTCTGAATTTCTCTTTTTATTGTTGTTAAGCGTAACTAACGTTTAAGCATCGACAGAAGATGTTGAGGGGCACTCGCCAGTCCTTCAAGTTATTTTCTCTAATAGCCCAGGTAGCCTTACTAAATCACTTCACCTTTCCATAAATGATATGCTAGGCCTTAATCATAGTTGAGAAGAATTCCACTTACTCAAAAGATGGCTTCCATTCCTAAGGATTGGACCTATAGCAAATCCCTTCATCAAAATTTCTTTTTTAAAATTTTTAATGAATCCATTTTTGAATTTCTCTTTTTATCGCACTTAAGCGTGACTAACGTTTAAGCATCGACAGAAGATGCTGAGGGGCACTCACCAACCCTTCAAGTTATTTTCTCTAACAGTCCAGATAGCCTAACTAAATCACTTCACCTTTCCATAAATGATATGCTAGGCCATAATCCTAGTACAAAAGAATTCCACTTACTCAAAGATGGCTTCCATTCCTAAGGATTGGACCTATAGAAAATCCCTTCATCAAATTTTTTTTAATGAATTCATTTCTCGTCTACTAGCGATAACTCTAATTTTGCTATGAGCTGAGTTGGTGACACCACATGTGGACTTGCGAAGAGTTTGCACCTGCAGGGTGCGGCCATCAAAGCTCCCGTTGCAGTAACTTGCTTCACCTCGATTAACATCAGGAAGATGATGTCTGGTTTTCCTTCTCATGCTCGCTAAGATAGCGGCGAGTTTGTGAAGAGCGTGTCTACTCAACGGCCAAGGGGTGATATGGAGAAAGAGCAGTGAATATTCGTTGATTCATTTGAGGTTGCCTCTCTACTAGGAAAGGGTGCCCTCTTAAAAGAAGGCCTGGACTCATTCAAGCAAGATATAAGCGAGATGTGATCATTGTTATAGCTGAAGTTGTAATGATGGCAATCCATGGATGTGGAGTATAAGCACAACTTCACGATCGTGAAGGCTGATAGCATTAGTTTAGAACTCAATCAAGTCATAGTATACTTTCCTTCTCCTCTCTAGAATGAATTTTTTAATTTGATTATTTATGTGAGAAAGACAGGCTTGTCAAAGACTGGCACTCGGATCCTGTAAATATTTGTTCGTTTACCCATTGAAAAAATGATGTATAAAGTTTATGGCAAGTGTGTTATATTTTTACCCATTTTATGAAAATAAAAAATATTTTGTATTCTCTATGCTTGCCAACACTATTTTGATTTTGTAACACTATTGGGAGTTAATTATTTTTTTGGTAGTTTCTGTCACTTAAGAAATTTGCAGGATTTAGATAATTTTTTCTTCACTTAATGCTTGATGTGACATCTGCTACCATGCCTTACTTGCTGCGTCTATAAATTCATTCTTATCGAGTGTTGTAAAGTCTTTATTGCTTCTCTGTGATAAGCGAACATAACTCATTAACGAGTAGATCTCAATCCCACTCTTATTGCAAGCGATCATGGCTTTATTGAAAAAGTGCTTTGACTTTCCACCAAGCTGTAATCAAGGAGATCTTGGAATTGGGCTCTTCCTTTGTGACCTCACTATTCTACAATTACTGTAATAGCAACCTCAATTACAATGCAGGTGGCTGAGAGAGGTGAGTGTCTCAACTACATCAGGAAAAATAAGTTATATCTATCATTTTGTAGGGATTCATATTTGGATCTATCATATGAAAACTTTCTGATACACCTTAGAGCATACATACTGTTCACCATTGACTGCTTCCTCATGCGTCGATGGTCATGACATCTGTCTACCCTTTTCTAGATGATTTGAGCTTGTTTAGCAGGTACTCCATTGGAGCAGCTGTGTTAGCACACCTATATAGAGAGTTGAATGAGACAACTAGGCCAAAGTGGACGAACATGACAGGATGTTTGCATCTACTCCAGATCTGGTCGTGGGAGCATATACATGTTGGCCAATCCACATTGCAGGTACCCTTTAGTAGAGTTGAGGGTCGGCGTTGGTTGCGTGGAATGAGGGTTACCGAGGAGATGACACACCTCATGTTATGTGTATAGAGATGAGCGATGGTTTCTTTCGAGTCTATGATTAAATTCACATTTGATTCATATTTTTACTGCTCTAATCTTATTTATGACATATAATTTTTAATATGATGTTGTAGGTGATATGGGAGCCTTACGGGCAACAGATACGTACTAGAGTGACAAATGCCTGTTTGGCTGGGCGCGACATTTGGCTTACTCGGGTACCATTGATAAGTTGGAAGAGAATTGATTGGCACCTCCCAGATCGTGTCCTTAGACAGCTTGGTCTTTCACCTATGGTCGACGTGGAGCCTATAGATCCTTCATTTCATCGCATCGATGGTGGGAAGGCGGCGTTGATTGGGTTCGATCTACAGGTTACATAGCGATGGGGACCATACATTCTTCAGTTGTTGTTGTAGATGTGGTTCCACCTCCAGTTGACCCGGCGATTAGTCAGTACATGAGGTGGATCGGTCCTGGGTCTCGTTGTACATGCTTAGGGCTTCGACCATCCCGCCTACCACTTACTATCCTCGAGGTCCTGGAGATAGACTGATGGTAACTACTGAAAAATTATATGTTAATCAAATATTTATATGTTATGCGAACTAAATTATATACATGCATCTGCAGCGGGAGCATATCTTAGACACACAAGATATTTTCCAGCCTTACTTTGGGAGAGACTTAGACACTGATTTTCAGCATTTTATCAATACCTATGAGGAGATATGTAGGAAACTACATCAGGACATGCACATATCAGATAACAGATACAAAGATACGAGATGATACCAGCGGCTCTCTCGCCTTTCTTCGCCCCGGTTCCATCATCTATACCGGATGTCGGTCCCTTCTGATTACCCTTATGCCGCGCTTTCCGTACCTGTCGGAAGTCATGTTCGGTCCATTTAGGTCGTGGCGGCGTCTCATATGTACCCTCACACACCGATGTACATGCCGTAGATGCATGCAGTGTACCCCACTGTCCCCTTTCAGCCAGGACCACCATAGGAGATAGCTTATGCTACACCTCTCGATGATACGGAGCAGACCACTGACCAGGCTGAAGACGAAGTGCGGCATCAGCAGCACCATCTGCGAGACCGTCTTCGGCGACCGCCTACACAGTATACTCCAGGGAGTGACACACTTCCACCACGCATGCACTGCCGTCATTAGATATCCTCAATTGTCATGTGTAGTTGTAGATCATTTGATAGATTGTTGTACACTGTTCTGTCATTATTTTATATTTTCTATGTATACTGCATATTAGGACATCATTTGTCTATGTTACATATTTCCAGTTTAAGTAAATTGCATTCTTTCTAGTTTATCTATGTTACATCGTTTATCTTATTGGTATTGATCTGTTAGACTTTAGAAATTTTGGAGAAGTAGATAATGACTATTTTAAAAATATAATTTTTCACAAAAATTTCTATGCAACGGTCCAAAATCACATCTCTATGTCAACATAAAAGTCGTGGGGAATTTCGTGCCAATTCAACGATACCAAACTGTAAATTCGACAATGACGATTCGATGCATAATACCGCGGCTAGTCGCAATATTCAAAATCACTCCCCAACTTTTCAATAGATAAACTAATAAAATCACTATCAACAAGGAATTGTGGAGTTTGATATTCTCCACTCATTCATTGTTGTATGTTCTTACCAGTAAATAAAATTCTTTTTAGAATATTTAAATTCTATGAAATGGCTTTTATTACATATTTTTTGGGAATTTGTTATAGTGCTATTTCATTATTCTTTTAATTTAAACAAATATATATGCGTACATCATCTGAATTTTGTATTTATAAATTTAACATCTAACTCAAAGAATAAACAACCACATGCATATGTACAAAACAATAATTCAAACTTCACCATTTTTCAATCTTGGAAATCTTGAAGAGCATAAGAAAAATAAAAAAAATAAAAGTCATCAATCCTTAATTAAAGACTTTGTTGATGAAAGTCATCAATGTATGAGGCTGGCTAATGAGATCTAGTCATCCCAAGCTTATCATAGAATGAAACCAACATATACTCACTGCCAGAGGCCATCTAGGCCAGGAGTGTAAACGAGTCAAGTCGACTCGCGAGCTGTCTCGAGCTCATAATCAAGCTCGAAAAATTTTTGAGCCTGAGTTCGAGTTTGGTTTGGCTCTGCTATGTAGCTTATCGAGCCAGCATATTTACATAATGGTGAGTTGTAATATATCGTGTATCATGTTATCAATTAGATTGCTTATCGAGCTTCTTAAACTAACTCAAATATTTGAGTCGAGCTCAAATTTGACTTTCTTTATTAAACTAGAAAAAAATGGCTTCTTATATATTTCAAGAGAGTTGCACTTAACGGAAAAAAAATCTATAAAATATATTTTATTAATCGATTTTATTTTTTAATGCCAAAGTCATAATCTGTCTGCATTTAAATAAGAGAGTTTTACAAATAATAAATCGAGTTCTAATTAAATTATTAAAGCATATATGCATATTCCATTTATATTCCATCCTTCATATTATAATTTAGAGCTGTACCGCATATAAATTCTTATAATATATACATACATACATACATATATATATATATATATATATATATATATATATATATATATATATATATATATATATATATATATATATATATATATATATATATATATTCCTTATCACATGGAAATGATTTTATCTAACAAATAAATAAATAACAATTGTATTAAAAAGGTCACTCGAAAGGCATTTTTAACTTCCCACTTGCTCCAATGTATTATGACAAACAGCAGGATTTTATTTTATTATATTATTTTTTGGGGGAAATAAACAGTAGGATTGTTACTTTATAAAAAATAATTTAAGTAGGCCAAATAATTACAGCTGCTCTCATTATTATTATTATTATTATTATCAGTATGTACGCTCTAAGGTAGCCTTACTAAATCACTTCACATTTCCATAAATGATATGCTAGGCCATAATCCTAGTTAAGAAGAATTCCACTTACTCAAAAGATGGCTTCCATTCCTAAGGATTGGACCTATAGCAAATCCCTTCATCAAAATTTCTTTTTTAAAATTTTTAATGAATCCATTTTTGAATTTCTCTTTTTATCGCACTTAAGCGTGACTAACGTTTAAGCATCGACAAAAGATGCTGAGGGGCACTCGCCAACCCTTCAAGTTATTTTCTCTAACAGTCTAGGTAGCCTAACTAAATCACTTCACATTTCCATAAATGATATGCTAGGCCATAATCCTAGTACAGAAGAATTCCACTTACTCAAAAGATGGCTTCCATTCCTAAGGATTGGACCTATAGAAAATCCCTTCATCAAATTTTTTTTTTAATGAATTCATTTCTCGTCGACTTGTGATAACTCTAATTTTGCTATGAGCTGAGTTGGTGACACCACATGTGGACTTGGCGGAGAGTTTGCACTTGCAAGGAGCGGCCATCAAAGCTCCCGCTGCAGTAACTAGCTTCACCTCGATTAACATCAGGAAGATGATGTCTGGTTTTCCTTCTCATGCTCGCTAAGATAGCGATGAGTTTGTGAAGAGCGTGTCTACTCAGCGGCGAGGGTGATATGGAGAAAGAGCAGTGAATATTCATTGATTCATTTGAGGTTGCCTCTCTAGAAAGGGTGCCCTCTTAAAGAAGGCTGAACTCATTCAAGCAAGATATAAGTGAGATGTGATCATTGTTATAGCTGAAGTTGTAATGATGGCAATCCATGGATGTGGAGTATAAGCACAACTTCACGATCGTGAAGGCTGATAGCATTAGTTTAGAACTCAATCAAGTCGTAGTGTACTTTCCTTCTCCTCTCTAGAAACGGTGAATCCAATGAACCCTTATTTGTAATTTTTTGTTAAGTATTTTATTTTCTATGAATGTTTAAAGTTTCAAGTGATTTAATTAATTTTTAAAAGCAGAAACCCTGAATTTCTTACATAACCCAATCACAGCCACGTGACTCTGACAGGGCAACGCGGTGCCATGCGGTGCCATGAGATTAGGCATACGATTTTGCGTGGCATGTGGTGCCCTGATGATGCGTAATTTGGTGGCGAGGCGACATGGCAAATGAGAAACTTGGGGATGTGGGGATCGGGGTCAGATAAAACCAATCGAACAAGCTAAATCGCGTCATCTAGCGTGAAATCAAAACTGTCTATTTCCCTGTACGGGAGATCGAATGGCTGCTGTGCATCGTTCTTCCCAGCGGATGAAAATGACGCGCAAAATAGTAAACCGAGCAAGATTTTCGTGAAAAATGCATGAGAGAGTCCATTTCAAGCTCAATTTTGCATCGATTCTTGTCGAAAAACTCCCATTTTTGCATTGGGATCATATGAAATGAAGAATGCAAGGATTTTCTAATGGAGATTCTTAAAAATAAGCAAACATTGTCATAAATAAAAGAAACTATGGCCAGCTAAAAGGATTTGAAAATTACCTCGCCGAGGATGGTTTTCAGCGGCTGTGTTGATCCGAGCACTCTCCTAGATGGGAGATGAAGCCTTGGGATGAATCTAGATCCTTGCCTTCACTTAGAATGTTGTATCCACCAATGGTCGCTGCCTCCTTGCCGGAATCCACTCATTTTAGTGTTCTTCAAGCCCAAAGAAAGTAGGGAATGAGTTTCTAGTTGCTTGGGGGAGCTCCTAGAGTGTGTGTGATAGTAGAATCAATTATCCTTTTGTTTCTTTTTGTGCTTGGTTTTGGCCGAAAATCACCACTAATGGTTTGGCTTCTAGTGGATGTCCTATGGCTTGGGGTGGTTGGGAATGGCAGTGAATCATCCAATGTAGCTTAGTTTGATTGGCCAAGTGGGATTAGTGGCGCCAAGAGGGATTAGTGGGTGTCCTATGGGTTTCAAATGCTCCAATGGGGGAGATGAGGTGAATTCACCTCCTCATGAGTCATGGCCAAACCAATTACCTATTGGATCAGGTTGGTCAGTGTCCTAAATGCCTAGGTGGACCAATGGAAGAGTGTCAAGTGGCCAAAGAAAGGAAATGACCCTTCCCCTAAGTGATTTGACTCATGTGATACCCTGACCCAGAGGTAGAATGGTCATTTAGCATTGGATTTGATTTGGTCATATTTGAAATGAGTCAAAAGTGAGTTGGGATAAATTTCATGTCATTTATAGTTTATTAGGTTAGGTTTGGCTCAATTTGACCCATTTGGGTCAAATTGGGTCAAAATGTGTTAGGTTGACCATTTGGTCAAATTGGGTCAAATTAATGATTGGGTCAAGTTCATATGATCATTTGGAGTGTATTGGTGTCATTGGTTTGGTTTAATTTAGTTTATATTTAATTTTGATTCATTTAAATTCATTTAGGTCAAATGGGTCAAGTTCACCAATTTGACCCAATTGACCAAATTGGCTTGGGTCATGGCTTAATTGAAGGTCAAGTTATATTCAAGTGTTGATTTTGAGTTGATTTGAATCATTGGTTTCAATGGATTTGGCTTAGGTTGCAATTTGGCTATTTGGGTTCATATGGGTTAAAAGATTGACTTGGTCAAATGGTTAGGTTGACTTAGTTTGACCCAATTTATAATAATTGGTCAACCTTGGATGATCAACAATCATGTCATGAAGTTTGGATTGGCTTAATTTACTTTGACTTGGATTGAATTGGATTTTGAGGTCAAATTGGCCACTTTGGGTCAAGTGAGCCAATTAAGCTTAATTGACTTGATTTTTGGTTGAGTTTGACTTAGTTTAGTTTATATATGAATTTGAGATTGATATATAAATCCAATTATAATTGGTTTGGGTTCAAATGAGTTTTGGTTCATTTGAATATTTCAAGTCAAATGGGCCAAGTTGGGTTTGACTTTGGTTGATTTTGATTTGGCTTGATGATTGCAGATTTTATTCATATTTGTAATGATGATTGATAAAATGATTGATTTATGAGAAAATCAATTGAATTTTGGTCTGAATTTGAATAGCATTTGGCTAAGTTCATGAAATTGATTCAAAGGATTTTGATTTAATTTGATTTAGTTTTGATCATTTGAATGTAGATTTTATTTATATTGGTGAAGATGATTGAAGACATGAATTGATTATAAGAAAATCAATTGATTTTGGATTGATTTAGATGGAGTTTTGGCTAAGTTCATCAAACTGATTCAAAAGACTTAGAAAAGATTTCAAGTTTGGATTTGATCATGAGCTTCAATTATTTGGCTTGTGATTTAAATTTGGATTTGGATTTGAAATTGAGTTTGATTGTAGGTTTGATAGGGTGAATCTGGATTGGATTTGAGTTGTAGGCTACAGGGTAAGTGAATCTTCCTTAAGTCCTAAAGCATAGCTTAATCCTATGATTAGCCCTTCTAAGTCTCTAGGTTTAGGCTAAGTGTTCTGCTAATTACTAGAAGTGTCTTATGACTAACGAAGTCGTAGTGTCTAGAAGACTCCTAAGTCTAAGATGAGGAGATTGAGAAGTCACTCCAAAAGTGAGGTCAACATACTCTATCCAATAGCCTTTAGTAGGTCATCCCTACGTTCTTTAGTCTGAAGGATATAACTCAGTAGCAGTGTAACCCTTTAGTAGTAAGATTGTTTTTTCAGAATCTATAGAGTGCATTTGAATTGGATGATATCCCAAAATATGTTCAAAAAATTCATCACAGAGTAACTAGTTGTCGAGTCAACAAGCACGTCTATCCATGGGAGAGAATAGCCGTCCTTTGAGCATGCTGAGTTTTGACTCACATTCTCTATTTGCCCCTTGACTTTTGCACCATTAACACATTAGACACTCACTCTAGGTATTGAACCTCTTTGATAAAATTAGCCTAGAACAGCTTAACAACCTCCTCCTTGATGGACTCAACGAGCATGGCTATGATTTTTTCTCATCTTCTGCTTGACAGGTTATGTGTCTTTGCGAATATTCACGCGATGGCAAGCGATATCGATGTCTATACGTGACATCTCTACTGTCACTTAAATGGATACATCTAATTTGTTCAAGATAATTTGATTGAAGATTTCTTTAAGCTCGGGATAGAAAGTTGAGCTGACCTTTAATACTCGCTCATTTCCCTACATGGTTCGAATTTTCTTTATCTCTTTGAGGATTTTGATTCCTATTCACACAATATCTAGTTACAATATTGATTGAGTTTTCCTTTAACAGTAATCTCTTCTCCTTCATTTGAGAATTAATAGCTATGTGATCATCGACACCACTACTTTGAATGTGTTGATTAAATGTTAGCCAAATATAGAATTATAAGTAGGAGAGGCCTCTACTATGATGAAATTGGCCATGATGGTGAACTACTTCTTGTCATCTCTCCAAGTGATGGGAATAGTAATCATTTCTTTAATTTCTCTTCGGTCTTCTAAGAAATAGATTTAAAAATCATATTGATCAAGCTTCCTGTGTCAATCAAAATACTTCCCACCTAGTAGTCAGTGATCATGGCTATTACAATGATTACGTCGGTGTAGGGGTTTCTAATAATGAGTTTGTCTCTTTCTAAAATACTCACTGAGACTTTGGTTGCAGAAAGTGCTCTCATTATAATGATTGAGTTTACTTCTTTATACTGCAATCTTTTCATACTCACCTTTATGGAGGAATCTCCATCACCCCAAAGATAGCGGGTACGAGTCCAGCGATTTGAATAATGTGTGCAAGTACAAGTTCATTGCTAGCTTTGAAGACTTCTTTATCTTTCCTCCTAATGAACTCCTTGAGTTTCTCTGCCTTTATTAACTCATCCACTGAGCTCATCAAATGGTGACACTCAGTGTTGTGTCCATGGTCATGATTATAAGCATAATATCTTATTCGATCATGCACTCTATCAGTCTTCATAGGTGGTGGGCATTAAAATACTCTTTATTCTGAATCTTTTTTACCAGCTCGGCCATCAACACTCTAAGAGGAGTCGCTAGAGCAGGTTATGTATAGTCAGCTTTTAGATAATAAGTTGTTGGGTTTTTGAAGCTCGTCGTGGTACTTATACTTATGGTCGCTCCTCTTATCCATTCCTCACTTATTAATAGCCATCCTTGGGCAACCGCTATGAAGGTCTTTTCAGCAAGTCTTTAGTTTGAATTAGCAATATTGGTTGGACAACTTTATTGTAATCTTCAATATTTACATGGTTATTTGACAGCTCTAGTAATTTAGTAAGTATTTTGAGTTGTTCGAGCCCCAAGGCATATCTGAAGAGCTCCTTCTTCGAGTCTTGTGCGAGTACTGCTTGAGCAATTATGGGTTCGAAGTCTTTAAATTTCAGCATTTCTCACTGTAAGCGAGTAATAAACTTTCTTAAGGACTTGTCAAGTTACTACCTCATCTATAGGAGAGCTTGGGAACTCTTCAACAGCTTCTGAGTGCTAGCGAATTATATGATGAACATCCTTTGAAATTAGTAAAAAATGTTATAACTCCTAGAGGATGGCTTAAAAACCATCTAAGGGCTTACTTTTAGAAAGTGGTGAATAAAAGTTAGCACTTCATCGCATCATCCAGGTCTAGCAGCGATGTGGTTGACTCGAAATACGCTATGTGATCGGCTAGATCTATTCGACCGTTGTATGATTCAAGAGGCGGGATCTTGAAATTGCGAGGAGGGCAAATTTCATTGATCTTCATGGAGAAAGTATTAGTTAGCTGCGACTGCTTTCTTTGTATATATTCTTCTTCACTTCTATCATAAGATTCATCATCAGATCTAGGAACCTTAGATAGATCTCCTCTTTCTCGGCAAGCTCGATAAGTAGCTGATCATGAGGATCCTTCATTCTCTTTACCTCTGGGCTTTTCAAGATGTGCTTTGCTTATGGCCACATGTGTAAGGCGAGTAATTCTATCTTCATAGTGAGATAATCATTTTTTTTCCTTACAAGTGATTTTCTATAACTACTTGTCACATGTAATCAATTATTCAAATTATTGTAAGTCCTTTTCACATAAGATTTCAACAAGTAAAAGAAAATAAAAAATATGATTAATTAGATTTCAATTAGAAAATAGATCATATAATAAAATAAGCTCAAATTTTGAAAAAAAAACTAATTATTGCAAAATAATTATGTACATTTTCTTAAAATATTCATGCATATTGTATAATATAATGGTTATCATGTAGTATGGCTAGTTTAAAATTTGATAATCTCAATTACTACAAATTAAATTTGTTGACATATTTCTAGATTTAGATATAATATGCAAGATGATCTTAGAATAAATTTTCATTAATTATTTTATTTCTTAACTCATCAATCTATTTGATTTATTTATCTTGCAATTGAACCTAATCATAGGACTTATGATCATATTATACAATCATTTTAAAATTTTTAATTTTTAATTTTTTTGTGCTTGATTGATTAGTTTTCAGCTTGAGTCATATATATGTGATTGTCATTTTGCTATCCCAACATCAAAAAAATATAAGGGGGATTTACATAGCACTCGAAAGTTTAATGTTATATATTTTACACCTAAAGTTTAAATATTTGATATATAACATCTAAAATATTCAAATTCTGTAAAAATAGCACTCTCCATTGATATGCTCCCTTATCGTCACCCATCTTGCCCCATCGTCGTTCAACCATGCCACGCCTTAACAATAGTCGCCATCCCTGTCGCCGTTTGACCGTATGGCAAAGCCTTAGTGTTTTCCAACAATGCAACAAAATAAAGGCCGATGATGCCATCGTTGTATGATTCTAATAGGGGGAGCAATCTCTTGTATGTGGCAGTGAATGTTTGATCAAACACCCACCTTCTTGAGCTCGGGCAAGTCTAGGTTTCCCCAATGAAGTCCTCTGCTAAAGGAGCCAGTGGCGCCTCCACAGATGCCGAAGCTTCAGTACTAGGTGGAAGTAGGGTGACGGGGACAACTATCTCCTTGGTAGCTTGACTTTGTTGCTTTATCCTGGAAGCCGAGCTTCCATTTTGTCATTTTCTATGGAGATTGTCACTTTCCTATGTGACTTCCGTATTAAACAAATTCCTGCCGCTTTCCTTAGCTGCAACTGTCTTCTTCACCCTTCTTGTATCTTTCCGAGAGGTCCAACCAAATTCCAGTGTTTCCTTAGGCACAAAATTCTCCTTCATAGTTCAAGGAAGTAATGGGCTGTCTTCTTGCCTTTAAAAAATCTACTTCTTGATGAAGAATACTTTCAATGGAGTTTTGACCGTTAATGAAAGAATAATTTTTTTAATTAAGTATGTTTTAAAACTTAATTAATAGATTAGGCATTGTTAAAAAAAAATTTAACTTTAGGTACAATCGTCCGATAAGTGGACGACTGGTCGGCCACCTCATCGCCGAGGTGGCGTGACCAGTCGCCTACTTATCGGGCGACTGGCCAAACTTAGTCAGTCGTCCGATTAGTTAATGACTGGCCAAACTTTCACGGTAAGAAGTCAGCCGCTAACTTATCGGGCGACGACGTTGTGGCCGTTCGAAAGTGACCGGCGTTTTCTAAATACCCGACTGGCCCGACCGAGCCCGCTTCCTTCGTTGCTTTGTAAAGCTCTAAGCTCGGCTCGTCTCATTTCTTCTCCTTGATTCTCCAGCAAAGACCCGGCTCCACCTTGATTCTCCTCTTGTTTTTTTACGCGAGACGGCTCCACCTCTGGGGAAAGCTTTACCGTAAGTTAGTTTTTTTTTCCTTGCTTATTTGAATTAGTAATAATGTGGAGGGAAGTTTTGTATGTTTTTCATAATTATTCTTCTAAAATTTGCCGTGATTAGGGTATACGATATACTGGGATTAGGTAATTTGGTAGGTCATTTTTTGTGTTGCTTAATTGTTAAGTGAACAATATGTATTTTTGTAACCGATTTTGAGTGTATTGTTAGGTTTTATTACAACATTGGTTGCTGAACTAATAGTAGAATGAGTCAGGATCTTATTTCCTTAATTTTGTTCTATGACGAGCAACTGATCGTTGATGGTCGGCATTCAAGTTATGATGGTGGAAAAATCGCCCATGCGAGTGTCGCGTCATACAAGCTTAGGAGATTTAAAATTAAAAGTGCTCAGGACTCTGCGTTATGACGTTAATAACTTCGCAGGAGATTACATGCCATTTTTCTTTAGGCGCGGGATACATAGCTTGTACTGTTGATGATGATGATGTCTGCAGTACTGTATTGGACGAAACTTCCCGCCTAACATTGATTCTTTACGTGAAAATAAAACCACAATGTACTGCTGCACCCGAAACTGACACTGATATTATGCCACTGAATGTACACTCCGGTTATGCTCACGAGTTCAGTTGGCCAGCAGCTGCTGAATCGTAACAGTACTATCACGAATAGGAGATAGTGTAAGCTTTCATTTCGACATCACTGTTGGTGTTTTTTATTTTTGTTTTGTGTATCTTATCTTTTTTAGGAAGATGATATATGTTTAAATGCAGAACCGAGATGCCTATTCAAGCGCAACTGCATGATCAACCTAGTTCATCTAAACAACTACCTGATGATGAGTATGAAATGATGAATAGTGAATCAAAGACTGCATCTGATGATAGCGATGCTGCTAATGAATCATTGCTTGGTAATGCCAATTTATGTGACAGCAGTATCGATCATGATCTTATTTGGAGTCATTCTATCCGGAATTCGGCGGATCACGATGTAATGAATTCTACTAATGAGTATGTTCGGCTATGTTAGACCACAAAAGACTGGGATGCATATATTGTGTTTGATGGTCCATCTGATATCTCAGATTTTTCAGATGATGTCGAAGTTCCTGTAGAGTTATATGAAGGTATGTGTTTCTCAAATAAGAAGGAGCTTCGGTTTGCGAATCGGTCGGTCCATTCATAATAATGTCCAGTACCCGTGACATCCAATCGAAGAATTTCACGCTATATGCTAACATCGAAATTCTAGACTTGCCAATGACGCATGCACTGTAGCAGAAGCAAGAGGTTGGGAGGCGCCTGGAGGTTATCAATTTTAGGTTTGCCGCACACATGCGTTTCCACCATCAGTGGTTCAGGACATCGCCAATGCATTTCTAAGTTTATTAGTTACTTCATAATGCCAGTAATGCGATTTCAAATAGACCTGAAACCTAGAGAGATCATAGGAAGGATGAAATCGAAATTTAACATCAAGGTCTCTTACATGAAGGCCTGGGATGCGATATGTAAGAGTATCAGAGCAATATTTGGCAGTTGGGAGGAGTCATATCACTCCCTAGCATTGTTTATGGATTCATTATGCTATGCATTGTCCGGTGCTGTTTACAGAATTATGTCATCAGATACATGCAGGTTTTAAAGACTGTTCCGAGCTTTTGGACCATCTATTACTGGTTGGGGATATTGTCGACCTGTTCTCAGCATGGACGGGACGTTCCTTTTAGGCAAGTATCGGGATACGTTGCTCACAGCCATTGATATTGATGCAAATAACGCCTATTTCCCTTGCTTTTGTAGTGCCGATATAACAACGAATCTCGGCTCGTTCATTATGTGCCTACAAAGAATCGCCGCCAATTGTTTCATCGAGGGGCAATTTATGTGTAATCTCGGATAAGCATTCAGGGTTGGTTCGTGGGTGCCGATGTATTTCCATGGGCCGCACATCATCATTGCTTGTGACATCTAAGGAAAAACTTTAAGAAGGCAGTGAGGAGAATGGGTATTGCGGATGTTGAGTTTATGTGCAAAAAAATGTACTTGGCAGGCAGCACCGATGACATCAACATATTTAACCGCGACATGGCTGACATAAAAAAAATTAAACCAGAAGCATATCAGTGGTTGGTAGAACGTGATGTGGAGAAGTGGACATTGATTCATGATGGTGGGAAGCGTTAAGGTACCATGACCACGAATGCATCAGAATGCTTTAATGGTGTACTTAAATGTGCACGGGGGCTGCCAATTCAAGCATTGATAACAACAGTTTACTATAACATCGTGAGTCTATTCTATAAGCGGGCAAGTTCAATTGATTCAGACGAATTCACCTTCTCTCCATGAACCCAAACAGTCCTAAGCAAATTTGAGCGGGAGGCTAGATATTTCCCATAGCCAGTCAATATTAATGCAAATGAGGTGCAAGTGTTGGACAGGAATTGTCGCTCCTTCAGAGTTGATTTCATGGAAGATCAATTCAGCTCATGTAGTTGTGCACGAACACTGATTTATCATATGTCGTGTAGTCATACCATAGCAGCTCTAGTACATAGGAGAATCAATCATCTGGCTTATGTGTCAAGATACTACACCATGTCGATGTACAGGCAGACATACTCTTCTAACTTTCATGTGCTACATGATCAAAACACCTGGCCAGAGTACGACGCAGACCGGGGTCGGCATCCTTTGATGCCTCCAGTGGTCAGAGTCAAGTCAGTTAGGATGAGAGCGCATCACAAAGAAACCGCATGTGTAGTAGTTATAAATCAATCGGCCATTACCGGACATCATGCCCACATAACCCTTCTAGTAGGCGGTGAGTTTAGTTTGTGTTTAGATATATCCTAACTGAATATGCATAGTTTTTCTTTGTCTCTGCAATTATATCAGTACTTTAATAAATTTTCATTTCTTCTTACAGGTACGATGGCCGAGGAGCCTTCTAGACCGGTTAGACATCGCCAGAGGAGGCGAGCTTGATGACACACACGGACCCGCACTCTGGGGTTCATCTAGCATAGCCTTACTTCATGGCGTATAGGCACACATCCGATCTGGTATGAATATGCTTGCTTATTTTTTTGTGTTTCATTTATGTTGTGTTACGTTACTTGACCTAACCTTTTTCATACTGCAAGCGACTATTTTGGAGGCAGCATCTCACCTTCTTATGCTCAAAGAGTGGCCCATCACGCGTCTACCGGTTCTCACCGACTCCTCGGACTTTATTGTGTTAGCCAACTGCGGTACATCATACTTGACCATCACATGCTGACAGCACTAGTTGAGCATTGGTCTCCCCAGACCAACACATTTCATTTTGTTGTAGGATAGATGACATTGACATTGCAGGATGTTGCAATGATTCTGGGTTTGCGTATTGACGGACCATCGGTTGTCGGTCCTATTGTTGTAGGACATGGTAGGCGGTGGCAGAGTTGGCCGGACTGCTGCAATGAGCTTATAGGTGGGCATCCGATTCCAGACACTGTGTATCATGACCCAGTTGACCCCGCAGTACATTCAACATTCAGGATGAGCCTCAACATTCAGGATGGGCCAGGCACACGCTCAGACCTGCATGCCACTCAGATGGTTACGTTGAACATTTTTCACGGAGTCCTACATAGACCTCCCTGAGTTGGACTTCATTAGATATGTGCGAGCCTATGTTTTGTTCCTTCTTGGGAGTTTTTTACTACCAGATACGTCAAGGTCAGAGGCGCATTTGCAGTATCTCCCATTGCTGTTAGAGGATCTTGACACATTCAGCACTCTATCTGTTGGCGGTGCACTACTAGCCCACCTATACAAGGAGTTGCATGAGTCTACCAGGTCGAGGAGGGCCAACATGGCTGGGTGTCTTTAGTTGCTGCAGATCTGGTCTTGGGAGCGCCTGCATGTTGGTCGACCCATGTTACATGTCTCCTACCCTAGAGATCTCGATGGGCTCAGCATCAGTTTCAGGTAAGAAAATTATTATCTTTATAGCTGACTTTAACATAATGACATGCAACTACCTGACTTGTATATGATATTTTTTTGATCAGGTGGAACGAGAGATATATGCCGATGTCGCTTTGGCAATATCAGATTTTTTAGGGATGAGTTAGATGGGCTTCTACTGAACTAGTACTTCTTTTAATTGTTACACATCATTCTTAATAAATGTTGTCAAACCATTGTCTAACATGCATTGACACATGCAGGTGACTTGGGAGCCATAAACCTTCGATCGAGGTTGCCTGGGTGAGGACATCGTTAGACGAAGTTCCACGATTAGTTGGAAGACGAGTGACACCTTCCTCGAGTCCTTCATCGCTTTAGTCACTTGCCCACGATGTAGCCCCGATGGACTCCGCTTTAATTAGTCGATGGCGAGGAAAGCATATCTGAGGTGCGCATCATCACCGCATCGCTATGTGGGAGGCCCGCAGAGATCGCGTTGCTGTGGTGCAAGATACTTATACTGACACACATCAGTCCCTGCAGCAGTACATGATCTAGTTTAGGTTGTGGGCATCGTTGTACTTGCTGAAGGCGCCTACTGACCCACCGACGACGTACTACCCCAGAGCACCCACCGAGCAAGCATATGTTAAGATAACTCTATAATTTGCATATTTTCTTAGTTATTATTTTCACATATTTACGTAGTAACATTTTAAACCGGGTTTCTCAGAAGCGAGCATATTTTGGCGACGGCGATCTTTTTTGGCTTTTCTTTGGGCGCTCGATGACGCCGACTATCCAGCATCAATAAGTACGAGCATATGATGCGTGATCCGAGCTTGCAACACCATCGAGACTACGGACCGTGGCGCCGCAGAGCATATGTCACGGATATGACCGCAGTACATACATGGTCGCGGCCATCCACTTATGCCGATCCGGACCATCTTCTTTTCAGAGCCACTGCACTATGGATGCGACGCCACCGGGATTGGGTATCTCTCAGACTCGTAGCAACATTGATCGATAATGCGAGCCAGCTCATCACCGACATCGTCCATTCGCCCGCCTGAGCACTATACTCGTAAGATCGCGATAAATTTTATACCGCCAACGATAGTGTTTAGGTGTACTTATTTTGTATACCGTTGTTGGATATTTTATTGTTCACTTTTATCCGCCGCATTTGAGTTTATTTTTGGCTTATGGATGAAATTTTTTTGCATCGTTTGATTACTAGTACATTTATAGCTGTTTGATCTATTTGTATTTTCTGGTATCATTTGTTCACTGCTATTACATAGACATGTTACATCTGTTTGCATTTCCTGTACATCATAAAAAAAGACATTTTGTTTTTTAAAAAAATTGAGCGAAAGTCGCTTACGCGACCGATGATAGCCGCCCATAATCTCCGACGTTATTAGGTAGGCCGATCGACATCGACGACCGGCAAAATGTCCCCGATAAGTGATCGACCGCTACCACCTCGGGTGAGGTGGTGCCGCCCACTTATCAACCGTACCTATATTTAAATTTTTTTTACCGATTCTTAATCTGTTAATTAAGTTTTAAAACATACTTAAATTAAAAATTTCGTCTTAATGAAATCAAAATATTTATTAGAATTTACTGCTGTTTGTATTTTACAATGGCAGAAAGTAGCAATGGGATCTTTTCCGCCTTGGGCTCCACTGGCGCGGTCACCTATATATTTACCTCAGCGATGGTCTTCTTAGTTGCATTCTTTCATTGGCATTCAGTCAGGCGTAAAAGTGTTGCTCAGCCTGGTGGTGAACGTTGAGTATCATGAGATTAAATGGAGAAAGAAACGTGAGGAGGATGGAGTGCTATTTTTGTGATTATTCAGAGATTTTAGATGCTAAGTATGTAAGGGGCTGTTTGGTTGCATGCATTCGGAGTGCACTGCATTCCAGATGCACGAATTTAAAGTTTTTAGACGTTTGGTTGCAAGTAAAGTAAAATTTCAATGTAATGTAATATATTCCAAATACATTTGAAATACTATTTTAGGTGTACTTGAAATTCGCCCGATCTGGGCAAATTCAAATACACCAGCCAATATAAAGTTATGCGGTGGTCGCCGGCCGGCGGCGGCCACCCGCCACGGTCGTCGTCGCTGGATGTCAAAACCTTCAGATTACTTTACATTACATTTTCTCAACCAAACAGAAAAAAATAAAGTTATGAATTTGTAAAACTCTCAACCAAATAACTATAAAATAATCTTTTTATACTGAATTCATTTTACACTACATTTCAAATGCAGGCAATCAAACAACCCCTAAATATATATGTTGAAATGTGGATATATACTATTCAAAATTTTGAGTACTATGTAAGTAATTTCCCCAAAATTTAATCATACATGACTAAAAAAATAATGAGTTTGTGAGGTTGGTTTAAATATGATGTTCAAAACATAAATGAGCACTAAACCTTCTTTAAGGTCAGATTTTTTTTCTAAGTTATGCAGTGGTGGAACTAGAACTCAAAAGAGAGGAGTGATAAAATAAAAAATAATTAAAATATATTAAAATTAAAATATTTAATTTTTAAATCAAAATAAAAAATAGTAAAGAAAAATAATAATTAAGAATAACTTATAAATTAAGAAAAAAATATATTTTTAATAGAGCCATTACGATTAAATATTTTAAGTTACGTGTGATGCTATTTTTTTACATCAAAATCATCAATTATTAATTTTACATCAAAATACATTATAATATACTTCTCAATATATGTTATCAATGAGCTTACAAGAAAATCACAGTAATCTTATTATGATAATATTCATTACTCAATAAACATTTAGTTATTATAGTCAAAACAAATAGTGTCATGATTAATCTAATTAATTAGTTAATAAGCAGATATATGATTAATTTTTATCTTAGTTAATATTTGCCATGCATAAAAAATTGTAAAGAAGTACTGTTATTGAACTTCAATTTCAAAATACTATAATTACAAATTTAAGTGCAGTATTTTTATATTTTAAGTTTCTATGATAAAATTTAATTACAAATTAACAAATATCATCAATTTTAAATGATAAGTATTCAGCTTAAGAATCTAATACTATGATCAGAATCAATAATGATAATTAAATTTAGATATAATAAATAATAAATTATTATTAAGAAGTTAAGTTTAAGGGGGCCGAAATCTTTAGTGTATTATACAATTTCAAATAATTCAATAAAAAATTATGGGTGACGATTGCCTCCCTTGGTCAGTGTTAGTTCCACCATTGATTGTGTGCAAACAAGATTCGAATAAGGAACAATAAAGTCCAAATAAAGTTTAAAATTCAGTCTACAACTTTACACCTTGTTGGATCCATCTCTAAATCTATTTTGTTTGAATATAATGCCTAAATCATATGTTCAAAACATATATTAAAATCTTTATTCAAATAAGGTTCCTACATTGAATATATTATCCAAATCTTATTGGTTGTTAAGGGGTTGTTTGGGACAATTTAGTTTTTTTATTTATTAAATTTTATTTTTATGTTATTTTTGAAAATTTATTTGTTTAAAATATTTTTAATGTGTTTTTATTTAAAAAAAATACTTTAAACATCTTTTAGATGTTCTGAATATTTTTAAAAATAACAAATACAATCAAATAAGTTCTAATTTTAAGTAAAACACAAACAAAATAAAATAAAAATATAAAATAAAAAGAAAAAATAAAAGTGATCTCAAACGGCTCCTAAACCTAGCATTTGTTTTTTTCATCTTCTTTTTATTATAACTTAAGATTGTTGGCAATAGAAGAGACTATGAATGTATTTAAATATATATAACATAAAAATTATGTGCACTAACTTTCTATTATTTGAATAGATTTGCATGAATCTTATGACAAAGAGATGGCTTGAGATCTAAGAATGTTGCATGAAAGATGTTAATGTTGTTTTGAAGAGAGAGATTTGAGCAATTTTCTTGAACATTTGTATTTGTTATAAGAGATCTTAATAAAATACTTTAAAATCACTATAAGTGTCAGATAAACGCATAGAAAGAATGGAATGTAAAAAGAATTACTTTATAGTTATTTGGTTGAAATTTTACAAATTCACGACTTTTTTTTTGTTTGGTTGATAAAATGTAATGAAAAAGAACTCAAGATTTTGACATCTACGCGTGGGCGTGCGACCATGACGGCGGCAAGCGGCTACGCGGATCGGCCGGTCGTCAATGTACCGACGGGTGGATCTGAGCGGTACCAGGGCGCAGAACCAAACAGCTCCTAAGAAGGAAATGTAAGATTACATATAAATGGCATAAATGAATGGTAGTTTTGTGTTATTAGTAAAATATTATTAATGTTTAAGTGACGTTTGAGATCGCAGTGCTGAGCAGGAGAGCAGCGATGGGGAGCTCGAACACGGCTGGGGGCGGCACCAGAGAAGAAAGCGCGATGGATAGTGGAAGGGACGACGGCGGCGGCTCTCCGCCCGAGACGCCTGCATTTGGCACGTTCTCGGAGGGAGAGAAGGTCCTCGCTTACCACGGACCTTGCCTCTACGAAGCCAAGGTTAGGGTTTCTCATTTTCTTCCGCCTTACCTATTCTATTCTGCTCTTCTTTTCGTGGGGTTTAAGTTGCTGGCTACATATATAGCTTTTCCGGGGATTTTGGTTGTCTTAGACGGATGAATACGGAAATGGTTTGTGCGTATCTAACCCTAGGGTTCTTTAAGCAGCAGTATAATTATTGGGTTTCAGTTGAATCGAAGTGGGACATGCAGATTTTTGATTTAATTATTGATATGCATTAGTTAATATTTATTTATCATGGTAAACTCATGTGGTGTTAACCTAGAACTGTTGTCAAGCAAAAGTAACTGAAGGAAAAATTCTTCAATGTTGTAGTTCTACTTCTTTGGTTTACATTTCTCAATTCCCTAACGTGGCTTACCATGTTTAATCTGTTTGGTTACTGGAATGGTTTCAAGAATAAGGTAAAGCAATGATTTTCTTTGCTAGTTGTCTGACTGAACTTTCATATGATTATTTGAATTACAAATTATCCTTTAGAAAAAAAGGAATACCATGGAGAACGTGAAATGTTTGGTGCAAATCATTTTTGTCATAATCATTTTACACCATTTCTAATTTTGCTACACATTAGTTTACATTTTGGCTACACTTAAAGTTTGTTGCTAGGGATTTCTTTATTTGATAACAAGTTCACAACAAGCTTTAGAAAGAATATATCACTCACATTCGTCTGATCCACACTACAAATGGTTTTATTGTTATATACAATTTTAGTTTAAATCCATAATTCTATATTGTTGAATGGTGTCTATGATTCTCTTTAGTGCCAATAGTAGTTTGTCAAACTAGATTATAATCTATTTTGTGCCCATTATTCAAGTTTTTGTTATCTATTCTTATATTAACAATAATCAATTTAAATGCAGTAGTTCTTGTTTTATTTTTAAAAAAGGATAGTTTTTATTTTTATTTTTTTTATTAGTAGAATTCAAGTTGGATGGTTGAAGTGGAGGAATGCATCAGGCCTATTGTGTGATAGAAAAATTCACTTAAACTTAAAGTAAAATTTTATAAGATGGTGGTGAGACCTGCAATGACTTATGGTGTAGAATGTTGGCCAATAAAAGAGAAGCATAAGACTAAGTTAAGTGTTACTGAGATGAGGATGCTTAGGTGAATGAGTGGCTTTACTCTTAGAGATAAAATGCGAAATGAGTATGTTCGGCAAAAAGTTGGAGTAGCTCAGATAAGATTAGAGAGAGTCTTTAGATGGTTTGGCCACACATAAAACCGTCCCATGACGTTAGACAGATGCAGA
Source organism: Cymbidium sinense (assembly GCA_021442155.1). Classification (NCBI taxonomy): domain Eukaryota; kingdom Viridiplantae; phylum Streptophyta; class Magnoliopsida; order Asparagales; family Orchidaceae; genus Cymbidium; species Cymbidium sinense. Next base: position 54,457,066 of record CM038219.1, read on the forward strand.
TTTGCCTTTATGTTAAGAAAGATAGAGGTAGACCTAAAAGACTTGGTTAAGATGTATAAAAGATGACCTTAGTATACTTGAATTAAATGAGAATTTGTCAAATAATAGGACACAATGGAGACAAAGGATTCATGTAGCCGACCCCACTTAGTGGGATGAAGGCTTGTTGTTGTTGTTGTGATAGTTTTTATTTTTATTTATTGTTTATATAAGAAGTTCAGAACATAGTTTATCTTTTTTTCAAAAAAAGAACAAAGTAATGCACATTTTTCCTATACAACCCTTTATATAATAGATTTGAAATATGTAAATCATTATACCTAAGCATCATTTGACCATTCAGCTTTGTTGAATGATCAATATTAATTTTATTATGCACCGAGCCTTTGTTATTACAATACTAAGTCCAAAGTCCAATATCCTTAAAGTTTTTCTCTTCATTTTTTGTAAATTTTGATAAAAATATTGCTTTTAAGCCAGCATAGCATAGAGTGATTACCTCAGTCCAAAGGTTAGCAAATCCATCTTAGTTTTACTAAAATGCTTTCTTTTTGAGTTTTCCTGAGGGCAAATAGTTTTTTGTGCTAAATATTTGGACAATTTCACTTATTAGGATTAGATTATTGGAAAATAATACATGATTCATATTTAATATTCACTATAAGGAAATCCATGACAAAGTAAGGCATTTGGACACAATGCTAATGTTTGATTTTCTTTACTGCGCTTCAAAGCTCTATGTTCATTTTAAAAACTTTTTCTAATGATAAACTTCACCACACATATATTAGATAGCTTCAACATTCCTTTCATACATTTTTTTGCCTCAATTCAAATCTTTTGAATAGTAATTGATTATTTGCTTTTTAAAGTCCAATCAAAGTATGTGTTCTTTTCATTACACTTTATTTTGTCATAGATTTTTGTTCATCACTTTTATACAACAATAGCCTCCCTGATTAATCTTCTTATTTTCCAATTATATTATGTTATGCTTTTTCTTTCCTTTTTTTTCCCATTAACCTCCTATAATTTCTACATATTACTGATGAACTTGACTTAACTGTGGCTAGCACAATTCTAAAAACCTTCTATATTTGCAAATATTAGTACTGAGACACTTCTTCACCAACCATTTGACATGAGTGTTGAGCAGTTGTTTTTACTAAAATGTTTTCTATACCATTTAAATACTTCTAATAGCTTTCCAAAACCCGATGGGTTACTCCTAAGAGCTTTACATTTATGCATCTTCTTCAAATCTAACATAAAATTTTTATTTTTAAAATAGTATAATAAACTTAGAATTTTCCTAAAAATATTCATCTTAAAGTTCCTTTGTAGCAAAATGAAATTATTTTTGTCCGATTTCTTTATACATAAACATTATTTTTTTATCATCACTCTTAATATAGTAATTCAGTCAAAGTCTCTAAATCTCTTTTTGTTGCTATTTTTTCATCTTCGTTATGTGTTTGAAATGCCTTAAAGTTTTTTCTTGCCATTATTTAAATGCACGTTTCCTGTTTTTCTCAAAATTACTACTAAGTTTCCTTAGTTGTTTGGAAAATTTCTAGATTCGTTAATGCAAATTCTTAGTTTGATTTGCCTTTTTAGTTTCATTTTTCTTCTGCAAATTACTTTTTTTCAAATATTATTGACTGATCTCACATTAAGTTTTTTAATTTAATGCAAGAGATTGAATTTCTCTTAATCCCTCTAAGGAATGCTTTTGTTGGGTAAATTTGCTTCATGGAAATATCATAGAATGTTTTCAATTTTTTTTTCTTGGTAGAAAATACTTTGTTTATGATTTAGAAGATACAATTGTTTAATAAATGATTATTCTTCTCATTTTTGTTCACTTTGTGCTCCCCTTAAGTCAAGTATAAATTCTATATACTTTTTTTTATCTCCTATCCATATTTGTTGTCCATCATATTCTATACTAATTTATCACCCAATTAACCTTTTTTCTCGTCCATTATATTGTAGAAAATCATCTGAATATTGAAAGAACATAATCAATAAATTAAGATTATTTGGGTAGTGGTTAATGGTTTTTTTCTCTATCTGATGGACTTATGGAAAATAACATTTTTTTAATATATTTTCTTACTTCTTAATGTGCCCTTTGTTTATGTTAATGAGATGTGGATATAAATTTCTTTACATGACCCTATAAGTTTTACTACCTATCACCTTATTCCAAATCCATGTAAGTTTATTAGTTGTTGCTCTCTACCTAAGCTTTACAATTGTGTTACCTAGCACCATGCATCTCACTTTAACAAGGTGTGCGAACTTAAAAGGGATGAGTTTTTTAGGTGATTGTAGGAGAGATCATCTAGTTCTTCAAGTAGGAGGTTTCAATAGTTTCAATTTCATTGAAAGGAGGAGCTCTTGGTTAGATTCCCACAACAAAGAAGGAGATTAGTAGTAGTAACAACACCATATTCTTCTCTATATTTAGCTTTCACTTTCACAATAGGAAGTTATGTGCTCTCTTTGTTGATGATATAGGCAAAGTTATATTTTTGTTCTTATTTATATAAAATATCATCTCTCTGTGTACTCATTTTGAAGTGAATTATTCAATTTCTATATGGTTGTGGACATATATTCATTTTTTATTCTTATTTATATAAAACATCATCTTTCTCTGTACTCATTTTGAAGTTTAGTGAATTATTCAATTTCTATATGATTGAACCATATAAATTTAATATTTGTATTTGTGTTTTCATTATATTCAATTCACATTTTGTGCATTTAGTTTTTAACTATTATCCTAGCAATTGATATTAGAGCTTTGGTTAAGCTATATGGATAGGCTAGTACTAGGAGTTATTCACTTATTCTTGGGCATGAATATTGCCTTTTAATATTCTTAATGAAAAGAGCACAATAGATATGATGAAGGCATCATCAAACATGTATGAGAGGCTCTCTACTATAAATAAGGTACATCTTATATTGAAGTTTTAATTCTAAGGAGGTTATATTATTGAGCACATCAATAAGTTTCACCTGATCATAAGTTAGTGGAGCTTTGTAGACATCAACTTTAATGATGATTAATTCTATTTTCATTGTTTTCTGAAAGATGGAATAGTCTAGTAACAACCATTAGTGGATCTTATGAATCAAATAAATTAAAGTTGAGTAATGTAGATTTCATCCTCATTGAAGATATGTGATGATGCAAAACATGTAAAATCCTTTACTCTTATGCTTTGTATATTAATAATAAAGCATGTCCTAAAATAAATGCAATCATCAAGGTAGAAACATCCAGATTTGATGATGAAACATGTGCATTAAGTCTACTGTCATTGTTTTCTGAAAGATGGAATGGTGTAGTAACAACCATTAGTGGATCTTATGAATCAAATAAATTAAATTTGAGTAATGTAGATTTCATCCTCATTAAAGATATGTGTGATGATGCAATACATGTAAAATCCTTTACTCTTATGCTTTGTATATTAATAATAAAGCATGTCTTAAAATAAAAGCAATCATCAAGGTAGAAACATCCAGATCATGAAACAATAGCTCATATATCATAATAAAAGCAAATTTTGAGGTCGTTCAGGTTGATGCTAGCACTATGGAAAGTCAGCAATGATGAAAAATTGCTGCCGAGGAAAGCAAGAATAATAACAAAAATATAAAGGAAAAATTGTAAAAATTGCTATGAAATGCATGCAAGATGCATTGATTCTTATTACTGATTGTTTAATTGATTTGTGGATATTCACGCAATTGCATATTTTTATTCTTTTTCTAAAACAATTAATGACATATTACTCTGTAGATAGTTATGATTAAGTAATTCTTGCTGATGATGAGCACTTAAATATTATGGTATTTGTTACATTATAAATAGAGTCATGGGAAACCTGAGCAAAGCTAGACATATGCATGGTATGGGACATTTTATATTGGAATATTGTAATGCCACATTCAATATTGATTGGAAGGTGACCTAAGAAGTCATGGTGATTGCTAGATAAAATGAAATTGGTACACTCTATAGTACCACAAGTACCTAAAAATGTGAGTTGTAACTTGTTTAAATTTAGAGAAAAAATGCAGAGATGGATATTTGGTATCAAAGTTTAGACAATATGAGTGATAAGGGATAAAATCCTCCATTTTTAAGGTCAATTTCAATATGTGAAATCTAATGAATCTAACTTTTTGAAGGCTATATTATAGGAAAGGAAAGAAGGTTTAGTCACTAAAAAAATTGGAAGAGAACGTAGATCCAAACAGCTGGAATTTGTTTCAAACAGATGCATGAGACCCATATTCCCTCACATCTTTAATAAGCTTCATGTAATATGAATGGATGACTGACTAGAGTGGTGTGTGCTTATCTAACAAAAATAAGTTTGATGTCTTTACTATTTTTTGTAAGATGGAAAAGCTTAGTTGAAGATTAGACTGGTGCAAAAATTAAATGTCTTTGATCTGATAATAGTTGAGAGTAGGAGTTTAGAAATTACTATGTTACTAACAGGATTCATATGAAGAGAATAGTCTTAAAGGTTACTAATAAAATGTAGTTTTTGGAAGAATGAACAATACTTCAAAGGACATATCTAGGAGGATGATACTATATATAATATTACCAAAAATATTTTAAGTTGATGCAGTAATTATAATAACATACCTTATTGGTCAGGGAACATTCGTAACTCTTGATTTTGGGCTTCATAAAGATGCTCAGAGTAGAAAGAAGGTTTGTCTTTCATATTTGAAAGTTTTCAATTATCTTTCTTATGTGCATGTAGATTATAATGAAAAAGGTAAGGTTGAACTAAAATCACAGACGTGCGACTTTATTGATTGCTATATTGATGATTATGGCTACGTATTTTGGGCTTTGAAATCAAAGAAAATAATCATAAGCAAAAATATTATTTTACATGAAATTATAATGCACAAAGATGAGCTATGTATCAGTGAAAAGGAGACCAATATTATAAAGTAAGTTGAATTGGAATGTCCTTGTAATTTTGATACAAGATATGAGATATTAGAAATGATCAAAATCAACCTCAATCCAATACTTATTTGGCAGAAGTCAGAAGATCACAAAGAATTCTAATGCCTATTAACCATTATGTTTTTATATTATTTGCTCCTTGTTGGTTCAGGTGAACTTGAATGTCATGAAGAAGTTGTGTAGGCTTGCAATGAGACAAGGATTTTCTTTTAAAAATGATACTAGGATATTGACTAAGCCAGGAAAAGACTAAAAAGGTTTACAAATAAATGGATCCATAAATCAAAGAAGGTTAGAATGCCAACAAAAGGTATAAGATGAGGTTGGTATGGCAAAGGCTTCTAACAAAGAATTACATTGTCTTAATTGAAAATTTTCTTTTTTGTGGTAAACTAATAAATATATATTTAATGTTGAGCATTATAACTATAGAAGATTCATATTTATAGCATATGAATGTTCAATATTGCTTCTCTCCATGGCAATATAAAGGAGGATATCTACATGGTTTATTCCGAAGGCTTCATAGTACAAGGAAAATAAGTCTAATCTACACGCTCAAGAAAAATCTATGGTTTAAAGGAAGCCTCCTATCAGTGTTATCAAAAGGTTAAGAAATTCATGCATATGATTGAGGTTTGCAGATGCAATTTGATCACTGTGACTATGTAAAAGGTATTGAAAAATATTGTATCATTTGGCTTATATATGTTGATAGCATGGTAATTATAGGGTCATATTTCAAGAAAATCAATAATATCAAATGTAGTTGTTAAAAAAAATTTTGCATGGACCTAAGGGAAGCCATTAAGGTTATTCGATAAGGGTGGATCAAGATAAAATTAGAGGTATTTTTAAATGTCACAATCTCAATACATCAAAAATATATTTGATATATTTAATTTAATGAAAGCAAAGACGATAAACATGCTATTTGCAAGTCATTTCAAGCTCATAAAAGAAAATTACTATAGACAAATGAAGACAAATAATGTATAGTTGAAGTCCCTTACACATCAATAGTTAGTTCTTTGATGTATGCAATAATTTGCACAAAATCAGACATTACATGTGATGTGAGATCTTTCAGTTGATACATGTTATATATGCAAAAAAGAAATATTGGAAGGATAAAGTGGATCTTGTGCTGTTTGGAATGTACATTAATTAGTCAAAAAGTTTAATAGACTTGGCTTGCAATTGTAGGGTTATTTTCATGTAGATTAGGGAAGAGACTTAGATGCACTTAGAAGTGCTACTGTAGGCATATCTATACTTTAGATGACATCACCATCAATTTGATGCCGTAGCTACAAAAAATAATCACCAAAGCTGAAAATAGCTGATATTGAAACCAGAAAGGAGATAGTTTGGCTGAAAGATCTTTTGTAAGAATTGAACTGATCATAGAAAGATGCGACTATATTATTATAACAATCAAAGGGCTATTCACTTGTTAAAGAATGTTGCCTTACACTCATGTTCAAGGATGTACAACTGAACTATTACTAAGCACATAACTTGATTGAAGTCATGCCATACAACTCACTAAATTCATAGGAGTAGGAATTGGTACCTGCTTAAAAGTAAAGATTTTGCGAAGTCTTATAATCTCCTCAATGATGACATCATGGTACTGTACATAAAAATATTCCAACTCCGATCACCAAGCTTGTATATCAAAAATTCATCTCAAAGTGGGAGGTTATTAAGGTGCGGAGATAAAAAATTTCTCCCTTATCCTACAAGTTTCTTATTACCCATCTTAATCAAGATGTGGAGATAAATTTCTCTAACTATTATATGTTATTTCTTACCATCATTTACCTAAGTTATATACTTTTGTTACCTATCACCATCTATCAAATATTCACAAATTTGTCACCAAGCAACTCCAAGCATTATGTATGAAGATGGCTGCACGGTGTTGAGGCACTTCCCACAATCACAAGTAGGGAGAAATTGGGGAAAGAGAGGTAGAGGTATTTTCGACTTAGATAGAAGGGAGAAAAGTTTCAGGTGTGTGTAAGAGAAAGATTGCCCGTTTCAAGAAGATGCTTGCTAGTTTTGATTTTTTTGAAGGAGTTTTTGATTTGATTCCAGCAATAGAGAAATGTAGTAGCATCAAGGACACTATCTACTTATCCACATTCAACCCTTATATTTGTGGTTGGTGGATACATTCTCTCTCAGTCAGTTGCATTAAATAAGTGGTATCTTTGTCCTTATTTATATGAAATATGATCTATGTTCTCATTTAAAATCCTACTGGATTAATTGATCTTTGTGTGGCTGTTAGTGTAGGCGATCTCCTCAAACTACATAAATTTTATGTTTGCTTGTGTTTATGTATTACTGCATTTTATATGTGGTCTTCATGCATTTTGCTCATAACTATTAGGCCAACATAAGCCATTATAGCTAGGTGTGATGCATTCCTTTGCTTTGGCTGTGCAGTATGCTTTCTGAGTTTTTGAAATAGTTAAAGTGAATCTTACATTTGTGACCATGGGATATGTTTTTTGAAACAATGCTGATCTGTGTGATGTTCTGATCATTTTCTCTTGCTTATTAAATCTGTGATTGGCTTAGTTTTCTTTCAGAACATGTAGTATTTTTTTGTTGTTTCCTTTTGTTTTATATAATTCACATAGCTTTATGTTTTTGTTCTCTTGGGCAGTCTAGGATATTCTGCATACCTGAGCCATAACAGATGTGTATGCCGGCCATGCTATTTATTGCCTGGCATGACCAGATTTGATGTAAGCTAACCAAAACTCCGATGCTATTAAAAAAAAAAAAAACGTCATGATGACAAATTGAGCACAGCTTACTGTAGCAAAAGCTTCTAAATACAAGTTAAACATGCATTGACTGCTGTCACTCCTAATTTGGAAATTTAGTTGTTACTTTCCTAATATTCTAGCTTTAATTGTATGAGTACTTCCGAACATGTGCTTATCAACTTTAGAAACTTATATATGTTCTACTTTTTTTTGCTAGCTTGTAGTTATTTTTGACCTTTTGGTTTAATATTTTTGATTCCTTGGCATAAATATTTCTGATTGTTATCTTTTCTAAGGTGCAAAAAACCGAGATAAGAAAAGACGAATGGAAATATTATGTTCACTATCTTGTAAGTAACAATTTTTTTACTGTATATTTTTGAAGGTGACTTGTCCAAGTTACATCATTTTTAATTCTGTTTATTGCTTCATTGTTTTTTCTCTAGCTAGAAGGTTAAAATCTGATTTAATATGCAAATAGAGTTTCTTGACATGATTTGAGTAGTTTTTAATAAATGATTTTAACGTTACAGGGTTGGAGCAAAAGGTATGTTTGAAGCAAAACTCCGTTGAGTATTTTTGTTCTCTTCTTATATATGTACTTGCAATAGGTAAGTAATTTTCTTTACACTGTATTTTGGCGCAGGGGTTTTTTTATTTGAATGCTCCATGTTTAAGGAAATTTACTTTGAATCTTGAAATTCTACCAATTTGTATTTTGTTTTAAACTTTAAATGAATATTCAGGTATCATAAAAGATACAGATATACACAAGAAAAATTTGACGTGGTATCCTTTGTTATTAGTAATTTTTAGTTTCTTCCTAGTTATAAAATATTTTAGAAGGTATTCATTTAGGAGACTAATGACATATATTATACCTTTTTCATATGCTTATTATACTTTTAAATATTTTCTTAGTCTGAAAAGTGGAGAAAGATCCTATTTTTAAGAATAAAAGGGATGCTCAAGAGTGTGCAAATTAAGAGGAATAAAGTTAATGTGCCATACATTAAAATTATGGAAAAGAGTAATTATGTATAGGTTATAGCGTGATATAAAAGTTGTTAAAAATCAGTTTGGATTCATGCCGAATAGGTCTAATGGATGCTATACATTTGTCGAGAGGTTTGATAGAGAAGTATAGAGAGCAGGGGTGGATCTGCCGCTACCCCATGGTGGGCAATTGCTTGCCCACCCTAAAAAAATATAATCTTGTGAAGGTATTTTAGTAATTTTGCTTAAACCCCCCGAAATAATCCTCGACAGCCCGATCTCGCATTTGTTGTTTACCTGTTCGCAATACCTAGCCGGCTATCCCCCGATCTCCTCTCTCGTGTTCGTTCTACTTCAGGTTGCATTTGCACTTTGCCACCCTCACCCTCATATTCTCCCTCATATTCGAGCCTCGACACTTGAAGAGGTTGTCGACGCCGATCCATTTTTACCGCGAGTCTGAACTTGCAGATTCCTTATTTCGGTTGTTTTTTATTCCGAAACTCTTGGTTTGTGGAAAACGAGTTTTTTCTTTATTTTGAGTGCAAATCTACACTTTGCTTTATATCCTTGTTGAAGTCAAATGCAGGTTGTTTCTAAAACATGCCGCATAATTTTTCATGTTGAATTTTTTTTCTAAGGTTTGATGCTTCCTAGTTCCTGCTATCATCCAAAGCCCCTTTCTGCAATTTTTTGCATCTGATTGCACTCTTCTTGTGTCTAGCTCAATAAAATTCTCATTTTTATGATAATGTATGTATGCTGATTTAGCCAAAGCCCCTTTCTGCAATTTTTTGCATCTGACTGCACTCTTCTTGTGTCTAGCTCAATAAAAATCTCATTTTTATGATAATGTATGTATGCTGAATTTTATTTTGCATCACTATTTTTGCTGTCCTATTTTAATCTTTTACATGTTTGATCTATGCTGGAAGAAATAAAATTTGCTAGAATTCTTATACTCAATTTGGCTATTTAGAGTGATATTGAATATGAATGGTCTATGATTAAGTCAATCCAATTTACTTATTCTCTTAAATGAAATTCAATGCCATTATTATCTTCTAGGATTGTAAGAGAACCACTATGCTTGATAACTAGTTAACACTTATCTATGTTATTTGTTTCTAATTAAAGACACTTGAATATGATTTATTTGGCATGAGATTCAAATGAAACATAATTCTTTTTTTAATTTATATTCGTGAACATATTATTAAATTTTGGAGACAATTCATCGTAAAATAGATTATATTTGATTGATATTTTATATTCTTTATATTGTATTTATTTTAAGATCTTATAATATGACATGTGGGGTTATATAGGTTTCCTTAAATATGTGTCTTCTAATCTATAAATAAACTTCTTTGTCGTTTGTTCTATGTATCTTAGACCAATTAGTCAAATTGGAATAGAAAAGAGAGGATCACACTATTCAATCGTCGAAGATAAACTCTCAATGTTTCTTCTCTCTTCAATCTTGGTGAAAATTTTCAATCTTTGTGTAATCATAGATGTTGATTGACATCTCCAAATCACAGGAGACAATCCTTTTATAATCCTATGGTTTATCAATTATATAAGAAGTTAGCATTAAGGGGAGTTTTGTTTGAAAATATTTTTTAGCCATTCTTTTATAATCCTAGTTCAAAAGCTTCTAAGATAATTTACCATCCTTTCAAATGAACCGTATGTTGGATTAAGGGGCACTTTGAATTTTGTTTGTGAATTTGTTTAAGAAGTGTAGTATTTTTTTCTTTGGTTGAATGTAAGACAAACAATTTTCATGTGGCTTATCTTTTATTTATTGTATAAATTAAATTTATTAATGTTTCATTATTTTCTTACTCTTTATTTATACTATAGATAATATTAAAAGTTTAATTTTTATATTATATGTTCTTTGTTGAAATGTGATATTTAAGAATCAGAGTAGTCAAAATATTTTTCGTTGAAAAGATCTTGACAATTAATACAGGTACGTGATTAATTTTTTTTTTTTTTTTAAACAAAGGCCGACAGTGTGCATTTGATTTAGAAATATTTTATTATATATTTTTGTTTCAAAAAATGGTCAAATGTGTGCCTTTGTTTTTAAAAAAATTATTATTTTTTATTTTGTTTTAAAAGCCGACTGTGTGCCTTTATTTTGAAAATAATTGATAGTGTGTCTTTGTTTTAAAAAAAAAAGGTCGATAGTGTGCTTTTATTTTAAAAATAGTTTATAAAATGATTTAATTTTAAAAATGGTGGAAGGTGTGCCTTTGTTTTAAAATATTGTGATTTGTGTGTTTTGTTTTAAAAAAAGGGCCGAAAATGTGCTTTTATTTACATTCATTTACATATTAATTTGTCTTTATAAAAGGCCGAAAGTGTGATTATAAAAAATTACTTATACATAATAATATAACTTTTTTCATTTTTAGGGTTTAATAAATGGATCGTTTCTTGAAGAAGAAACAACTGGTAGAGTTGGACATTGCCAATCTTTCAGTTGACCCTAGAATTCATCTTTTAATTTGGAGTTTTGATGTTAATGATATTGAATAAGTACGAAGACCATATTTGTTGAAGGGATCTCATCAGCCTAAATGTTTTAATTTTCTCCAAACAATGATTGAAAATATTGCACGGAGATTTAATGCTAAATGGTTTGAAGAATATCCGGATTGGTTCCAGTATAGTATTTAAAATGATGCTGCATTTTGCCTTTATTGTTATATTTTCAATCCACAAAAACAAACTAGCACAAGCCAAAATAGTAGAGACTCGTTCGTTATTGAAGGGTTTAGAAATTGGAAGAGAAAAGATAAGCTTCTAAGTCATGTTGGAGATCATAATAGTGTTCATAATAAGGCGAGACAGAAATGTGAGGATTTAATGAAGCCTCGTACACAAAGTCTTCCTGTTATGTTTTTGAGTAAGGAGAAAAATAGAAAATATTATAGTATCATGTTGACTGTAGCCGTTGATTGTATTCGACTCTTTGTACGACAATGATTATAATTTCATGGTCATGATGAGTCTTTTGAATCAACCAACTAAGGGAATTACTTTGAATTATTCCATTTTTTAGATGATCATAATGAAGAGATAAAAAGTTACATTTGAAAATGCAAATACAAAGTTGAAATTAATTTCACCAATGGTTCAAAAGGAAATTTGTTGTGTAGTTGCAGCTGAGACTTTACATTCTATCATAGCTGATATTGATGATGAATGTCTTTCTATAATTATAGACGAGTCTCGTGATGTGTCAACAAAAGAGCAATTGACTGTTATAGTGAGGTATGTTTACAAAAAAAAGATAAGTTATTGAGAGATTTGTTGGGATCAAACATATTTCTTCTATTACTGTAGCAATATTGAAAGAAGCATTTGAAGCTATTCTTGCTAAACATTCATTCAGTTTATATAAAATATGTGATCATGGCTATGATGGAGCATTTAATATACGTGGAGAGTTTAATGGTTTGAAAACACTTATCTTAAGAGATAGTTCTCAAGCATTTTATGTTCATTATTTTGCTAATCAACTCCAATTATGTTTAGTAGTTATAACAAAAAATCATTGGAAAGTAAAACATTTATTTGAAATTTCTACAAGAATTATAAATACAGTTGAAGCATCTTGTTAGAAAAATGACACTCTCAAAACATTCAGCATGAAAAAATTTTCTTACATCTTAGAAGTGGAGAGTTAATTTGTGGTCGTGGTTTGAATCTAGAGATTGAATTACAACGACCTGATGACATTCGTTGGAGCTCACATTTTTATACATTAATTAGCCTCATGAAAATATATGCTTCTGTAATTGAAGTTCTTGAGATTATCGAGGAGGACGATTCATGATCAACAGTCAGTTGAAGCAGGTGTATTAATAGATGTAATGAAATTTTTTGATTTCATTTTTTCAATGCATTTAATAGTTAATATTTTGAGATCAACAAATGAATTATTACAATCATTACAAAGGAAAGATCAATACATTGAGAATGCTATGAGATTGGTGCAAATATCAAAACAACAATTACAAATGATGAGAGATGGTGGATGAAGTGTCACATTTTTATAATGTTTTTAATATTGTTGTACCGGATATGAATTCTATGTACAACTCTCATCGACGATATATAAGAAGAGTTGAAGAAATCACAAACTTACATCATTATCGTGTTGAGTTATTTTACACCATAATTGATATGCAACGTCAAGAGCTTAATAATTATTTTTCTAAAGCTAGTACTGAGTTACTTCTTTATGTGACATGCTTAAATCCAAGTGACTTTTCTCTGCATTTGATAATAGAAAATTAATTTGTCTGGCAGAGTTATATCCAAATGATTTTTCTACAATTGATCTTGTGGCTCTTGAATATCAGTTATCTATTTATATTATTGATATGTGTATCTGTGATGAATTTTCTTCCTTTAGATGGATTGTTGATCTTGCAAAAGCATTGGTTAAGATGAAGAAGAATGTTGTGTATCCCTTGGTTTACAGACTTATAACTTTAGCATTAATTTTATTAGTTGCTATTGCTATAGTAAAAAGAGCATTTTCTGTAATGAGGATTGTCAAGCATCGATTACGTAGCAGAATGAAAGATGAATGACTTAATAGCTGTCTAGTGTCTTACATTGAAAAAGAATTGTTTGATTTGATTCTTAATGAAGTTGTTATGCAACATTATAAAAAAATACAAAATAGATTGCAAAACTTGTAATTAATATTTAATGCATTGATCATATTAGAATGCAAGACTTTGATATGAATTTTATATTATCTTTTTAAAGTATTTTTAATATTATTTTATTTACATGATAAGTTTGTCCACTCTCAAAATAGGGGCTGGTTTTGCCCCTAATAGAGAGAGTAATGAGGATCTACATATGATATTTGTTGATTTAGAGAAAGCATATGATAAAGTTTCAAGAGAAGTGCTTTGGAGAGTTATAAAAAAGAAATGAGTTAATATTGCTCATATTCAAGTTATTAAGGATATGTATACTAGAGATGCTACTTGTGTCCAAACATTAGGGGGATTGATCAAGTATTTTTTTATTACATTTGGTTACATCAAAGATTAACTTTAAGCCCATATCGTTTTGATTTAGTAATGGATATTCTTACTAGACGTCTATAGGAGGATGCATCTTAGTATATGCTTTTTCTTGATGATATTCATCTTGTCCATAAGTCTAGAGAGGGTATTTGAGAAAACTTGAATTTTGGAGGTCAACCTTAGAGTTTAATGGCTTTTGTTTGAGTAGATCTAAAATCAAATACATGGAGTATAATTTTAGTATTCTATTTGAGTAGATCTAAAGTCGAATACATGAAGTATAATTTTAATAGTAATAGATCTAATGGTGGGTTGTGATAATGGTTGATAGAGTAAGTAAAATGAGTGAATATTTTAGATATCTTAGGTCTATTGTTCAAAGTGATGTTGCAATAGATGAGGGTGTTAATAGTGAAATTCAAGTTGGATGGTTAAAGTGAAGGAATGCATTGGGTCTGTTGTGTGATAGGAAAGTATCATTTAAACTTAAGAAAATTTTATAAGATGGTCGTGAGACCTACAATGCTTTATGATGCAGAATGTTGCCCAATAAAAGAGAGATAAAATTAAGTGTTGCAAAGATGGGAAAAGTGGAGGGTTGCGTTAATTAGTTGACAGCCAGTGTAACACTTGTCGAAAAATCATGACGTGAATCCTTTAGTATATTGTGTTAATGTTATTTTTGGAAGTGACACGTTGTATGTTCTCAATATAGTGAAATGTGTTCAATCGCCACTACATCGACGCTTGCATGCAATGTTAAATAAATAACGAATTTCATATTATGGACGACTTTGAGCAAAGAAGCTAGTTCATAAAGCTAGAATTACGATATGAACTTGGAATATAGGTACTTTTACAAGTAAATTAATATAATTAATAGATATTATTGTTCATAGGAAGGTAAATTTCTTTTGTATTTAGGAAATTAAATTGGTTGGCGAGAAGGTCAAGGATATTAATAGTTTTGATTTTAAACTTTGGTATTCAAGTACTAGAAATGATATATGTGCGATTGTTGATAAAAGTTTGAATGATAATATTGTGGAAATTATTTGAATTAGAGATAAAATTATAGCTTTAAGGATTGTTGTTGACACTAAGATTATTAGTGTTATAAGTGCTTATGCCACTTAAATAGGTTTGAATATATGTTTGAAAGAAAATTTTAGTATGATATAAAAGGATTAATGCAAATGATACATGTTGAAGAAAAATTATTTGTCGGAGGAGATTAAAATGGACATATTGGTAGAGCAATAGCAGATTTTAAAAGTATTCATTGAAGCTATGAGTTCGGACTGACTATTGAAGAAGTTATGATCATATTTGATATTGCTTTAGCTTATGATTCGGTAATTCTTAATACTTTATTTAAGAGACATAACATGAATTCTTTGCCGGGCTCCAAGTCCAGGATGGGAAAAGTGGAGGGTTGCATTAGATAGTAGACAACCAGTGTAAAGCTTGTCGAAAAAATCATGATATGAGTTCTTTAATACATGTGTTAATGCTAGGGCGTTCCCTAGAAGCGACACATTATATGGCTAAATACAATGAAAAGTGTGCAAATATCACTGCATCATCGCCCGGGTGCAACACTAAATAAGCAAGGGTTCCCACATTATGGATAGATGCAGGCAAAGAAGTTTGTTTATGGAGCTAGTATTAGATTAGGAACTTAGAATATATATATTTTTACAGGTAAATTAACCGAAGTTAATAGATATTTTGGTTAATAAAAAGATAAATATCCTATGTATTCAAGAAACAAATGGGTTGGAGAGAAAACCAAGGAGATAGTTTAGGTTTTAAACTTTAATATTCAGGTTAGGTTTTAAAATTTAGTATTCTGGTGGGAGTCAAATTAGAATTGGTGTAGGTGTGATTATAGATAAAAATTTGAAGGATAATGTTGTAGATATTAATAGGATTGGAGATATAATTATAGTTTTAAAGATTGTTGTTGATACTAATATTATTAATGTTGTAAGTGTTTATACTCCTCAAGTAGGTTTGGATGTAGGCTTAAAAGAAAAATTTAGGAATGACTTAGAGTGATTAATACAAATGATATATATTGAAGAAAATATTTTTTTTTTCATGAGATCTAAATGAGCATATTAGTAGAGTAATAAAAGATTTTAAAAGTATTTATGGTGGCTATGATTTTCGAGTGAGTAATGAAAATGTAAGATTATATTAAATTTTGCTTTAACTTGTGATTTTGTAGTTCTTACTTTTATTTAAGAAAAGAGATACAAGAATGAATCTAGTAAAACACAGATTGATTATTTTTTGATAAGAAAAATATATCGTTTAGATTGTAAGGTCAATCTTGATGAAAGTTTAAGTATCAATAATGACTGTTAGTTTTAGATATTAAGTGGAAAGATTGGAAGATGAAAAATAAATTGAATCATTGTCCTAGGATTAGATGAGAATACTTAAAAAATACTAATAAAAATATTCTTAAGAGCAAACTAAGATCTTAGAATGTGGGATGGTCATGAGGAAGTTAATGTTTTTGTGGGGAAAAAAATAGCAAGTGAATTTAAGTAAATTGCAAAAATGTGCTAGGAGAATCAAAAGGAAAATTTTTTTTTAATAAAAATAGCTGGTGGTGGATTCAAAATATGCAAGAAAATATAATAAATAAGAAGATTTGTTATAAAAATTGGTTTAAATATAAAAACTTGGAGTGTTGGGAAAGGTATAAAGTTGCTTATAGATATTCTTAAAAAGTAATATGTGATATAAAAAAATTTAACTTTTAGTGATTTATTAAATAAATTGGATACCAAAGAAGGTGAAAAATGTATGTATAAGTTGGCCAAACAAAGAGATAGTAGAAGTAAAGATTTAGTTCAAGTGAAGTGCGTTAAGGATGAAAATTATAAAGTGCTTTTTTTAGAAAATGATATTGAACATAGTGAATGAGATATTTTGATAAACTCAATGATGGATTTGAGAATACGATTGATTTTAGCAATTTTAATATTCTAAACAAAAATAGAGAATTTTATTTTTATTATCGTATTAATAAATTTGAAGTTGGAGAGACTTTAAAGAAAATGGAGTGTGGAAAAACAATATGACTGATGATATTCCAATAGAAGTGTGGAAATGCTTAGGAGATCAAAGAATTTCTTTGCTTATTAATTTTTTTAATGTTATTTTAATGATTAAAAAGATGCTATATGAGTGGAGAAAGTGTTTGTTGGTTCTATATTCAAGATTAAAGGTGATGCACAAGAATGTGCAAATTATAGAGGAATTAAGTTAATGTGTTATACATTAAATTTATGGGGGGGAGTAATTGAGCATAAGTTACGATGTGATACAAAAGTTTCTCAAAATCTGTTTAGTTTTATGTCGGGTAGATCTATTATGGATGCTATACATTTGTTGAGAGGTTTGATGGAGAAGTATATAGAAAATAAGGAAGCTCTACCTATGATATTTGTTGATTTAGAGACAACATATGATAAAGTTCCAAGAGATGTTCTTTGAAGAGTTCTAGAAAAGAAATGAGTTAATATTGATTATATTCAAGTCATTAAGGATATGTATACTAGAGCTGTTGTTTCTATTTCAGTTGGATTACATTTAGGATTGCCTTTAAGCTCATATCTTTTGCTTTAGTTATGGATGTTCTTACAAGGCATTTACAGGAGGATGTACCTTGGTATATATTTTTTGTTGATGACATTCTACTTGTTGATAAGACTAGAAAAGGAATTCAAGAGAAACTTGAATTATGGAGGTCAACCTTAGAGTATAATGGTTTTTGTTTGAGTAGATTTAAAACTGAATATATAGAGTATAATTTTAGTTGTAGATGTTTTAGTGGTGGTGTTGTGACATCAGACGATCAAGTCATTAAAAAGGGTGAATGTTTCAGATATCTTGAGTCTATCGGTCAAAATGATGGTGAAATAGATGGGGATGTTATTAGTGGAATTCAAATTGGATGGTTGAAGTGGAGGAATGCATCTTGCTTGTTGTGTAATAGAAAAGTATTGCTTAGACTTAAGGGAGAATTTTATAAGATGGTGGTAAGACCTGTAATGATTTATAGTGCTGAATGTTGGTTAGTAAAAGAGAAGCATAAAATTAGGTTAGCTGTTGTAGAAATGAGGATGCTTAAGTGGATGAGTGACTTTATTCTTAGAGATAAAATGCGAAATGAGTATATCCGTGAAAAGGTTGGAGTAGCTTTAGTGGCATATAAGATTAGAGAGAGTTGCCTTAGATGGTTTGGTCACATAAAGTGTAATCGCCCGATGTCCCAGTTTGGAGAGTAGATGTATTAGATTCGCTTTATGTTAAGAAAGGTAGAGGTAGACTTAAAAGATTTGGTTAGGATGTATAAAAAATCACCTTAGTTTATTAAAATTAATTGAGAATTTGACACTTAGTAGGACACAATGGAGAAGAAGGATTATTGCATATCCCATATAGTAGGATAAAGGTTTGTTGTTGTTGTAATATTTTATTTAAGAGAAGAGATGAATATATTATCACTTATAAGAATGGATCTAGTAAAATTCAGATTAATTATTTTCTGATAAGAAAATATATCTTTTAGATTATAAAGATTGTAAAATTTTTTCGGGTAAATGTTTAAGTATTCAACACTAACTATTTGTTTTGGATTTTAAGAAGAAGGGTTGGAAAATGAAAATAAACATAAATATTATCCTTGACGCATGAAAATTATTTTTAAGAGTAAGCTACTAAATCTTAGAATTTAGGATGTTCATGAGAAATCTAATGTTATGTGAGAAAAAGTAGCAAGTGGGATTAAACAAATTGCAAAAATTGTGTTTGGAGAATTAAAAAGAAAGCTCTTATTAGTATAAATAGTTGGTTGTGGAGTTAAGGTGTGCAAGAAATGGTAAAATAAAAAAAAAATTATAAAATTGGTTTTAACTTAAAAGTTTGGAGAATTGGAAAAGATACCAATTAATTCAAAGGGATCTTAAGAAAGCAGTATGTGATGCAAAGAATTTAACTTTTAATAATTTGAATAGTAAATTATATACTAAATAAAAAGGAAAGATGTATATAAGTTAAAGAAAAGAGATAAGAACCAAAGAGTCATTAATGTGTATTAAAGATGATCAAAAAGTAATTTTTTTAGAAGAGGATATTCAATATAGGCGGATGAGATATTTTGATGAACTTTTTAATAAAAGTTGTGAGAATACAATTGACTTTACGGTTGTATTAGAAAAAAATTAAGTCTGAGAGGCTTTAAAGAAAATGAATTGTGAAAAAACAATAGGACTTGATGATATTCTTGTAGAAGTGTGAAAATACTTAGGAGATTAAAAAATTTTATGGCTTATTAATCCTTTTAATACTATTTTAAGGATTAAGTAGATGCTAGATGAGTAGAGAAAGAGTTTGTTGGTTCTTATTTTTTAGGAATAGAAGTGATGTATAAGAGTGTGTAAATTATAAAGGAATTAAGTTAATGTGTTATACATTAAAATTATAGGAGATAGTAACTGAGTATAAGTTATGACATGATTCAAAAGTTTCTCAAAACTAGTTTTGTTTCATCCGATAGGTCTACTATTATGGATGATATATATTTGTTGAGGTGTTTGAAGGAGAAGTATAGAGAGAGTAATGAGGATCTACATATGATATTTTGATTTCGAGAAAGCATATGATAAAGCTTCAAGAGAGTGCTTTTGAGAGTTCTAGAAAGGAAATGAGTTAATATTGCTTATATTCAAGTTGTTGAGGTATCAAGGATGTTACTTGTGTTCAAACACAAGGAGAATTGACCAAGTATTTTCTTATATCAGTTGGATTACATCAAAGATTAGCTTTAAGCCCACATCTTTTTTAATTTGGTAATGGATGTTCTTACTAGACATTTTTAGGAGGATGTACCTTGACTTGGTGTATGCTTTTTGTTGATGATATTCTTCTTATTTATAAGACTAGAGAGGGTGTTCAAGAGAAACTTGTTTTGTGGAGGTCAACCTTAGAGCCTAAAGGCTTTTGTTTGCATGGATCTAAAATTGAATACACGATGTGTAATTTTAGTTGTAGAAAATCTAGTGACGTGGTTTTGAAAATGAGTGATCAAGTTATTGAAAAGAGTGAACCTTTTAGATATCTCGGGTCTACTATTCAATGTGATGGTGAAATAGATGGGAATGTTATTAGTAGAATTCAAGTTGGATGGTTGTAGTGGAGGAATGTTTCAGGCTTATAGCGTGATAAAAAGTACTGCATAGACTTGAGGGTAAATTTTATAAGATGGTGGTAAGACTGGCAATGTTTTATGGGGTTGAATGTTGGCCATTGAAAGAGAAGCTTAAATAATTTAAGTGTTGTAGTGATGAGAATGCTTAGGTGGATGAGTAACTTTAGTCCTTAGAGATAGAATGCAATATGAATATATACGTGAAAAGATTAGAATATCTTTAGTGGTAGATAAGATTAGAGAGAGTTGTATTAGATGGTTTGGTCATATAAAACATCGATAGTTTGATGACCTAGTTAGGAGAGTAGATATATTAGATTCGACTTATGCTAAGAAAGGTAGAGATAGATTTAAAAGACTTAGTTAGGAATTATTTAAAATGTCTTTATTTTATTATAAATAAATGAGAATTTGACACTTAATTAGACTTAATGGAGAATAAAGAATCATGTAGCCGACCCCACATAGTTGGATAAAGGCTTGTTGTTGTTGTAGCTTACCTCACATAATGGGATAAAGGTTTGTTGTTGTTGCAGAGATGAGGATGCTCAAGTGGATAAGTGGATTTACACTTGAGACAAAATGCGAAACAAATATTTCTATGAAGAGGTTGGGATAGCTCCAGTGGTAGATAAGATTATAGAGAGTTTTCTTAGATGATTTGGTCACGTAAAATGTTGGCCATCTGATGACTCAAGTTAGGAGAGTAGATGTATTAGATTCGGGCTATTTTAAAAAAGGTAGAGGTAAACCTAAAGGATGTCATTAGGAAGTATAGAAATGACTTTAAGTTATTAGAATTAAATAAGAATATGACACTTAATAGGGCATAATGGAGAAAAATGATTTTTGTAGTCAACCCCATGTAGTGAGATAAAGGCTTGTTTTTGTTGTACTCTTATCTTGATTTCCTTTTTCTTTTAATGTTAATTATTTGTTGTTCATTCTAGTTTTTGTGAGTGTGCACTTTGACATCTTTCTTAGAATACATTCTGCTGCAATTCTTCTATGATCAGTTTTTTGAGAGTTAAACGTGAGGGGAAGCATGAGAGGTATGAGGGCAATGGAGGAAAACATGATTGGAGCCTCTTTAACCAAAATTACAACCTTCTCCACTGGGTAATTATTAGTTAATATCTTTTTTTTTCAAGGAAGTTGACAAGTTATTTTTCTTTGTTCTTCATATGATAAAAATGCATAATCTATACTCTATAGGTCATATAGGAAATTAATATTTATCATCATATATAACATCATCTTAATAATTTGGATTTTGCTTTATGAATCTTTGTTTTTCATTTAGATCTACGAAGCATGCATGAGGTATTTTGTACAAATCTTTTGTCACACTACTTATATTCAAGTTATATCTAGTTTACTTTTCTTTGTTTTTCTTCGGCATAGATTGTGTTTTTCTTATTGATGTATTATTTACATGCCATGATCACATTAGTCTTTATTCTACTTCTTTAATTTTAATGTATTTTACTCCCACTATTTCTCTAATATTATCATTTCTTAATTTATGTTTTTAAGATTTTGTTATATGTCTATTTTAATTTTCTCATCTCACCCATCTTACTTATTGAAATTCTTTTACATCAATCACTTAAATCCATTCAACATAGCTGACTTAATTTTAGTTTTATAAAATTCCCTTTTAAGGTGTCATGATATCCTTTTGATATGTTGTACTATTGATGCAATTTTCCGTCAAAGCCACCTCGCTCTAACTCAAAGAATTATATCGTTATATGTATCCATGTTTTTTGCTTAATAGTTTAGAAATACTTAAATTTACCACTCCATGGTATACACTTTTTTCATGTAATATTAATTGATTATTATTACTACCATCATACTCACTAAAATTGCATTTTATATTTTAAATCTTTGTTCAACTATTTATATGACTTTCTGTTTAAATATCATCTCCGTTGGTTTAATTTTTTACTTGTTTTAATGAAGGATTAATTATAACTATTTCATCTTTAAAAACAATGGCTATTAAATCTCACTTTCGATATCTTTTGTTATTTTTTCCGTAACCAATATAGAAAAATATATATTTGAAGTTTTAGGTAAACTTACTATGATTGAGGTCTATTTTATTTCTTGATGACTATTTTTGATACTAGTGAATTGTCCATTTCGTATGTCTTTATGTTTTTAATGGATACTCTTTTTTTTCATTAATAGTTATCGGATAATTTTTGAAGCACTCCATCATGTTTTCACACAATAAATAAAATGCATGTAAAGATCTTTTTAGCATGTTCAAAATAAATAATTAACAATTTGCAGTTGAATATTACATTGTTTTTATGGAAAAATATAATAACTCTTGTCCAGTGATGCTATACATATATTTAATTTAATAAAAAAAAAATAAACAATGGTAAAAAAAATTATGTAAATTGATGAGGGGTCTAGAAAAAGCATGAGAATTGGTTTGAATAAGGTCTTTTATGGCTTTGCTCGACTTCTAGTTGGCCCATTAGAAACTGATTTTGTCTAAGATAAGTTTTTTAAATGGTTAACCAATCCTTATGTTATTGCAAAAAACTTCTCATGATGATCCGCCATTTCGCTCTCATTTATCTCTTTATTCAACTTATTATCATGGTCAATATGATTCTTATGATAGTATTGAATTCTATGCTTATTGATTTTTCTGTGCCACTCACCCCAAGCAATCTTTGGATCGATATATATGATGCTGTTGATTTTCATGATCATTTCACCCAATTAAAATCAACATCTTCATCGACAATATTGACAAGAAGTCATATCCAACACATTTGAAAATGGACAGGTATGCTAGAAAGTTTTTACCAAGTTCTAGGTCAAAGAAGAACTATGCCACTGGATCATTGGAAAATTTGGACGGGTCAGTTGAAGATGTGTATGCAAGTGAATTATTATTTGGAAACGAGCACTTAATTGTAGTTTCCTTTAGCCTGAACCTTTATAGGAATTTGTAACAGCACCTAAACATGAACCTGAACGTGTATCAATTCAAGAGATTGTTATACTCTTGAGCTACTTAAGATCATGCTAGAGGACGGGGAAAAAAGGTAATGTTACTTCCCTCTTTAAAAAAAAAAAAGTTCTTGAAATAAAGTTTGTGCTGGCTTCTTCTACAAATATATGCTGAAAGGTGATTCTGTTACACATGCCATATCAGTGTCAACTTTCTGTAGCTTGAGGATCCCCTTCACTACCATCACGTTCTGCATTTGTGGTTATCTATATTTCTGTAGTTTTAGAGTATTACATTAATGATGCTCATAAGCTTATTCCACCTCCACCACCATGTCCATTTATTTACAACACACTTCAAGAGAAGTTTTTTTTTGTTCTGAGTAAATTTATACAATATAAAAGGATTGGTTGACTTTTTAGCTAATTTAGTTTGACAATACCAAGTTCAGATAGGTCAACCACAAGAAGTCAAGTTTGGCCAAAACAAGCTAAATCAAATAAAATTTTAAATTTTTTTAGATCCTTCATCAATTATGGCCGAATTTCACATTAGTTCTTTTCGTTTCTCTTAAATTAAATCTAATTAAGATAATGGCATTCTCATCCTTGATTTGGAGTTCTTTTCTTTTTTTACATACATTTGTCTGTGCCTTTTATTGGATGATTGATGAACGAAACTTAATTGTTTGTTGATGCTTTTCCCTCATTTATACAAGTTCGGTATGTGGATTCTTTGTGGTTAACAAAGATTATTTCCAAATATTTGTTGAAGTTCATAAGGTAAATACCATGATTGTGTACATGCTAAATGTCCAGGATTCCATCAACTTTTGTGGCCATGTAATATTTTTATATCCGTCAACTAAGGTTAATGATATTGTTGTGCAACTTTATTAGTTTTGGGGTTAGTAAATACTATTATCATTGGTGCTTAAAAGCCCTTAAATACTAAATAACAAAATAAAATAGAGATGATGGTCGTGATAGTCATCATTCTCATATATGCATCTTTTAAATATGCCTAATAACATATCTAAAGCTAAAAAGTTTTCATTATTATCTTGTGAACATTTTATCTTCCCCTGCAAAATTTATTTTGTAATTAATACCACCTATAGCATTTAAATGGCCTGTCACTTTTTATTCTCATCTACCTAATTCTTACATACTCTTAAAGATTGCAAGATAGAATTAAAAAAAAACGAGAGAGAGAGAGAGAGAGTTGCTGCAGCTTATAAACCTAGTCACCTCAACAAACTCATAATTGCATGTTCCTTCTTACTCACAAGCCTCTTGAAGCATGTCTATCTAATTTCCTAAAAATTTCAGAGGGATTTTTGCTCCTTGTGGCTCATGGTTTGCCAATGATGGATGATAGTGGCAACCTTTGAAATCTCATGTATTATCAAGCTAGCCACTATTTATACCCATAAAACTCATTATCTCATGTTTTTTTTTATAAAATGTCTAAAACCTAAAAGATTGAACTTTCTTTAAGGTGTTATTTGGTCGTCTGTATTTTGAGTATAAAGTAAACTCTGAGATTTTGAAATTTGTCTTTCAATTAGTTTCATTTAAGATGCAGTGTATTTTGAGAGCATATTTAGAATACTCTTTCTTGTTCACATATAGTGTATTTAGAATGCATTAAGAGGTTGTTTGGTTTAATTACTTTTGAGTGTAAAGTAAAGTAAATGTAGGGGATTTAACTTTTGTGTGTGTTTGGTATGGTGCAAAGTAAAATTCCAAAGTAATGTGATGTATTTAAATACCTTGGAAGGTGAATTTTGGTACCAACTAGTAAAAAGTGCCATCGCCATCGCCGCTTTGCAACCTTTTGCCTCGCCGCTGACTCGTCGAATCGCCACCTCCGGCCGCTTGATCATCGTCGCCGTCACTGTCGCTAATTAACTTAGTGCCGCAATAATCGCTTTAACCAACCTTTCCTCGCCGCCACCGTCAACCCCACTGTCGGACACCCATCATCAGCCACCACAACCACCACCTATAACCCCACAAATACATTACATTACATTTATTCTACCAAACGGAAAAAAATAAATTCATGTATTTGTAGAATTTTCAACCAAACAATCTAAATTAATCTAAATATATTACATTCACTTAACACTGCATTCCTTTTTCAGCATCCAAACAACCCCTAAACTTGGGAGAATTTCACATATATAGTTGGGTGTAAAGTGAAATGAACAAACTTAGTCACCTGTGAACATTGCCACCCACGACTAGCCTTGTAGTAGCCCCCACTTGATTCCCATCGTTGGCCTTGGTCGACACACATTGTCGGTCACGACGTGTCGTTGTTGGCCACCACTAGTTGCTACCGCTGACCGTCATGCGTCGTAGTTGGCCACCTTTGATTGTTGCCCCCTTTTTCTTTGCCAGCGACCCTTCTCTGTTGACGGCCATCACCATCATCATTGACAATCTTACTTTATTTTGCGTTACTTTAAACTAAAAAAAAAACTTTGGTATTTGTATTGTTTTAATTAAACAATTTAAAAGGATTTTAAATACATTACTTTCATTTTATCCTGCATTCCTTCTATATATTTTTTTTTCTGCCAACCAAGTAGCCCTAAGGCTTATTATGGGATGATGCTTAAAAAATGTAAAAACTTCTAAATCTTGAAAATTTTAAAATGTAAGTTCATAAATAAAATCACATCAAAGGGCAGGTAGGGGAATTGCATATTCACCTAGTTAATGACTTCTTCAACACAAAAGGTAACTCTTTGATATGGCTTTGAAGAGGCTTTAGAATTTGAGAAGTCACCACATTGATGAAAGGACAAGCAATTATATGGCAGGAGTGGAAACTTGTTTTTGAACTCCTTGCCAAACACTTTTTTTTTTGTCTTTTGCGTGTACCTTCTTCGGGTGGATATGAATGTTAATGATCTTCTGATGCAACTCAACATGGGAGAGGGGACTGTGGAGGTTGTTATCAAGATGGGAAGAGGGGCTGAGAGATGCAGTGACTAGAGGTAGTAACAGACCAGGTAGAGGAAGACGTTGCACAATCAAAATCTTTGTTGCTGCCAAATGGTCAAGCATCATGGTTGTTACTGCTGAATCCTCAAGCTAAGGGATAGGGGGTCCAAATTCTTCTACAGGTCAAAACCTTTCTTTCACTCATTAATCAAAATTGTCTTCCTCATTCCATGAACGTTGTATACTAATTGCAATTGTAAACCTTCTAATTATAAAGAAACCCTTGATGAAAGATTAGAAAGTGCCAATATAATATTACTTATGACAAGGGATAATAACATGATAAAGACTAGTAGTAATGAGCAATGGTTCTATGACCAAGACAGATAAAGGAATAGCAAATATGGAGTGATCTAAATAAAGACAATGTTAAATTCAATGTGGTTAAAAGCCTGAACTCTGTAGTACGGCACCTGACCCCCAGATCACTTGGTTGCAGGTGAACTTCTCTTGTGTGTCCTTCTCTCAACCACCAACTTTAATGATGAAACCACACTTCTCTAGCTGCTTGTTAAGATGCCAATAGAAAAATACTTAAACAACAAAACTCTTAAGAGTATTCAGAAAAAAAAAGAACAAATGTTTTAGTTTTGCGTCTCCCTTATTTGTTTCACTTTGTCCATAGGAACTTTAGGTTTTTCTCTTCAAATATTTTTGAGTTGACAATAGCTATAGAAGGTCTTAAATGATGAGATATGGGCAGTTCAGTTATCAAGAAATGAAAGAAACCTTTCCTTATTGATGAATTATTATGATGGAGATTTCCAAACAATAAACAAGCACAGGTTACAACTTCCAAAATTTTGGTGAGAACAATCCCTATGATTAAAACATTGATCCAATCCATGAGATTGGTCCAGCCAAGGTAGAGTATGAGTTTTGAATTTGTGGATTACATTTTGAGGATTAATTATGCAGGACAGAGGAAGATAACTTCCGAATGGCCAGATGTATTTGGCTTTCTAGGGATTTAAGTCTCATTCAAACAAAGTTTACATCATATTGAGAATTCAAAATCCCTCATCCTTTGAGGAAATTTCCCTCGATTCTCATGGTAGGAAAACCAAGAGTAAATTTGTTTGGCCCTAACTATGAAAAAAGCTCTGTTCCATATTGTCATTAAATTTTAATTACTCCATCTTTAGAAATTCCCGATAGTAACCCAAGGGAGCGAAATGATGTAGAATCCTAGGTGATCTGAATTTATCCTTCTGGACGTTCTTCATACACCACATATTGATAGTTTCTTTTGTTACTCTCTTAACTTATTTTGTTGCTACTATCTTTAATAAAAATAAACAGTTTCATGGAGCCATCCTATCTCCATCTTCTACATTTGGAAGTTTCTATATTTTCTCTAATATCTTCATAAGATGCGTACTTCAGTAATATAGTTAACTTTAGTAATATATTTAATTTAAATTATAGTTGTTAGGTATGTGGTTCTGCAAAACCTAACATTATCAAATAGGATGTTGTGTTAGCTGGAAGATTTTTTTTAATGTTGTAGTTGATCATTCATATGAGTACATTGAGAGCTTTTTCCCATTTCTTTTTGCTAGGACATTGATACTGCTGTTTTTTTTTCGTAGTATGCTTTTTTTGGCTTTGTATGGCTGCAATCACAAGTCAAATACAATGTTTACTTAATCATTCCCCTCTTTTTAAGAGGGTTATACTCTTCTTTAGTGAAAAATAATTATTTCTTTTTGTAAAATTTTTTCAATCAGTTGGGATGAATGGGTCGTGGCTGACCGTTTACTCAAGTTTACTGAGGAAAATGTTGCAAAGCAGAAATTTCTTGCAAAAAATCAGAATGTAGATAAGAGTTCCAAGTCAGCGAGGTCAACTCAGAGCAGGCCACGGAGCTCAAATGGTTTGTCTATTGTCTACTCTAGTCATTTTGTGCTAGCATTGCTGTATTTATGAGGGTGTACTGAAATATTGAAGCATTTGTGCATGCCTAGTTTTTCCAATGGACTTGTTGTTATCTTTGTTACCTTTTTTTTGCATGCAGCTGTAACTGGACTTGCTGCATTTCTAATCTTTTTCGTCATTGCATGGATGTGCTATAATAGAATTCTTGCTGAGCAAGACACGAATATACTTTGCATACTCTTTTTTCTGAGGAGATTCGTTGTAATGCATGTTTCTATTGGGATTTGCAGATATAAAAGTGGATAAGGAAGATTTAAGGAATCAGGGTGAGCTGTTTTATTCTCTCTCTCTCTCTCTCTCTCTCATGTATTATCATTTCTTTAATTAAATTCTTCTTTTTGATAAATCTGTTGGTTGCTGCCTTACTGGCTTGCTCAGCAACCTCATATGCTTTGTACTAAACTCACTCATTGGTTTTTTGATTTTCCATTTTAGCATATGCAAAAATTTTCTATGATTAGTAACTACTTTATCTTGCAAGTGGTAAGAAAATTCATAATCTGCTTTATGTTCTTAAAAAATGTACTTTGTTTGTTAGAGCAAGCAGTGTGTCATGGAAATGCCTCGAACAAATATAGATGTTTAGAAAGTGGCTAGTCGTAGGTGCAGTCATGCTAACCAAAGTGAAAGAGAAGGAAATGTTAGGGAGATTCAGCATAATCCATACCATCTAATAAGTAAGCTATAGATGAAAGAACCAGATTACTATATTGAATATCCTGTATGTTTGATAAAGTCAAAGATCCCCCATTGATTGAGTATGCTGATTGCCCCATGAACTATGCCAAGTAGTTACAATCTATCATGGGGCTTTCTGATTTATTTGCTTTCTTTGCTCTGTTCCTTTTTACATGCAACATGCCATATCATAGAAAGACCCTTGTGATGTCTTGAGCTGAAAATCCAGATTTATAAATATGTAATTTTACCATGACTCATCTTTGCTATGCAAAACATTCTAGTTTTTCATTCTCCCTAATTTTTTTTGTCTTTTACTCGCTTTTAACATTATGTGTATACACATGCAACGAATTTATTCTTGTTTTTTCTCTCTCTCTCTCTCATGTGCTCATACACACATGCATCACTTTGCTGGTCCTTTCTCACTTTGAACTTATTACCTGCTTTGTCTTTGATCTCATAAGTTCCTTTGCTCAGTGAAATCCTTCTGCTACTTTTTTGGTATTGTGGTGGTATATGGAAGCCTGTACGAATTTTTTGGTTCACAACTCACTCACATGTTGGAACCATTCAAAACAGCCAGCAACAACTAAATTGCAACTGATGTTAAAGCCAGATTAAAGTTGAGCTAAATAGATCTATTTTATTCATTTTATTTCTATTCTTCGGTTTACATGTAACACTTGTATAGGTAGGTTTTGTAAGGTTACTTGGTTTATGCTTTAATTCAATTTTATATGCTTTAATCATCAAAGCTTGGGTGGGTTGCAGATTACACGATTTAAGATTCCCCTTTGTTTTCAATCAGATGGCTTAGATACATTCTTGTGTATGTTTGTTCAATTCAACTCTTATTTCAATTTTTGAAACCCCAAACTTAAACATAGCGAAGTCAGTTTATGAAATAATGTGAAACCCCAAACTTACATTCTTGTGTATGCTTGTTCAATTCAACTCTTATTTCAATTTTTGAAACCCCAAACTTACACATAGCGAAGTCAGTTTTGTAAGGCTACTTGGTTTATGCTTTAATTCAATTTTATATGGTTTGGTCTGGTTTGCTTGAAGAATCCATCAAAGCTTGGGTGGGTTGCAGATTACACGATTTAAGATTCCCCTTTATTTTCAATCAGATGGCTTAGATACATTCTTGTGCATGCTTGTTCAATTCAACTCTTATTTCAATTTTTGAAACCCCAAACTTACACATAGCGAAGTCAGTTTATGAAATAATGTGAAACCTATATTTAAAAGAGCACAACTGATTGTTTTCTTTTTATTTTGTTTTGTCTAGTTTGGCTATTGGTTCAAAGTTTTTTGTTCTTTAACCCTTGCCACTCATCCAATGTGAATTGCAAATCATTTCTGGTCTGGATATGCTAAATAATGATACTTCCTTGGTTTAAATTTGTTATGTTAATGGTTCCCAGTCTGATGAAAAAAGTGACATAATAAAGATTTTTATACATCATATAATATGTTATTCAATTTTTGCGATTAATTCCTTTCTTTGTTTGTAGTTTTCACACAGTATGGTCACTAAATACATTGTTTAACAATATTATATTGCATTACGTTTGGCTTTTTAAGTATCTTGGCTTTATAATATCTTAAATTTTGTTGTTTTTTCCCAGCTCCAAGAGGCAAAAAGCGAAAGGGTCAATCTGGTGCTGAGGTATACACTTTTCTTTGATTTAAACTTATTTTTCCTGCTTAGACTTACCCCTGTAAACTACTTGTGCTAGTACTATCCTCTCTTAAAATTTTTGAATTTGATGATGTTCTGCATCATACCAAAAAAAAAAAAAAAATCTCTTAAATGACAATTTGTATAATTGTTTTACTTACCTATTAAATCTAGACATATGACTATTAATTATGTTTTCTTTTCAAATATGATGATTTACTTCCATATTGTTTGGTTCCACAACGTAATTCAACTGTGTTATAGAGAAGAATCCCATCCCTATTTGGGTTCCTATGCTCTTACCTTGTTGTTCTTGTAGTTACTTTACTTAACAGGGTAACTTACACTTGCCTGCATGATGCCATTGCTGCCTTGTCACCTTTGAAACTAACTTGGGTTCCAATGAAAGAAGAATAAAATAGTAGCCCTCCTTTGTGGTCAATGATTTAAGGTGGAGGAAAAGTTGTGAAAATTATGTCACCAATATAGGCTTTGTAGTTTTCTTTGTGCTTGTGTGGATATCCTTCAGTTAAATTGTTGAGGTAGCCTATCTTTAAGATTTTATGTTCTTTTGTCACAAAGGATGCTTGCTTGTTTGGGTTAAATTGGACAACTAGCATGGCTTACATTATTGGAGAGCAATCTTTCAACAGATGAATTATATTGTTTTCTACTTTTTAAAATTCATTATTCTAACCTCATTGTATTATTTTATGGCTACTGCTTTGTTGGCATCCTTTAATTGCAGCAAGCAATCAGGTATTTTAAAGCTTTTTGGCTGCTGTTGCCTTTGCGCAATAGGAATTAATCGTGCCTTATGAGGATCTTTACTGTTTTTTCAGTCTTATTTGTTTTAATTTCTTTAGCACTGTTTTTTTAGTTCGATTTGCTTTGACACTCCTACACTTCGGTGATTATTGTAGGAGAAGAACATGAGATCTGCAGAGAAACTTGCCACGCTACAGTTTCCACCAACCCTGAAGAAGCAGCTAGTTGATGATTGGGAATTTGTAACTCAGTTGGGTAAGGTAGTTTCCATTCTGTACCTTGTATTTGCTTATATAATATCTATAGGCGAAATACCCCTCCCCTTTACCATTCAGATAAACATAATGGGAAAAAATTTCAGCAAATTAATTTCTGATTTTTTGAGGTTTTTTTGAAGGACTAAAGCTATTGAAAAAATAAATGTTAGTCTAGTAGATGTCAATAGACTGTTGATTTTAATTTCACATTTTGCAATGATGATAAGTCCATTTGGTCCTCATATTAGTTGAACTATGAAAAGCATCAAACAACGAAAATACTATTGATTATTGGATTAACAAATTATGTTTGTTGCTTAGGAAAAGCAATTCTCTGTAGGCCTTCAAGATGAGTAAGAGAAAACTTGAGAGTAATTTTACTTCAACGTAGCTTAGATTTATGTTCATAAGTTTTTCATATAGTATATTGTTATGGGATATTTTGATCTTAGCAAGAGATTTTCTTTGGGCACAAGTCCACATAATTAATTATCCCTCCCACTTGTAGGAAAGCACTCTTGATTAAAGAGATTACTTAGGAACAATTTTAGGGTCAATTTTATTATTTAGATTTGACTTTAATTGGTGAGGAATGATTTGTGGGATGAAAGCTGATCCTATGCTCTGATTTTGCTAGTATATTAATGGATCTAATATGCCAACATTAGTGGTTTGAAAGTCCTAATGTGTAATGGGCCTGATTGTTAATCTTGGGCTACTTCATCTCAGGTATCTTGAGCTTGAGTAGATTTAGGTAACAATGTTGATGTGTTGTTAAAGATATACTTTTGAGATTGAATCCACTTTTTGCTTGCTAAAAAGGCTTACAGGCACAAAGAATAGCTGCATAAGGCTCACAATGATGACCTTAATGTACTACACATAATAATATCGAAACTCCGATCACCAAGCATTTATATCAAAAATTCATCTCGAAATAGAAGGTTTTTAAGATGTGAAGATAAAATTGTCTTCTTTGTGCTCTAAGTTGCTTATTGCCCATCTTTACCAATATGTGGAGATAAATTTCTAGAACTATTTTTAGTTGTTACTTACCATCATTCAACTAACCTATATAATTATGTTATCTATTACCATCTATCAAACATTCACAAATTT
Source organism: Cymbidium sinense (assembly GCA_021442155.1). Lineage (NCBI taxonomy): Eukaryota > Viridiplantae > Streptophyta > Magnoliopsida > Asparagales > Orchidaceae > Cymbidium > Cymbidium sinense. The sequence continues at coordinate 54,489,613 of CM038219.1, forward strand.
GCCACCTAGCAACTCCAAGCATTATGTAAGAAGCTGGTTGCATGGTGTTGTGGCACATGCCACAATCGCAAGTAGAGAGAAAATGGGGAAAGTGAGGAGAGGTAGTTTTGACTTAGAGAGGAGAGAAAATTTTCGGGCACGTGTAGCGGAATGATTGTCTTCTTCAAGAAGAAGGAGATGCTACTAGTTTTGATTCCATGGAAGGAGTTTTTGATTGGTGGCAATGACACTATCTACTTAACCAAATTGAACCCTTGGCTTTGCAGCTGATGGCTACATTCTCTCTCAATCAGTGGCATTTACAAAGTGGTATCTTAGTTATTATTTAAATGAAAAGCATCAAATTGTGAAAGATGTATTGATTCTTGGATTAGCGAATTATGGTGGTTGCTTAGGAAATGCAACTTCTTTATAGGCCTTCTCTATGAGTAATAAGAAAACTTGAGAGTAATTTTACTTTAGGTAACCTAGGTTCTAGTTTTCACAAGATTTTTCATATAATATATTTTCATATAATATAGTGTTATGGGATAGTTAGATCTAGGTTGGAGATTTTATTTGGGCTTATGTCCACATAATTAATTATCTCTCCTACTTGCAAGAGAGCACTCTTGATTAAGGTGATTGCTTACGATCAATATTTATTTAGATTTGAATTTAATTGATAAGGAATGATTGGTGAGATAAAAGGTGGAAATCTTATTAAGATCTCAATGCTCTATTTTGGCTAATATATTATTGGATCTAATATGCCAACTTTAGATGTTTGAAAGCCTTGACATCTAATGGGCTTGATTAATTATCTCGGGTTACCACATCTCAATTATCTTGAGCTTGTTTAGATCATGGTAAAAATGTTGATGTGTTGTTAAAGATATACTTTTGAGATTGAATCCACTTATTTGCTTTCAATTTTGTGGATGTATTGATTTTACCAATAAGGTTATAGGCACAAAGAAGAGATGCTTACGAATCAATTGTACTAGGCATGACTAAGAAAAGCATAGAGATATGACATGACCATCAATTGTCTACAAATTTTTTGTTTGACTCAAGAGAAGTGTATCTAAGACGTGAGATTTTTTGGATTTGTGAATTTGGGGGGGAATTGATTTAAATTGTTGGGTTTGTTTGCATGCAAGCTACCATGAGGTTAGGATAGGATTAGGGCTTGCATCGATTAGAGGGCCCAATTTATGATTTATTGTATTTGTTAGCTTTTTATTGATAAAATTGATCAGGATGGGGTGTACATGCATTGGAAGTCCCATAAGTGGGATTTAATGCATTGGAAGTCCCACAAGTGGGATTTATAATCTTAAGAATGAGGAAAACTTGGTGGTGGGTCTTACTATGCTTTACTAGTAAGGTGTCTCATTTGATTTTTTTTTAACCACCTCATTAGCTTTGTTCTAGTTTAATTAATTAGGATGGGATTGGCATTAATTAAATTTACTCATGTTAAGAAGGTTATGAGGCTCTTCCATGCAACTGGTTTAGTACTATGATCCACAGTTTACTTCATAAGAAAAGACAATGAGACTCTCCTTGACAAGTACCATTGTGGGTTGTGGTGCGATTCATACCATGTAGGTTTAAGGCATGCATCAATTATGTATGTGAGTGGACAACATTTCCTTTGGAGGCATGATTCAAAACATGGATGTTCTGCTTAGTTAACATTATGAATGAGCAAGTGGTTATACCAAGGTTATTGAGAATCATGATGCAGGGGTTACACAAACAAGAGAGAATAAAAAATCAATAACATTGTGGGGGTTGTTGGGCTTTGACGTTGTGGATGTAAGATTGTTAGGAAAAGAGTGAACAACTAAGGAGATGGTGAGGGAGGAAGATAGTTGTGGGAGAGATCATGGCTTTAAGTGGTTTTCATGTGATGGAAAGTATATTAGAGAGGGAAAACATCATTGAAGAGAGTTGAGAACAAGATGGGTTGGTGAAGGGAGAGGTAACACACAAGTGGCTACTATAGAAGAGTTGTGGGTTAAAGAGTGAGAAAGAGTAAATGAGTGTGTCACAGAGTGAGTTGGATGGAGGTTATGAGATGGAGAGAGACTCAAAGTCAAGACATTGAGGTGATTATATTAGATTGGGAGAAAGAAAAAGCTTGGGGCGACAGAGAATGAGAGGGAGTAGAGATGGAGGGCTTTGTTTGCAGAGGGAGTAAGGGGCATTATACATCGCTGCTTCAGAGTAGGCATGAAAGATTTGGAGGGAGACCCCAATCTTGGTTTTGGAGGGCTTGTACATGGGTTGCAGGTTATGCATGTTTTTTTTTCTTACTTTTATCTTGTGGTATGTAGTGGTTGGTTACTAAATGGACTGATTGGAATTGAGTTCAATTAGTTGAAGGCAAGACAAAGGGGAAAGGGTGGTTGAATTGGATCCGAGTGGATATTAATATAATTTCCTTCAAAAATCTTCGTATTCGAACCTACACAACAAATATATAGAAATAAATATATCGTCAACATGCAAGCTCACAATTGTACAATTTTAGATGAAAAATTTATAGAAAATGTGTTTTCATATAAACTGAGCAATTAAAATTAAACATAATATATATAATATGACATTTAACTTTGTAGCTACACAACTTGTACTCAAGCAACTACTAATGTAACCACATTAGTATGCAATATTGTTGAGTATAAGGTTTAGTTATACGTGTGAGTTTGAGACTAATATGCCCAAAATAAATAACAATTCACTCATATAAACTCATGTTACTTAAATCATTAAACACCAAAGCTAGTCATACATGTCAATGTCTACACAAGAGAGAGGTTGGTGATTAGACAAGTACAATGCTAAGAGTCAGCATTACTTATTTGAGCATACTTCAGAAAATCAACAAATTTAACATATAACCATATGAACATCATCACATAGGCATGCAAACATGTACGATAGGTAAGTAAATATTCTCAAATATAAATTTATAGAGCAATACAACATGAATTTTTATATGGTTTGACACCAAATTGGTTTGTATTCACACCTAGGCATCCATTGCTAGGATTCCACTACTAGTGCTGAGATTGCACTTTTGATGAATATTTGAAAACTCATCCTTAAAAGCATTAAAAATGATTCTAAAAATGATTCTTAATGTTCATGATTTTTCTTCATTTTATGAGGTATAGTGAGAGTGGGGAATGCTCCCCCAACGAACTCTTTTAGCAATATCCTACTTAGAATTTTGTTTAACAGTTCCAATAGTTTAACATTGCTATATTTCAACATCTCAATTAGGCTTGCTTAGATGATTCTCGTACTTTTCAAAGTCATAAAATGTCTACCTTCTGGATCCTTACCATTTTGATTTCAAACATTTTCTTTCTTGCAGACTACAAAAAATAAATTAAATTGCTCTTTATTTTCAGCAAATCTGGAATTATTGGACTAGAAATTCAGGGACGGCTAAAACTATTATTTAGGGTCTAGTTGTTTGCGTTTTGCAAAAATAATGCGCTCCCACTTTTTTTTTTTTTTTTTTGCTTCGGAAACATGATCTACAAAGAGAGGTAATTTCATCTCGCATCGGACCCAAGATTAATGGTGGAGGCTTTCAAAATTTTTTTGTGGAGCGAGAAGTTAATTATAAACATTTTTGTTTCAAAAATTTACCTAAGATCGAAATCTCAAAGGCTTTCTTTTTCTTTGTTGGAGCAAATGCCCTGGCATATCCTTATTCAAAGCCTTTAGAAGGTAGGGACAATTTTGGAATTCAGTCTTTTATTTCACTTGAAATTATCCTAAAGGGGCTGACTAGGACAAAGGGAGAGAGAATGGCTTTGATGGGGAAGAGTATTGACGTTGGTTGAGTGTGCAAGGGGTTCAATGGCTTCCATTAAACATGTAAGGGATGACTGTAGCTTCGATCGAACATGCACTAAGGAGGACAGCTAAGGTTGGTCAAACGACAAGGTTCTCGAGGAAAAGAGGTTTGGCTTGCTCTCTCTCTCCGCCGATCTCTCCTATGTAAGGTCTGCTTAAAAAAAGTCCTGGTCGACTCCTCTCCTCCCCTCTTCATAGCATTTCGATCCCTCAACCGTTCCCACTTCTCTTCTTAGGCCGTTTTGGCTGACTTGGAGGTGGTTGCTTGGAGCAATTAGGGTTTCAAATTATTCTTTCTTCCCTTTTTTTTCATTTTTTCTGGTTGTAAACATGTTTGTATAAAATCATAAATATATTGACATATTATAAAACTTCATAGAATATAAAATTAGTTAGGCATATAGCTGCATACCTAACTTGAAGATAAATATTGAGGGTGAACCTACAATTGAAATTTATGATGATTCTCAAAATAACATTGCAATCTTTTTTCTTATTAGTGGTGTATACTTTTTGCTGATGACATTCTTCTTGTTGATAAGACTGGAGAGGGAGTCCAACAGAAACTTGAATTATGGAGGTCAACTCTAGAGTCTAAAGGTTTTCGTTTAAGTAGATCTAAACTGAATATATGGAGTGTAATTTTAGTTGTAGAAGTTCTAGTAGTGTTGTGGCATTAGGTGAACAAGTCATTAATAAGAGTGAGGCGTTTATATTTATCATTGTTCAAAATGATGGTGAAATAGATGGAGATGTTATTAGTAGAATTCAAGTTGGATGGTTGAAGTTGAGGAATGCATCCGCCTATTATGTGATAAAAAAGTTAAACTTAAGGGAAAATTTTATAAGATGGTGGTAAGACCGAATGACTTATGCGAATGTTAAAGATAAAGACTAAGTGTTAAGAGATGAGGATGCTTAGGGATGAGTGGCTTTACTCTTAGAGATAGAATGCAAAATGAGTATATTTAAAAAGTTGGAGTAGCTCAGGTAGATAAGATTAGGAGAGTCGCCTTAGATGGTTTGGCCACATAAAGCGTCGGCCAGATGACAAGACAAGAGATGCATTAGATTTGCCTTATGTTAAGAAAGCTAGAGGTAGACCTAAAAGACTTGGTTAAGATGTATAAAAATGATCTTAGTATATTTGATTTAAATGAGAATTTGACACATAATAGGACACAATGGAGACGAAGGATTCATGTTAGCCGACCCCACCTAGTGGGATTTAAGGCTTGTTGTTGTTGTTGTTGTTGTTGTAGTCAAAGATAATCAAAGCATCCAATAATCAAAACTACACATTATTCATCAACTGCAAATATGAGAGCAAGTTGATGTTGAAATGGATATGCGTAAAATTGTGAAAATACAAAATAAACTCATTAAAAGATATGCCTTGGAAATTAACTTATACTGCACGAATACTTAGATTAACACTTTGAGGTGATAATAAATCAATAATAAGGAAAAACAAATCCATTGCCAAACAATAACAAATAACCAACAGCTAAGTTTTCCCCAATCCCTCAAGGAAAAAAATCATTTGGTTAGTACTTATTGTTCAATTTTAACACGGTTAGGTCAAGTTTGGTGTGAAGACTGGCTTATGTGCTACAAACAGGGCGAGAAGATGGGTTCGGGCTAGAGTCGCTGACGTCAATGAGGTCGGAGTTGGGCGTCGATGGGTTGAGAGTCAAGACAAGCTCTACATTGAGTTTGAGATGAGCTTTGGCGTCCTAGTTCTACATCACAACTCTGCCATAATCACTATTAATATTTACTATGAAATTGATTCAACCTGGTAATGCTCCTGCAACCCGACTTTGATCTGTGCCTGTCCTTTCGTTCTCGATCTGATTTTGCTATGCACACCACTATGAGCGTGCTTTACGTATAGTCACGATGCGACTGTGCAGTGAAATGGATTGTGTGCATGTTGCTTTGCTTCGATTAAAAAGCACGCTTCAAAGCACTTTTAAAAAACAATGGGTGAGGTTGTGGAGGTGGTGGATTTTTCAAATCAATGGTTTGAGATAAGGTGGTGTGGAGGGGTGGGGTTAGATCACTGAAGTGATAAAATTGGTGGATTGGGTATCTCCTATGATACTTAAGAGAGTCAAGCTACAAGTGGAATTAGGGTTCTAAAGGGAAAGTGGTCATTCAAGTACTTAATTGCAAATTGTCCTAGATATGAAACCTTAATTTCTTTCAATTAAATCTCCCTCACTAAAAATTCAAATCACATAAAATGAAATGAAATTGTATAGTGAAGAGTGTAGATGTGATCTATAAAATTTTATAAATTTTGGAAGGGTTTTGATTTTTTTTTTTTTTTGAATTTTTCTTAAGGCTGGTCACATATAAAACAGGCTGTAGAAAATTCTTGCAAGTGGATTATGGATAGAATTTTTGAGGGGAGATATAAGGTTTTTAATTTTTGTAAGTAAGAAACAACATGAAACAACATGAACACAACATCACATAGAATTATAAGAAATAATAAGCAACTAAAAGATAATAAACTATTTCAGTAGTGTTGGAAAAGGGATCATCAAAGCATCTCTTCCTTGCCCTAAACACAAGTGAATTCTTCAGTTAAAAATCTTTCACAAAACACACCAATTACTTAATTTTACAGTAGAAAATGTTTAAGTACAAGTTACCAACCTTCAAAAGGCATGTCCCTTCAAAATAACTTCCTAAATTGACCTAAAATTACTTAAAACTAAACTTCCTGAACCTTAGCGTTGCAGCGCTGTGAAAGGCAGCGCCAAGGGTGTTGTCTTATCTATCCATGGGCATAAAATCTTAAAACCAAGGCTGCGATGCTAGAATTGTAGCCCTTAGGCATCAAATAGGCACTTAGCAATATAAATATATGAAAGTTACATGATTATACATTACATTTAAATATGATAATACACATTACATATGACAATTTATATCACACGAAGCGCACATAAAAAAGTCTCACAATTGATTTTCATGCATCAAACTTCAAGTATTAAAGTTATTTTGCTCTTTATGATTGGACATCCATGTGCGGTCTTCATCCCCCTTGCCTTAGATCTTGTCAAATGACATTGATGTGGTGCCACATCATAAGGGGGTTCTCTTTTCATTATTTTTTTGTGATTGATATTTAATTCATCTACAGATGCCTTGAAAGCTCTTTTTTGACTTTCCCTGCATGTCATACAAGAGCAAGAGCTACATGAATTTTAGTCACTTAGCTTTTGTTCATGATATGATAGTCTTTATGAATGTCAATGCTGTGGCTATCAGGAGACTGCTAAATTTTCCATCCTATTATGTAGAGCTATTTGGATTGCTAGCGAAGGAAAAAATATATGCGTTGATGTACTCATAAACTTATCATTGGCAAAAAGAAACACATTAAGTCATTACTTGCAGTAAGATCGAACAAATACCAATTCAATATCTTTGGGGTTCACTTCTCAATGGTCAGAAAAGAATCTTCCTGTTTGGCTAGTTATATCAGAAAGAAAAAAGAAAAGATTATTGGATGGGAGTTTTAAATGTTTTGTCCTCGGTTGAGTCTTTGCTCAAAAGTGTGTTTAATTTTAGGGATGTTTACCTTCAAACCATGAAGGTTCTAGTTGTATCATCAAATGTCTTGAGAGGCTTTTCAAAAGATTCTTTTCTCACGGTGGGTCGAGTAATAGAGAAGTGATTGAAATCCATTGATCTTCTTGGACAAATCCCTGCTTTTTAACTTCTCAAGGTGGTTTAGGAGTTGTAATACTAAAAGATTGGATCAAAACTTTTTCTATTAAACTTCATAGGACTTTAGAGCTAATCAAAGATTGTCGGCTGGTTTTATGGATGCCAAGTATTGCTTTAAACTCCATTCTATGATTGTGCCTAGCAACAAGTAGATTCTCCCATTTGAAAGAGTCTGTGTTCAATTAGCAATGAAGCCAAGAAATTTATATATTAGGGATTTGGATGTGGAAAGATTTTTTTTGATATGACAATTAGTGGGGATAATGTGTTTATTTACAGCCAAAACTTTCGGGATGAATTGACACAGAAGTATCCCCAACACTATCCAATTTTTGCTGGAGGCTCTTAAAGATTTAATTTTTATAATTGTTAAACTTCTGTCCAAAGGCTTCTATTTGGCATCCAAAAGTGTTGCTAGAATTCTGAAACGATCCAACATCTCTTTCTTGGGGCAAGACAGGCTTATAAAGTGTGCAAGTGGTATGTTGATTTTTTTCAGGTGCAATAATTTCAAATGTGTAATGTGGTTGTTTTGCTGGAATTTTCAATGAACTCTGAAGCTAATCTTAAGAAGTTTGGTCACTTAAATCTTCTCATTCCAATTTATATATTGTCGTATACTTCGTTAGAGAGAGATTATTCCAAATATTGAGAAGTTCATTATCCACTTAGATCAAACTTTTGTTGTTTCATAATCTATTGCAATCCAGAGATGGGGAGGGGGAATTGGCATAATGTACTATAATTAATTTTAATATACCTGTTAGGATTAGATCTGAACCTGTATTGGTTCGTTGGTCCAAGGCATTATTTGGAGAAGCCTAACATAATACATATTAGCTATTTCAAAGGTAGCTCAGGTAGTGCCTGTTGACATTCCATTTTTCTGCATATTCGAAATTGGAATAGCAAGAAATGGTAATGAATGAAAAGAATGAAGAACATAGAAATAGCAGGTTTATCATCTCTCATCACCATTCATTACCAGGATTACAAGAGCTTTGGGGCACTTCTCAGCTTGATGGGCTTCTAGATGGATTAAGGCCAATGTGGATGAGGTTTTCTCTCCTACTCATCCAGTAGAATTGGGCGTGGTTTTGAGGAATGATACTACGGATGCCAGCAGGGCAGTCCATCCTTCACTGGGATTCAATACCTGTTGAGCTTTAGGTCATCATCTTCATTAGTCAGCTCATGGAGCCTTGGAAGTGGGGGACCAAGGGAATTATTGTGGAAGGGGAGAACAAGAATGTTATCACTCACCTCAGTCGGAGCATCCAGGTTTGCAGGCAAAATCCCACATTTCCTCGCATATAGCTATTTTGGTTACAGTTTAAATAGGTTATTTTTCATTTTGTCTATAGGGATAGCAGCAACTTAGCTGTGCCCAAAGGACATTGCTGTCTTCTTTTGTTTGGAGAGAGTGTTTTGGATCTTCTCCTCATTTTTTGTGACTTTGTAAGGGCGGAGAAGGATTGTTTTGTTCCCAGCTCTTGTACTGTAATGGTCAAGGGTGAGAAGGAGAATTCTATTACAGATCAAAGGATACGATTTAATGCTCAGAATATAGTAGCTACTCTAGATACAAAGGTTATAACAAATTTCTGAGCTGTTATCACATCATTGATTCCTTATCATTAGCTCTTATTACTGCCCCACAAGCTATCAGGCCCTCCATGAATAGTCAGCTTGTTCCGAAGATAGTTGAATCATGTGGAAGAGAGAGCTTTGTGAAAATATCAGCAAATTGATCTTGAGTGGTACTATGGTGAATGATATAGCCTTAGATTTGATGCAATCTCTAATAAAATGATAATCGATAGCAGTATGTCTAGTACAAGCATGAAATAATGGATTATTTGTTAAACCAAAAGTTGAAATATTATCACAATATAATTTTGCAGGATTTGAAATAGAAATTCCAAATTCTTGTAAACGGTGAAGTCAAATAATGTCGGTAGCTGCCATTGCAAATGCTCGATATTTAGCTTTGATCTGGAGCGAGCTATGATTTTTTGCTTTTCAATAAATTGTGGTATAAAAGTCTTTAATAGGAAGGAGCAATTACCTGAAGTAGATTTGCAATCAAGTGGATGACCTGTCCAGTCTGAATGAAAGTAGGATTGAAGAATATGTGGAGCGTGGTGAATGGACAAGTCATAGTATAAAGTGTCTTTAATGTATCGAAGCAACCTTTTAAGAAGTTGAAAATGTGTGACATTTTGTGATGCATATGTTGGCATAATTTGTTTACAATATAAGCAATGTCAGGATGACTGCCAATTAAATATTAGGGAGTACCAACTATTTGATGATAAAATGAAGGATTAGAATAAGAAGAGTCTTTATCATCTTTGTTCGATGTTTGAGTAAACATTGGAGTGAGCATCAGTTTACAATGTATCATAGCTATTCATTGAAGTAATTATTGCGCTTAGTGTGCTTGATTTAGATGGAGTCTAATTGGAGGATGTTGAACTTATATTCCGAAAAAAAAGAAAAAAGAAATAGATCCCAGATTTTGCATGTTGAATTATTGTTGAAGTTAAGCAAGTAGTTGTTGAATGGCAGCATTATTGTTTCCTGTAATTAAGATGTCTCCATATACAATTATATAGATAATAATATGTTTAAGGAGATATATAAGTAAAGATGAATCATCCACACTCTTTTTTTGACTTCAAATTGTTGCATGAAAGATGTAAAGGTAGCAAACTATTGATGCTGGGCTTCTTTTAGTCCATAAATGGTTTTTTTAAAGTAAATAAACATGTGTTAGATGTTGCGGATTTTTAAATCCAGGAGGTTGAACCATGTTGACTTTATCATTGATTGTGCCATGTAAGAAGGCGTTCGACACATCTAGTTGTAAAATTTTTCATTAGTTAGTGACAACCATTGTAAGCAGAACACGAATTGTGGGAAATTCAACAACAGGTTTGAAAGTTTTATTATAATCAAGACCATGTTCCTGCCTATATCCTTGAGTTATCGATCAGGGTTTATATCGTGTAATGTTGCCGTCTGAGTTAAATTTAGTTGTATATATCAATGTACAACCTAATATGCTCATGTCATCTGCTCGTGGCATAAGAAGCGAAATACCTATTTGTTTTAGGGCTTGAAATTTAATAGACATAGCTTATCTCCATACTTCATGTTTAATATATAGCTTGAGTGAAACAAGTTGGATCTGTTGGAGGGACTAGAGGTTGATATAGACTAGTAATGTGCTCTGGTTTTAAAATGTCCTATTTGAGATTGAGTCACCATAGGATGTCGAGTAGGAGCAAGTGGAGCTGTAGGAAGAGGTGATATAGTGGGGGATGGTGGAGAGGTCGTTGCGGGTGGAGATTTGGTGGAAGAGTTGTTGATTGGGATAGAAGCTGAAGAAGTTAAGTGTGAAGTGGATGAGGAAGATGTTATGTATGTAGTGGTGAGTAAATGCAGATAATGAAAGGTTTGGAAATTGGTAGTTAGTGGTGTGTATGAGGAAGGAGAGCTTCTCATAGGTAGTAGATTTGTGATATGGATAGGTATCTTCATAAAATATAGCATGTCTAGAAATTTTAATGCGGTTGGTGTCTAAATATTCTTGACCTTTTGGCTGTGGCATAGCTAAGAAATACGCACGTAATTGATTTTGCTGCGAATTTGTGAGAAGAGTATAGAGATAAGCATGGATAGGTAACCAAATATTTTTAGTTGATTGCATATGGTGGCCGTTTATGAAGTGGTTAATATGGAGAGAGGTTGTCTGTGATGGAAAAAGACAAATGATTTATGAGATAAGTAATAGCCAATAGAGTGTCAACCTTTAGATTTTGTGGTAGATTAGCTACTAACATTAGAGTGTGAGCTATCTCTATTAAATGATGATGTTTGCTCAACAATTCCATTCTTTGGCATATATAGGCTGGTGATTTGATGAGTGATGCCATGTTTAGTGAAAAAGTTTTGAAGAAGGGTATTAGTAAATTCACCACCGCCATCAAAGCGAAGTGTTTTAATAGTTTTATTGAATTGATTGTGAATAAAAGAGTTTTAGGATTGCTTTGGATCCTTTATTATAAAATCAAATTTATCAAGTGTGATAGAGAAGTTATAATTTGTGAGTTTATGAATTGAAAGTAAGTTATGAGACAAATTTGGAATATGAAATAAAGAGAATAATCTTAGCTTACGGTGGAGTTGGTAGAATTGCTTGTCCTATATGAGTAATGGGTAGCAGTTGTTCATTTCTAAGTAAACTTTGTTGTGACCCATTTCATCATTGTGATTGAATTGATTGATTAACATTTGAAGTTATGTGAGATGTGGCTCCACTATTTAGTAACCAATTGTCACATTCTAAATGATAATCTAAGACTCATTGAAAAGAGATGTAATAGAGAGTAAATTTAGGTGACTAAATTTTTCTTAAACAACTATTCTGAAAATTTTACATCACAGAATAGTGTAATAGATCAACACAGTAGTCTAAATTTCACTCAACAAAATCACAAGAACATCTGAATTATAAATCTACCTCATTCATAGTAGGCGGAAACAAATCAATTAAAATTTTTAATACCAACTACGGAGTATCTAAAATACTGAATATCAAAACAATACTTTTAAAATTTACTAAACTTACCATCAAAACTTATTTACAATGTTTTCCCGTACAACTTCCAAAAAAGGGCAAAACTTACTCCAATTTCTCTTTACCCTTCCGTGAAAAATAATTATATATAAAGTCATAATTTTAAGAAGATAAGCATCTAATATAGATTTGAATTATAAGAGTAGAACATTAATATGCAAAACTAAATAATTAAAATAAAGGGTGTATAATCAATTTGACGGATAACAAGACAATAACTTATTATAAATTCTTCTCTACCAAAACATGAGTACATAATATATATAACATATATATTCAAGGTAGCTTTGAAATATCGTTGTTTATCAAAGTTATTGACGAACATATCATAACGTAAAGCACGTGGAATTTTCTTTATTTCTATAGGAGACCTTTTTGCTCTATATAATATCATTTGAGGATCCTTTTCCTCATTGGAGAATCATTTTGTCTCGATGCAAGTAATATCATTCGATCAATTTTTTTATTACTATCACATGACATGTATAAACTAAGTCTGTTGTATGTTTATGTTTTCAACAATATGAAAGATAGTATGCAAATAACTAGAAATGAACTGAAATAATATACTAATTATGAAAATGCAACAAAGATTAAGACAAAATTTAATCGTTGAGTGGCATAAACATGAAACTATATATATGACTTGATTGCAAATAAACTTGTAATGATAATTATATGAGAATATACAGTGTAGACAGTCAATGTTGTACTCAATGAAAATGCAGAGAAGAATAAACATATTTTATGTATTAGAACTTGTAAATCTTACCTAAGTGGTGAACTTCTAGAAAATGAGATGTCTAAAACCTCTTCAGCACATAAATGGTATCAACAAAACTTTTCCTCATACAAATATTATTTCAAGATATTCAAAAAGCTTGATGCTTCAAATTGAAATTTCAGATGACTAATTAATCACCTAGTAATTTATAATTTTTCATTAAAAGAATTTAAATATAGTATTTTATCAATTAGTCAAACTTACTAGTTAACGTGATAGGTGTCACTCGTGCTTCCTATTATAAACCTCCTTATTTATGCTTTATTCCTACTTAAAGTGAGAAAATAATATAATTAAAATTTGAAGGGAAAGAGTAATGATCGATTTATATACTCAATTTAAGTGATTTAAATCTCCTAACCCAATGCATGCCGAGCTAAGTGTGGTTATTCATCCTTGCTACAGTGTAATAGCGGGGTAATTAAGGATTTAATTAAAGTATAAGTATAATTAAGAATTTAATAATTATTAGTTATTAAGAAATAAAAAAAATCAATTAATATTTATTACATTATATATATATATATATATTTAAATAAATACATACCTTACAATTCTCTCCTACTTATAAAAATTTTGTTCTCGAAATTTTTTGATCAATTAATAAAAAGATAGGTAAATTTTTGCTTCATTTCATTTTCTCTTTCCTAGGTTATTTCTTTTTCTGGTCTATTTCTCCATTTCACCTTCACAAAAGGAATCTGTCTATTTCTTAATTTTAGATTTCACTATTATTTCTAGCTTTATTGCATAAGTTAGATCCTTTGAACTTCAATCTTCTTATGTGATATTCTCTGGTTTGCATCTGTAATCCATCTTCTAAGCATTAAAACATGAAAAATATTGTGTATATCGGACATATTTGGCGGCAACGCTAATTTGTAGGCAATATTTCCAACTTTTTCAATAATTTTAAATGGCCCAATGTACTTAGGACTCGGCTTTTTCCTCCTTATCAAATCTGGATATACCTTTCATAGGTTTGACCTTCAGAAATACAAAATCTCCCACTTCAAATTCTATCATCTTATGCTTTGGATCATAATATTTTTTTGTGTGCTTTCACTCTCTAATAATTTAATCTTTTGATTTGATCAATCAATTTGGTCCCATTAACGTCTTTCTCCATTTCAATCCAACTCAAAGAGTCGTATTTTCTACCATACAAAGTTTCATAAGGAGCCATTTGGATACTAGATTGATAGTTGTTATTGTATGCAAACTCTACCAAAGGTATATGATTTTCCCAACTATTGCCAAAATCCAAAATGCACAATCTCTAAAGTCTAATTAATTATTATCATGTGGATGAAATGTAGTGTTGAAATGTAATTTAGTACCTAAACCCGCTTGAACACTTTTCACAGTTTTGATGTAAACCTATCATCTCTGTCTGATACAATAGCCATTAGAATTCCATGTAATCTAATGATTTTTTTTATGAACAATCTGACTAATTTCTCTACAGAATCAATTTGTTGAATGGGCAAAAAGTGTGTTGACTTTGTTAATCTATCAATGATTACCCAAATACAGTCATGCTTGTCTAGATCGAGGAAAACCCGTAACAAAATCTATGGCTATATTTTTCATTTTCACATTGGTATTGGTAGTGATTGAAGTATGCCACTAGATTTCTGATATTTTGCCTTGACAACTTGACAAGCTTCTCATTTAGATACATATTCTTCCACATCCTTTTTCATTCCAAGCCACCAAAAGAGTGTTTTCAAATCCTTATACATTTTTGTTCTTCTTGGGTGAACTATATCCAGAATTATGAGCTTCAAATAAAATATCTTGAATTAGATTTACTTCTTTTGGTACCCACAATTTAGAGTTACTTCTAAACACACCCTGTTCATCTATGGTAATGTCTTTTCTTTTATCTGCTCGCATTTGATCGATTAGTTTCTGTAAATCTTCACTGGCTTTTTGTGTTCTATCTTCCAAAGTAGATTCAACTTCTATTTGGTATAATCTACTTGTGCTTTGCTCACTCTGTGTTCCAATTTCTAACTGCAGAGCTTCTATATCTCGAGTTAATTCTGCTTTCTGGGTTAACAACCAATTGGCTTGCCCACTTGATTTTCTACTCAATGCATCAGCAACCACATTTGCTTTTCCAAGACAATATTGTATATCAAGATCGTAGTCTTTTATTAATTCTAGCCAACGCCTCTGTCTCAAATTTAATTCTTTTTGAGTAAAGATATATTTTAAATTTTTATGATCTGTAAATATCTCGCATCTTATTCCGTAGAGATAGTGCCTCTAAATCTTCAAAACAAAAATAATACCAGCCAATTCCAAATCATGCGTTGGATAGTTCTTCTCATGTGATTTTAATTGTCTCGAAGCATAAACAATCACCTTCTTGTTTTGCATTAAAACACAACCCAAACCTTTTAAAGAAGCATCACTATAAATCTGAAAACATTTTGTACATGTTGGAATTGTTATTATAGGAGCAGTTGCCAATAGCCTTTTAAGCTCTAGAAAGCTCTGCTCGCAATCATCTGTCGAATCAAATTTTACATCCTTTCTCATAAGCCTAGATAAATGTGATGCAATCTGTGAAAATCTTTGCATAAATCTTTTTTAATAACCTGCTAAACCCAAAAAATTTCTCACTTCTGACACATTAGTTGGTCTTAGCCAATTTAACATTACTCTAACTTTCTCTGAATTTATGGAAATGCCCTCTCCGGTAATAATATTCCCCAGGAAAGCAATACTTTGCAACCAGAATTCACATTTAGAGAATTTAGCGAATAATTGGTGCTCTTAACAGGTTTAGCACTATTCTGAGATGGTTGGCATGATCCTTCTCATTTTGGAGTAGACCAATATATCATCAATGAATACTATTACAAATTGGTCGAGATATGATGTGAAAATTTTATTCATCATATCCATAAACATTGCAGGTGCATTAGTTAATCCAAATGGTATAACTAAGAATTCGTAATGCCCGTACCTGGTGCCAAATGTTGTCTTTGTGAGGTCACTTTCTCTCACTCTTACTTGATGATATCCCGATCTCAAATCAATTCTGGGGAATATAGAAGCTCCTTCCAACTGATCAAATAAATCATCAATTCTTGGGAGAGGGTATTTGTTTTAACAGTCACTCAATTTATTCTTTGTAATCAATACACAATCTCATAGAACCATCTTTCTTCTTAACAAACAATATTGGTACACTCCAAGGAGGTGAACTAGGTCTGATGAAACCTTTATTAATTGACTTTTCAACTTCTGGAATTCTTTAGTAGTCATTCGGTAGGATGTTTTAACTATCAGAGTAGTTTTGGGTTGCACTTCAATTGTAAACTCTATCTCTCTTTTAAGAGGTAATCCAGCAAGTTCCTCAGGGAATACATCAATAAACTCATTCATAACCAGAATAGATTTGATATCATTAATTGCATTTTTAATCGCTTATACACTCCCTAAAAATTTTAAGTTACCAGCTTTTATAACTTTGTCAATATTGAGTGAATGTATTAAGGAGGTTATCACTCTTTTTTCACATTGAAAATAAAACAGTCTCTCATTAGGTAAATCAAACCTAACTTTTTTCTTTCAACATTTGATTGTAGCAAAATATTTTATTAGGTAATCTATTCCCAAAATCACTTCAAATTCAATTAAATGTAGTAAAATTAATTCAGATGAAAATTTCCTATAAGTTATCACAATGTCAATAGTATATATTTTGTTGGCTAACATACATTCACCAGAGGGCAATAAAATTCAAACACTAAAATTAAGGGAAATAGGTGGCTGGTGCAATGTATTACAAAATAGCTCAGACATAAATGAGTGTGATGCACTAGAATCAAAAAGCACTATAGCAGAAAAATCTGAAATAACTATCATACCTGTCACCACATTTAAAGATTCTTTGTCTTCTTCGGAAGATAAAGCAAAAACACGAGCTGATATTGACTTTACTCTAGCTCCAGACACTAGTCCTTTATCTTTCTGAAATTTTTTATTCATAATCGGCTTTGTATCTTTATACAATTCTGGCCTCGATGTAATTCTTAGCTCTTTGCTCCCCTGAATATTTTTCGGATAGTGTTTTTTGATAGGATCCACTTCCCCACATAGATACATCATCCAGAATTTACTAAACACTTTCCAGAATGTGTTTTCCCACATATAGTGCAAATTGGTATTGACGGCTAGCCTCCTTGTTGATGTTGTTGCTGCTGCTGTCCAGATTGATGTTGTTGTAATTTTTGAATGAACTTCTGCTTTTTAAATTGAACAGATCTAACATCCAATTGTCTCCTCTTAATGCCAGTATTCCATCCTTGTCTGACCATATCCATATCATACTCCAACAGTTTGACACTCTTTACTAATTCTGCAAAATCCTTAATTCTGAGCGAAATTAAAGGCTGTCTGAATTGATCTCTCAATCCTCCGAAAAATCTATAACACTTTTCACTTGGCGTACTAATTAACTGCGACGCATAGCGAGATAAGGATGTAAATTTTCTCATACTGGATCACTGATCTGCTGCCTTGAGTCGGATTTATAAATTTCTTTTACATTGCTTGTATGGTTGAAGGAGGAATGAACTAATCTCTAAAGACTTGCTCAAACTCTTCCCAGGTAATCTGATCTATAGATCTGCTTGCAAATTTTTCCAACTGTTGGCCTCTCCACCAATGCTCTGCCTCCCCTTCTAACACAAATACTGCCAGAGATACTCTTCTATCTAATGGACATTTCATCCCATTTAAAATTTTCTCAATTCGGACAATCCAGTCTTTAGCTACCCTGTGATCTACTCCTCCCTTGAATAATGGTGGCTTCAAACTCTAAAATAATTTTAACTGCTTATCGATATCACCACTGATACTGGTGGCTTAAAAACTTTGGAAAGACATTATATTTATGCAGTGTTCCTCTCAATAAACTACCAAAAAAGGAGGAAAATATTGAAATTTATCATTTTTAACGCCGTTCTCTTTGATCGTCACCTAGTAAAGATTTCTATCAACTAAATGAACAAACTTAAGAGGAAAAGTAGGAGGAATTGTAGCATGCCCATCGTGTTCTCAAAGGAGATTTAATGATCTTATATGGTGAAGCTCACAAGCATGAAGACAACCATTACAAGCTTCAGCTGCTTTGATCGCATTTGTTAGTACAATTATTGCAAGTTGCAGACAATCTTAAAATGGATGAAGATGAAGTGGAACTAGATGCACATGTGGGATTTGGAGAGGAATAGTAGGGTTTTCAGATACTGTAATTTTTACTTGATTATTTTAACATTTTTATGAAATTGTAGCCCATGGATCACAATCCAGTTATGATTAAGAAAACAATTTAAACAGGATGGTTTTATCAAACTAGAACCTGTTTGTCAGTTGAATTGGAGATTTTCATCGATTTTCACCGTTTCAAAGCAAAGTTAGTTTTTAAAATTGTTTGGACTAGCATTGTGACCAGTTCACGGTCCAATTGGCTGGTCTGATCCCAACTTTTCAGTTGGAGTCATAGAACTGAGAAAATTTAGCGTAGGCCTTATGAGTGCTAAGATAAACTTCATATTTTTGTTTTTCATTTTTGTTGTTGTTTATAGTTGCATGAATAAACAAACTTGTTTTTTGTTTAATGCTGGAATATAAAGAAAACAAAAGCGGAATAAATACAGAAGGCACATGTGATGAGAGTTGTTGCACCATGAATTTACGATGGTGTTCAGGGAGGCCTGATGTGCTATTGAACTATAGCTGTCATTAGGTAATCTTTCCGCCTAAATAAATTATATACTTTATTTTTAAATTGTTTACCGAACACTTATGACATACTTTGCTTGAACCTTCTGTTGATTTAGTAACATATTGCATTGCGCCAGATCGATTTTTAGCCATTATTTTGTCATATTGTTTTTTGAAAGGGATACTGCTATTTTCATTTTACTTTTCCATTAGTGTGCACAATTTAATTTTTTTCCTGATATTCTGTCCAGAAAGGATCACTGTTATACTTTTCTTTGGTCAATAAAAGTTTAACTTGAGATTGCATGTGTGCAGCTTGTCAAACTTCCTCGCTCACCAAATGTTGATGATATTTTAAAGAAGTACCTTGAGTATCGAACTAAAAAGGATGGCATGTAAGTTCGGATATACACTGCTTACATATAGTTTGTTATTTTCATGTTCAAATATTTAATAACTGAGTGTGATAGTGACATGTACATTATTAGAATAAAAGAAGCATCTTTATATTAACGAGGATTATAATGCCAAGATAAATCGAATTCTATGGAGTGATTAAAATTAAAAGATGCTAAAGCCATTAATAGCACTGTTGGAAATCATACATACTGTCAAACATCAACCGAGTTGGTTGCATATGTAACCTTAGATAGGAATGATGCCAAAAAGGATTTTATATGAGCCTTTTAATTGTGAATGCGGAAGAATTCTCTCATTACTAGATTGGATGTTTACGTTTATTCTCCATCATGTATATCATTTTGGGAAGCAGGACTATTAGTTGCATACTTTTGCCGACTAGCTGAAAAACTACTTTTCCCTTCTACAAATAGGATGTACTATGATTAACATGTAGTATTGAATATAAAAAAAATTAAATAGGCATGCAGATTATCTCATGTCTTTCAATGTTGTTTTTGTTGCCATAATTTGATCAAATGCTAATATTCAATAACTGAGTGTGATAGTGACATGTACATTATAAGCATAAAAGAAGCATCTTTTATAGTAAGAAGGTTTATAATGCCAAGATAGATCGAATTCTACAGAAAGATTAAGATTAAAAGATAAAGCCGTTAATAGCACTGCTGGAAATCATACATACTGTTAAACATCAATGCAGTAGGCTGCATTTGTAACCTTAGATAGGAATGATGCCGAAAGGGATTTAATATGAGCCTTTTAATTGTGATGCCGAAAAATTCTCTCATTACTAGATTGGCTGTTCACTTTAATTCCACATCATGTATATCATTTTGAGAAGAAAGACCTGATTAGTTTCTTACTTTTGTGGTAGTAGCTGAAAAACTAGTTTACCTTTCTACAAATAGGATATACTATGATTATCAAGTAGTTTTGAATTAAAAAGAAATAAATGAAATAGGGCTGCAGATTATCTCATGTCATTCAATATTGTTTTTGTTGCAGTAAGTCAAGCTATGCTAATCTAAGCAATCTATAACCATTCTTACTCAGGCAACAAAATTGGTGAAGTTCTTGCATCTGTGTTTTTTTTCACTTGCAACTTTTAGGGAATTATTACTTTAACAACCTTTATGACATGATTACTTTCACAATCTATAGGACATGGTTAATTCAAAATTTGATGTGAGATTGGATTTCAATATAAAATGGAAAATAAATTTTTATTTAGAATTGAGTTTATTATCTGTTTGTTTACGTAATCATGTTTTCTTGTTGCAATATTGTGTGGGAAATTTTATGATTGTTTAGTTGTTGATTAATTAATTTATTTGACCCAATTGTTGTTCCATATCCATGGTACCTGTTCCTTGTTGGTGATATTGCTAAACCATTTAAATTCTATATGATTTCTCATTACGAGACTTAGGCCTTAAATTTTAACCTCATTAATTGACTTTTTTGAGCTGAGATTTGATGCAAGGGTCTTCTTTGTGTATATCTGACATACTTTTTTCCTTCTGTTATCTTGGTAGTCTTTTCGTTATGATGACAGGGCTAGTGGAGGCTTAATTTTCAATCACCAGGCTTATTAAATTTCATGAGATTTTTATTTGCTCTTTAGAATATTTTTTATTCAATTTAACTTTTGTTGCTGAGAAATGCTTACTATAATTTGAGTTTCATATTGTTATTTTTGTTGCTACTCTTCCTATTCTTTTTGTTATTAGCTACGACACAACAAACATGAATTTCATCATCATTAGTTTATGAATCCTCATTCTCCATGGATGTATTAACCATTCAAACTGAATTTCCACTCTCACATAGTTTTCATAATTTTTAATTTTATTGTAAGTTTTTCCATAAGGTCCTCCACATTACTTTTCATCCAGCACATGCTTATCTTCTCGAATTTCCTTTATTAGCAAGAAACATGTTGGTTAAAAGTATATCATTATTTTTTTTTTGCATTTATGTTTCTTGTATCTTAATATCTTATATGTATTGTGGTAATGGTTTCTAAAGGATTGTTGAATCTGTTGCGGAGATTCTAAAGGGTATACGATGCTATTTTGACAAAGCATTGCCCCTCATGCTGTTGTACAAAAAGGAGCGCCAACAATACCAAGAAGCAGTCCATGATAACATATCCCCATCATCAATATATGGGGCTGAACATCTTCTTCGTCTCTTTGGTATGCACATTTTATCATTTTAAATGAAAGTTATCACCTATAGCTAATAGAAAAATTCAACCACTCTCAGCAATAGTTTGTTAATGGTGAAAAATTTAGGATTAATTTAAGCTCACAAAGAGCCAATCTTATATTAAACATATATTTATGATCACACTTAAATTATTGCAAAATTATAAAAGCATGACCCATATCATCTGTTTACATGATTTTACTTTAAAATGATACCAAAAAAGTATAATTACAATTAGAGATGTCCAATTGGGTGGCTCATCACGAAATGTTACTATTAAATTGGTGATTTTTATGGTTTTACTTATTAACTCATGGATTATATGATACCTTTGATAGGGCACAAAGTTGTTTATTAACTATGGTTGATTTAAAATTATCTTCTTAGTTAAATATCCATTCCAAGTTTATAAGATTCATTTGGATGAAACAACTTATGGTGGCCGACAATGATTTTCAGGTTGCCACCTTTTGAGGGAGAGGGTCTTGGTTTAAAAAAAAAATAATGCAGTGTAAAAGGAATGTAGTGTATTTGAAATACTTTGTGGTTGTTTGGATAGATGAAAATCAAATTCAAGAATTTATTTTTGGTGTTTAGTTTGAATTAAAGTATAAGTAATGTAATCTCATAAGTGATCTTCGGCGATGGGGAGTGATGGTCGGTGATGGCCGAGCTGGCGTAAAGATGATAGTTAAGATAGATTGAGGTGGTGGTGGTTCCAGGAAGTCGACAACAATTGGCGGTTGGTGGGAGTGTACAAATGGACCAAAGGCGGCGACGCAGGCGACATCTACATCGACTAGTGTAATGTAAAATCTCCTAAATTGCACAAAATTATTTTTCATTGAATTTGAACTACAGGGTGATTCCATTTTCAGCCAATTGAACAACCCCTAAGTAGTTTAAGCATCATGACAATCCAAAATATGGAACCATAAGATCTTGATTGGGTTCCTCACCATTTTTCCCATCATTCAGCCTAATTTAATGGTGATAAATTTTATAATCTGAAAACTTAAGTTGTGTTTCTATACACATTGTGTTACTATTTGGTTGGCTAAAAAAACAATGTAGTGTAAAAGCAATTTACTGTAATTAGTGTATTTGAAATACTTTGTGGTTTGGATAGATGAAAATCATATTCAAGAATTTATTTTTTGGTATTTAGTTTGAGTTAAAGTATAAGTAATGTAATCTCATAAGTGGTCTTGGATGGGGAGTGATTGGTGATAGTGGCGCATTGGGAATGGTGGCAAAGGCGACGACAAACCAATTGAGGTGGGTGGTGGAAGGTTGCGCGGTACGATGACTAGCGGCGGTGGTAGGGCAAGGTGGCGCCCTGGTGGCCGGCTGAGTGGACCAAAACACGGCAGCATCTACATTGACTAGTGTAATGTAAAATCTCCCAAATTGCGCAAAATTATTTTAAATTGAATAAAAATGCATTATATTCCATTTTCAGCCAACTGAACACCCCCTAAGTAGTTTAGGCATCATGACAATCCAAAATATGGAACCATAAGATCTTGATTGGGTTCCTCACCATTTTTCCCATCATTCACCCTAATTTAATGGTTATAAATTTCATAATCTGAAAACTTAAGTTGTGTTTCTGTACACATTGTGTTACTATATGCTAAATTATTAGCTCTTAACAAATTGCTTTAATTAAAATTTTTCTCTTATCATTGGGAGGGTAATTAACCATTGATTCTTGCACATTTTAGAAACTCAGAACCAAATCTAAAGTCCCCGCAAAATGAGGGTAAAATCTTTATATAATGTTTTATATTAAATCTAATTATTTTTTAAAAATTGGAGATAGAACTAATAACAAAACTCTCTTGTGAGAGATGGAATGTGAATTTTCAGAGCTTATAAATTTTTGACGACTCCACTTGGTAAAGTTTCTTTTTCTATATTTGAGTAGTCATATTCGTGTTAGATAAATTTTGATAAAATTAAAATCAAAATCTCGAAATATGTATTTTATTAATTTCAGTTTTCCTCTGAATATGTATTTTAGTTTTCACAATTAATATATAAAGCTTTCTAATTTGTATTGTATTGGAATTTTACCTTGCATTCTTTTTTGAAGCAACCAAACAGGTAATTTTATTTTTCACTGATAAAGGAATGTAATGCATTTCTTTTTTATCCAACAGAACAACTCCTGAGTAGAATAGGGATCATAACAATCCAAAATATAGAACCATAAGATCTTGATTGGCTTCCTCACCATTTTCCCATCATTCACTCCAAGTTAATGGTGATAAATTTCATAATCTGGAAACTTAAGTAAATCATTAGCTCTTAACAATTTGCTTTAATTAAAATTTTTCTCTCATTATTTGGAGGGGCAATTAATCATTGGTTCTTGCACATTTTAGAAACTTGGAACCAAATCTAAAGTCCTCACAAAATGAGGGTAAAATTTTTAGATATTGTTTTAACGTAAATCTAATTTATCTTCTAAAAATTTGAGATAGAACCAATAGCAAAACTCTCTCGTGTGAGATAGAATGTGAATTTTTAAAGCTTATAAAATTCTGACAATCTTTGGAGCCAATGGTGATTGTTCTCACTCATGATAAATTTGCAAAATTGAGATGGGTAAAGTGAAATAATTTCACTAAAGAATTGAAGCAATCATTTTGGGTTCATCAGTACAAAACCTTTAGCCATTATAAGAAGTAGCTTGAAATCTTATTAGCTAGAGTATAAAAACTTTTGGAGGTATTGAATGAGATGGCTTAGTGTAGAAGTATGAAAAAATACGAGTGCAAGAAGAAGATAATGAAGAAGAAGAGGCAATGTATGTTGATGTTGTTTATATGGTGGAACGGAATGGTGAACCATTTGATATACTTGTTTGATCAATTTTGATGTCATGGGGTTGTACTATTGTTCCTCTAAAAAATAATCAACAATAAAGACAAGAAGATAAAGAATGATTAAATCCTTTTTATAAAAGTGCTAAAAGTGGGTGACATCTGGTTAGCGTTCTTAGAGATTTGCTGCAGGCAAAACTTGTCAAGAATGAGTGCCCAAAAAGATGATTCCCATTGCCGACTCTTATGATGGTAGACATCTAGGAAAATCCTCCAAGAGATCCCATCACTAGCTAGTTTGAACTTGTCAAGAGGAAATCAACCTCAATCTCAAGCATTTTAAAGAAAGCATATTTACACCACATTATAGTCTATAAATTGAATGGAGGCGATGCTCTGAAATATGAATATTTCATTCAAGAAGAGGGTGAAGAAGAAGGTGATGAAGAAGAAGAGGCAATGGAGGTTGGAGTTTATATGGTGGGACATGTGATGAATCATCCAATATGGTTGTATATCAATCTTGTTGTTGTGGAGTTATTTCTATTTTTCCTTCTCAAAATCAACAACAATGAAGACATGTAGGTGAAGAACAAATAAATCTTCTTTATTAATTGAGCAAGAAAAACAAAAAGAAGAAGAATAAACGATACTTGTTGATGCTATCACTCTTGTTTGAGCACAAAAGCAAAATGCAGTGACAAATAAAAGCTAAGGATGAAGAGGTACTCATCTAAGTGTCAAGATAAATGAGTTGATGATACAAATTAACACTAATGCATTTGATGGCGAAGAATGTTGCTACCATTCTTGCCCATTCCACCTCTTACTAAACCTCAACAGGCATTCAATGATGTCTTAGTCAGTCTACAACATTTCACAAATTTCAAAATACGAGGTGTATTTGAAGGAAGTGTCGTTGAAAACCAACAGTTCAGCCCACTCCCCAAAACATTCCAAATGCATTTGAACTTATGATGGTTACTCAATTAGAAAATATTATTAATGTGAATGGCAAAGCTGTAATCTGTTGAATAAGCAAAGAAATTAGTATGCATGTCACCCCAAACATCCCTTTCTATCCAGGGTCACCAGATGAATGTAATAAAATGACTACCGACATCTTTCACTAACTCATCCCGATATATAAGGATTCGGTAAGTAGTTGAAAATTGAATTTCACAAAATCATCACATGCAAATTCTTACATTCAAATTCTTCTAATAATCAAGCATGTAATATCGAATATCAACATAAATACAGAGTAATTAAAGACATCAAAATGTAAATTGTATATATCCAAAAGTCTTTACAGTCTCCAAAAACTATACACCAAAATAATATAATTAAAATCACCTAATACACTATTTCTTGAAATATCAAAGCTAAAAGCGGTGAGACATAGTGTTAAAGTAAATCAAAATTAAGAAGCAACATGCATGTAAAGATGAATGTGCATGAAAGCAATAGTAGGTAACGTTATGCTTACTAGTGTAAGAATTGAATTGAGTAAAGATATGCTTATACATATAGAAACTGAATAGTAGTTTGTAATGCTGTGAAATGTAAACTATAAACAACTAATATAACTATATCTTACCTGAAGAAAATTGATTTCATGAAGTTTTGTTCAGTTTTAAATTAAGTTGTCTTATTAAAGATGTCATTTATATTATAGGTTTGACTGTTATAACATGGTCATTACCTAGCACGTTAGACAAAATTGTTGATAAGATTCATCATATCCGCACTGCATACCAACAATCTCTCTGACACTAATTGGTTTAGTCCATCCTCAATGTCAAGAGTTGGGAATTTTAAGAATTTCTCTGGTTCATCTCTTTAAGTTTTGCCTACTGCAGGTTCATAAAATAGTCCACATGTAGCAATTTCATGAAAATTTTTGCTTATCATATGCATTACTTTTTCTTTGACAATTAGCAAGTCCTATACTTAAATATTTTGAATAAGCACAATAGTGTAATTTGATGTCAATACATTTGACTGGATTACTATCATAGTAAATCAATAAAATATAGTTGTAGGTCGTGCAAGAAATCATTTGTATCTGAACAAAGTATGACAAAAATATCTATATGTAATGTATAAAATATTCACAAAAAGTCATAGAAATAGTGATAGCCAACTGTTCTAGGGAAAATTGAATTTAAATTAACAATTATGTCTCACCTCGATATCTAGGCTAATATTGTAATGCACTTGTCGCTTTCTTGAATACATAGCCTATCCACCAAAATTTCATTATCAAAACTTCGAACTTGAATACGTAGCCTATTATAGACTTTGAATAGATTTAGGTGAAACATATATTACTTATAAAATCTAGCCAACTTAGTCTCTTCCCAATTTGAGTTAAACTTATTATTTCTATGTTGAATAATCAATTGGTTCTTTCCATTGATATTTGTTAAATAAAAGGAATATAATTTCTTTTATGTTAGTATTAACTGAAAACAGCCTATATATCTAATATATATGTTTATTCACAATTTATTTTTATTTGATATTATTAACCTATTCCACAATTTCTAGTTCATTAGCTGTTTTTCATTGGAACCCACAACAGAAATTCGAATTTTTAATTAACTTGCTATCATTATCCTTAAACTATGTGCATATATGCATATAGATAAACTTTTCCTTGTTGTCATAAAATTTCAGCCAAAATCTCCTTGGATCTCTCATTGTTGGTACTTGCAGGCTCTCCTTTGTTGCCGAACACAACTAGCCATTTGGCTACTTGGAACTCTCCCTCAGGCCCGACTCCTACCTGACTTCCATCTCTTGTAATGCACGACTTCCACACAGTGTTAAGAGCCGAAGATGAAAACGGGGAAATAAGAAGTGATAAAATAAAGTTAAGAGTATTTATTTAATCTAGTAGGCTATTAATTGATTTAATTAAGATTAATCTCACCATTAAAACCCTCAAATCGAGATTCATTTGATGCATGAGTGGATTTCTACAATACCTTCATTTTTTATGAACCAAATCAATTAAATGAAAATCAAATATTAATTAAGTAATAAATTATTTTGTCGGTTATTTTGCAAGCTTATTAATATTATATATATATGTGTGTGTGTGTGTATATATACATATATACATATATGTGTAATATATCGCCTACATATGTGTAATATATATATGTACACATATACGTATATATACATACATATGCATACATATACGTGTGTGTATATATATATATATATATGGATTTCTTGCTACAATTCCTTTATTTCTATGAACCAAATCAATTAAATGAAAATCAAATATTAATTAAGTAATAAATTATTTTGTCCGGTTATTTTGCAACAGTTATTAATATTATATATATATATATATATATATATGTGTGTGTGTGTGTGTGTGTGTGTGTGTGTGTGTATCTCGTCTCGCTTAATATAGAATTTTATAAAAATGTGAATAATGATTTTAAAGGTATGATATATATATATATCTCGTCTCGCTTAATATAGAATTTTATAAAAATGTGAATAATGATTTTAAAGGTGTATGAAAATTGGGTATATTTTTACAATGTATTAAATTTTTACTTGTTTGATGCAATTTGGATATTACAATGCAATGGTCGCTTATACTTGGTAAAGTGTTATTAGATGTCATATCCAAAGAGCTATTTAGTACTGAAGTTCAATACTTTCAATGGCAACGACATTCACGAGCAACACCCAATTCAAGTCATCTTGTGGCAACGTTGAGGATATAAACACAATGATCTTTCTCTAGTTCATTTTTAGTTTGATAGCAATTGCTTCCGAATGACATGTAAAACTTTCCAATAATTTTATCAAAACATTCACTAGAGAGCAATCAACTATTGTTGACATTGTCTTGGAGAAAGAAAAATGAAGCGATGAGTTGGTAACTAAGTGTATTATGTGTTGGTGTAGTTTGAGACATAAGTGCGAGCAAGAAATGGAAGAGAATTGTGCAATTTATTTACTAATGAGCAATATTGACGATAAGATGATGCCTTATACATTGCTTCTATCACCACATCACTGGAGTTAATTATTAGGGTGACAATTTTAGATGTTAGTTGGTTTTAATTTTGAAGGCCATCTAGATAGATCCAAAAGAAATAAAGCTTCAAACTCTAGAGTAAGTGAAGTGACAAACATGTAGTTTGTATTATCGATAAGGAAAATGACTTTTTAACAATAATGAAAAAAGAAAACTAATTAACCCAATTTGCATTGAGAGGAAATGGTAAGTACATGACACTTCTTGGCGAAGGAGATCGTCCGAAGTAAATGACACGAAATGATGATTGAGCACAGTTGTCTTTTAAAGAGAAGTTAAACAATGAGTGTTCTATTAGAAAAGATAACATGGTTAAGTTATTTTGACAAAAAACTCTAGGTTTGCCTTCAATTGCTAAAATGCAAATGGTCTGAAGAGGCAGACCAAATCACATCATCGAGTAATTAATCACCTTATAGAAGATTGCAATATTGTTAAGGATTGACTTTAAAGAAAATACAAGAAAGAGGAATTCACCCTATCGATAATATCATGGTTAATTTGAAAGAGAATTAGTAAGGGTAGTTACATCTTCTTTAGTACTTCCAACCAAAGAGAAAATAAATGAAAATTTAAAATAAGAAGAGCAGTGGAAAATTGTAATCTCAAAGATGACAATAAAAATGCTTTAGATAGCTTGAGGTTCTTCTAGCATTAAATAAAAATCTTCGTGTTCGAGCTAAATGGAATATCAAGTCCAAATACATTAGTTGTCATTGCCTCAAAGAAATTTTAATAATGGCATTCCATCCCAACATGGGAAATAATGGTTCAAGTTTCATCAAACACGTCTAAGAAATCGGTCAGGTAGAAGAATCTTAAAATATGAATTGTAACCCTAAAAAATTAAAACAATTTAGAGAACTATTATCAACCAATGAGATAGTCTATTCGACTTGCAAATTTCATGTACAGTTTCAAGATTATCATGCCACTTGAATAAGAGGAAGAAGAATTATCCCTCATAGAGACATCAAGTTATTTTAGTGACATTGAATGTTTCTTGACAAATTCCATTTTGAACTCATATCAAGAGTGAACATCAATTTCAATGAATACAATGAGCAAAAAATTAAAAGCTTGATCTTGACAATTAAAAATTTTGAAGAAGCATTGGAGACCTTGTTGTGGTGTTGCAGGCAAATAATAACTCAATAGAATTTATGCTTTCTTGATGAAAATGAATTCAAACCTATGGTGTTATCATAGATCGAGCATATGAATGTGGTTAGTGATTTTGATGCATCCAACCAGTCCCCTTAAGTGATAAAAAATGATTTTGGAGAAACTACTTCATCGGAAGAGTTTGATTGAAATGAAGTGGTCCAAGTTCGATTGAGGAGTAGTATGGTGTTGCCATTGCTACTAAGGAAAAATTATCAAATAAAGACAAAGGGAATGATATTGTGGTTATTGAAGTAGTTTTTTAAGGATCCTAAGAAAAAAATGATCAAGTAAGAGAATAAATTATGACATTTTATTATATCTGAGTAAGATCCTTGCTCCATTTAGTGTATACAAAGCTCTTGTCAAAAGACCTCCGAGATACTTTAATTTGGGCTTTAAAGATCCTAAGAGATATGAAGCATATTTCATTGAGTGGTGATGTGTCGCAAGTTTAGGACCTTCGGTCATTACATTTTCTAAGGATCTCATGTTCAGGACATTGGAGCATGATAGTCCTTTATATGCTATAACTGGGAGTGATAACATTATAATACATCGAATTATAATCAATCCAAACTTCTTGGTAATTCTTATGAGCTTGCTAGCATTTATATTATTATCCTTTGACATCCAACACCTTGGACGAGATAGATTAATAGTTCATGATTTTAATGGAAAGGGAAAAAGGCTTTGAGGTCCTGTCTTCCCTTTTAGATTCAGGGAATTGTATACTCAAGCTAAATTTCATGTAATTGATGTGAATATTTTATTTAGAGCTCTTCTAGGTTGGCGTCTTCATGAGTATGGGATAGCTCCTCTACCATACATCAATTTATGAAATACTTAAGGGATAAGATGAGATGAGCTTTGACAACATACCACTATTTGTAGTGCATGAAACTATGAAGATATAAATATTTTATTCCACAAAAAGCTCATGCTACAACAAATCTTCTAAATTATGGCATCAACTTCAAAGACATTTAAACAACCCAAGGAGAAAAGGAAAATAAATAAAGAAGAAAGAAGGTATTCTCTACTCTTTCTAAAATAATTGATGCCTTATGTTGGATAGAATTGTTCCTCACTTGGGAAGTGACATTCAAGAAGAGGCTAATACTTTTGATAATGGTACATGCAAGCCTTCTGCGAAAAGGAAGAAGAAAAATAAATTTCTTTGATTTTAATTATGATTTTGAATCTTCTTATGATCATAAGTTTAATGCACCTCTTCAAGGATGATGATTAATTTGTCTACATTAGATATGTTGATAATTATGCTAGTCCCTTGACATTTAGAAATCACTCCATATGAGATCTATATGTTATAAGAGATGGAAACATTTTATGGACCCTCTACCAAAGCAATGGAGCTGGAATTTATTATATAAATTTGTGGCATGCTAAGGTTAGGATTTCAACTGAACCACTAATTGCTTCAAAGTCAGAAGAAATTGTGCCTATGAGAATTCTTATATATTACCTTCGAAGAATTTAAAGAATGATGAGTAAATTGGGAGTTCATGTCAATTTCACCAAACAATGAACTCTATTTTTAAAAAATTATGAAATAAAAAAGTTCATAAGCATCATGAAGAAATAATAATTTTATGATTAAAGGCCTCAGATTTTTTCAACGTAAGTGTTTTTTAAAGTGTACTTATCATGTAGCAACATTAAAGGAAATTGGAATCAAAGTAAAATTGAAGAAGACTTTTAATAAGTCAATCCTTTTACTAAAACCATAACATATCTACATCAAGAGCTTGAAGATGGTAGGTATCTTGTAATTGACGAGTTGAATGAGATCAATGGGAATTAAGAAAGACCCTCAACTAACCTTCATTGAAGCTTTTCTCCCTTAGGATAAGGCTAAAAAAATAAAAGCATTGTTAAGATTTAAAGCTTAACCCAACATGTTGAGATGACTAGTTTACCCTTTGATGTAACAGTTCTTAGATTAACCATTAGCTCGAATGCAATAGTTGTCAAATAAGTTACAAGGTGAATGAGACTTGAATTTGAAGATCATGTGATTGTAGAAATAAAAAAAAGATTATCGAAGTAGGCTTCATTTGAGAAAAAAAATATGTTGATTAGATTGCAAACATTATTTCTGTGTAGAAGACAAATGGTCAAATTCATATTTGCATTAACTTTTTGGATCTTAGTAAGATGTGTTCATAAGATGACTTTTCACTTGTGTCGAATTAGTGGCTAATACTTTTAATTATGATATATTTTATGGATTAATTATCAGATTATATAATTAATCGAAAATAGCTACCAAAGATGAGGAACACAATTTAGAATGCCAATAGGCATCTATTACTATATGATTATGTCACTCAATTTGAAGAATGTCATGGATACATATCAAAGAGTTTGGACACACATCTTTGATGAGATCATTCAATAAAAAAGTAGAATGCTAAATTCACAATGTTGTTTAGAGCTTGGATTGTGAAGATTATCTTAATGATTTGAGAATTGTGTTTGACAAAATCCGAAAATTGATCTCAAAATAAAATCTCTAAGTGTGCACTTTTGGACTCTCAAAAATTTTTTTTGGTTGCATCGTACGTCATAGGGATTGAAATAGACCCCAACAAAAAAAATCTTTGCCAACTTTGTTTTTTTATAAGAATAACTTGCATTCATTTGATGATTATATTAAACCTATCGAGTAGGTATCAACCCTTTGAAAAACTGATGAAGAAGAATTCTTTTTTTAAATGAGGCAAAGAAATCTAAGAACTCTTCGGTAGCATCAAAAAGTACTATAATAAGTCTACCCATTCGAAGGCTAATTAGGAGCCCATTATGTATAGTCACATTAGAAAAATTGTGAGCATTGTTGGCCCAACAAATGAAGATAAAGAGAACGCCCTTTATTATCCAAGATTATTAGAATATAGGATATTCTACTTTTGAGAAGCATTATTTTACTTTGATATTTGTTGTTCAGAAGCTCCATGGTGATGCAATATGGCTAACTTTCATTGTGAGGATTGATCCAATAAAGTTTTTGATGATGAGATCAACATTGATAGGTCACTAACTCAATGGATAGTCTTTATCTTACATATGTTTCTTAAAAGGTAGTTAAATGATAATTTTCACTAGACTTTCAAGCACATCCTATTTTTGTAAACTCACCGTTTATTGATAATCTTCCTAATAAGTCCTCATTCAAGAGAAAGAGAAACTATAAATTTGTGAACTATATTTTTATGGTGGATGTTAATCAAGCCCGCCGATCTGACTTTGAAGGCATGAGTTGGTGGGTCTCATTTTTGTAATATTGAAGAGGTATGACGAGATAGTCATATGGCTTAAGTAAACCTCAAGTAACAATATAGTTGAATATGAAGGCTTGATAGTAGTTCTCGAAATAGCTATAATAATGAAAATTCAAAATCTCCAATATTTTGGGAACTCTTAGTTTGTCATAAAATCAAATATTAGGTATATACAAAATTAACAAGTTTGAGTTAGTCTATTAAAAGCTACAACTCTTGAAACCTATATCGAATATCACCTTAACCAGAGGCTCTTAAGCTCAAAATAGCATAGCAGTCTATTTAGCCAAGTTGGCCAAAAAAATGACATAAATTTTGGCTATATCATGGTCGATGTTCATACTTGTCGAGTCTTAGAATGGGTCGAAATGTCAATGAGAAGTTCACAATGGACGTGTTAGATGATTGGAGACAATTTTAATGTAGGTAAACTGACCAATAGTAAATCATGAGCAGAACAAATTAAGAAGGTTCTACGACATATCTTTGTGAACAACACCTTATATTATAATCTTTTGACCAAATGTGGCTACAATCTTTGAGAATTAAAGAAGCCATTAAGGTGATAATATGTTGCAGTCAAGCCATAAAAAGTAATCAAGATCAAAATAATAGTTTTTATTGGCTTTTGATGTTAGATGATCATATTGATCATGATAAAAGATCTTATGATTGCCAAATCCATAACCATCACACTAGCCTCAAATTTATCAAGCATGATGATAACATCTTAGCCATTTTGATATGGATATAATTGGACCTATTAATTCATCAGCATCTAGGGAATATTATTTTATATTGGCAACTCCTTTAATTGGCTGAAACTTTTTTTAAAAAAAACCACCGCCGAGCATGTGATCAACTTTTCACTCACAATTTTGCTTTTAGTTTGGTATATCGTTGCTCCATTTGATAATTCCTAGCTTTTAAAGTATCAAGATATATAGATTTGTAGATCGATACAAAATTGAATGATGATATTCTTTAATTTATAATGCAAGGACAAATGATTTGGCAAAACGTAAAAAAAACCATTAATAAAGTTACACAAGAGATTCTCACTAAAATTAAAGAGAATGATTTATCAAATGCTTGAAACATTATGAGCATATCACATTACTTAATAGGATGCCAAAATGAAGCCAATTTTATGCTCGGTGCTAAGGCATTTTTACTGCTTGAAGTTATCATCACTTTGAGTAGCTACCCTTTGTAATTTATGATTTCGATGTTAGAGGATTGTATTGATCATGATAAAGATCTTATGAATGCCAAATCCATAGCCATCACACACCAGGCTCCAAATTCGTCACACCCGATGATAACATCTTGGCCATTTGAATATTTTGATATGGATAGAATTGGACTTATTAATTCACCATCATCTAGGGAATATTGTTTTGTGTTGGCAATTCCTCTAATTGAGTTGAAATTATTTCAAAAAAAGCACTATCGAGTATGTGATTAACTTTTTCACTTACAATTTTGTTTATAGATTTGGTGTATCACATTGCACTATCATCAATATTTTCTAGATTTTAAAAGTATCAAGGTACATAGATTGATACAAAATTGATCGACGATATTAATTTATAATATATGGGGCAATGGTTTGACGAAATTTAAAAGAGACTAATTAAGTTACACGAGATTCTCACTAAAAATAAAAAAGAATGTCTTATCAAAATGCTTGAAGCATTATGAGCATATCTACTTATAGGATGCCAAATGAAGCCACTTATGCTCGGTATTTTTCAAGGCATTTTTCCGTTTGAAGTTAACTTTTTCATCAGGTTTGTGAAGCACAAAGCATAGGATGGAAGGAGCTTTAAAACTTAATATTCTTAAAATAAGATCTTTATTAAGCCTACCAAAGCACAAAATATTAGGTAGAAGGCATGCCAACCCTATTTAACAAATCAACATAGATAAACCAGCTCAATTCTTCATTAAGTTTGCCAAGCACAGTTAAATTCGATCATTGATGTA
Organism: Cymbidium sinense; assembly: GCA_021442155.1. Lineage (NCBI taxonomy): Eukaryota > Viridiplantae > Streptophyta > Magnoliopsida > Asparagales > Orchidaceae > Cymbidium > Cymbidium sinense. The sequence goes on from CM038219.1 coordinate 54,524,393, forward strand.
ATCCAACTGAAATAGGAAAATATTTTATCAATCCTCTTTATGTTTGGACACAACAGCTCTAATATACATATTCTTATTGACTTAAATATAATCAATATTAACTCCTTTCTTTTTTTTTGAACAAAGCACTTCTCTTGGAACTTTATCATATGCTTTCTTTAAATTAACAAATAACATATATAGATCCTCCTTATTTTTCCTATACTTCTCTATCAAACCTCTCAACAAATGAATACATCCATAGTAGATCTACCTGACAGGAAACAAAATTGATTTTGAGAAACATTTGTATCACATCGTAACCTATGTTCAATTACTCTCTCCCATAATTTTAATGTATGACACATTAATTTAATTTCTCTATAATTTGCACACTCTTGACCATCACCTTTATTCTTAAATATAGGAACCAACAAACTCTTTCTCCACTCATATGACATCTACTTAATCTTTAAAATAGTATTAAAAAGATTAATAATTTTAATGCATGACACATTAACTTAATTAATTTTAATGTATTAAAAAGATTAACCAAACTCATTCTCCACTCATCTGACATCTACCGCCATTCTCTTTATAATTTTAATGTATGATACATTAACTTAATTCCTTTATAATTTACACACTCTTATACATCATCTTTATTCCTAAAAAAAATAAGAACCAACAAACTTTTTCTCTACTCATCTGACACCTACTTTATCTTTAAAATAGTATTAAAAAGATTAATAATCCATAAAATTTTTTGATCTCTTAAGTATTTTCACACTTCTATTAGAATATCATTAGATCCTATTGTTTATTCACGTTCATTTTCTTTAAAGCCTGTTCGACTTATGTTTTTCTACAACAGAAAGTTAATTGTATTCTCACAACTTTTATTAAAAAGCTCATTAAAATATCTCATCTACCTATATTAAATACTCTCTTCTAAAAAAAGTATTTTTTGATCGTCATCTTTAATACACATTAATGATTAATTTTTTAATTCTCCTATCTCTTTGTTTGACTAACTTATACATACATCTTTCGCCCTCTTTAGTATATAATCTATTATTCAAATTATTAAAAGTTAAATTCTTTATCACATACTGCTTTCTTAAGATCCCTTTGAGCCACCTTTGTATCTTTCCCAATTTTCTGAAATTTTTCATTTAAACCAATTTTTATAATTTTTTTTTATTTTCTATCATTTTTTGCACACTTTAACTCCACCACCAACTGTTTATACTAATAAGAGCTTTCTTTTTAATTCACCAAACACAATGACAATTTGTTTAATTTAACTTGCTATTTTTTCTCGTATAATATTAGATTTCTAATGAACATCTTAAATTCTAAGATCTTGTAGCTTACTCTTAAAAATAATTTTCTTGCATTTAGGATAATATTTTTATTTATTTTTCATCCTCCAACCATTCTTCTTAAAATCCAAACAAATAGTCAATGTTGAATACTTAAACTTTTAACACAAAAATCTTACAATCTTTGCAATCTAAATGATATATTATTTTCTTTATTAGAAAATAATCAATCTGCATTTTACTTGATCCATTCTTATAAGTGATAATATGTTCATCTCTTCTCTTAAATAAAATATTGTAACAACAACAAGCCTTTATCCTACTGTGAGGTCAACTATAAGAATCCTTCTTCTCATTGTGTCTTACTAAGTGTCAAATTCTCATTTATTCTAATAACTAAGGTCATTTTTTATACATCCTAACCAAATCTTTTTAGATCTACTTGTGCCTTTCTTAACATAAGGTGAATCTAATACATCTGCTCTCATAACTCGGTCATTGGGCGGCCGACGCTTTATATGGCCAAACCATCTAAGACAACTCTTTCTAATCTTATATGCCACTAAAGCTACTTGAACCTTTTCGTGGATATATTCATTTCACATTTTATCTCTAGGAATAAAGTAACTCATCTACTTAAGCATCCTCATTTTTGCAACGGATAACCTAATTTATGCTTCTTTTTTCCTGGTCAACATTCTGCACTATAAATCATTGCAGGTCATACCACCATCTTATAAAATTTCTCCTTAAGTGTAAGTGATACTTTTATATTACACAATAGGCCAGATGCATTCCTCCACTTCAACCATCTAATTTGAATTCCACTAATAACATCCCCATCTATTTCACCATCATTTTGGCCAATAGACTCAAGATATCTGAAATATTCACCCTTTTTAAGGACTTGATCGCTCAATGTCACAACACCACTACTAAAACATCTACAACTAAAATTACACTCAATATATTCAATTTTAGATTTATTCAAACGAAAACCATTAGACTCTAAGGTTGACTTCCATAGTTCAAGTTTCTCTTGAATTTCTTTTCTAGTCTTATCAACAAGTAGAATGTCATCAGCAAAATGCATATACCAAGGTTCATCCTCCTGTAAATGCCTAGTAAGAACATCCATAACTAAAGCAAAAAGATATGGGCTTGAAGCTATCCTAGATGCCATCCAATTGAAATAGAAAAATATTTGTCAATCCTCCTTGTGTTTGGATACAAGTAATAGCTCTAGTATACATATCCTTAATGACTTGAATATAATCAATATTAACTCATTTCTTTTCTAGAACTTTTCAAAAAGCTTCTGAACTTTTATCATATGAAAAAATCATATGTAGAACTTTCTTATTTTTTCTATACTTCTCCATCAAAGCTCTCAACAAATGTATAACAACAAAAATCATATGTAGAACTTTCTTATTTTTTCTATACTTCTCTATCAAAGCTCTCAACAAATGTATAACATCCATGGTAGATTTACTCGGCATGAAATTAAATTGATTTTGAGGAACTTTTGTAACACCTCGTAACCTATGCTCAATAACTCTCTCCCATCATTTTAATGTATGAAAAATTAACTTAGTTCCTCTATAATTTGCACTCTCTTGTGCACCATATTTATTCTTAAATATAGGAACCAACAAATTCTTTCTCCCCTCGCATGACATCTTTTTAGTCTTTAAAATAATATTAAAAATATTAGTAAGCCAAGAAATTCCTTGATCTCTTAAGCATTTCAACACTTCCATTAGAATATTGTCATGTCCCACTGTTTTTTCATACTTCATTTTCTTTAAAGTCTCTCCAACTTTAAATTTACTGATACGATGATAAAAATAAAATTCTCTATTTTTTAAGGGTATTACAATTGTTAAAATCAATTATACACTCAGATCCTTTTATTGGAATAGGTACTCGTGCACGGTTCTACAAAAATATGGAGGAGATGTCAATATTAAGTATTCATACATGTGTTTTAATGGGTGTGAAAATTTGTGTTTTGTGTAGGTGATTGAAGAATTATGCATACTTTTTTGAATGTGGTGGGATTGAAGAGCTCCTTGTCGTAGTGTCTCATGACATTGACCATTATTACTTTTATAGGTGTGGTGGAAAAACTTAATACTCTCGATGATACCTCTTGTGCCGGGAAGACATTAGAAAGTTGTCAAAATTTGGACTAATAGGGCCTAAATATGATAATTGAAAATGAACAAGGGAAAAAAAGTAAATAGGTTAAAATTTATAAAAATGATAGAATAAGTACTCATGTATGTTTTTATAATATGGTAGAGAAAATGTTATAATTAAGTACTCATGCGTTGTTTCAATATGCCAGAAAATTTGTATCTTTGTGCAGGCACTGTTGAAAGCTTATGCAAGCTTTTTGTAAGCATGATGAGTTTAAAGACCCATGATCGTAGTGTCCCATGACTCCATTTTGAACGCTTTTTAAAGTATTGCGGGAAGGCCTAACACTATCAATAACAACCCTTATGAGAGGAAGACGTCAGAAAGTTGTTGAAATTTGTTGAAATGAATGGTTCATTCAGTACTTATGAAAGAGTATTTTTTTACCATGAATATGATAAGATGAAAGAATAAACAAGAGTTAAACAATAAAAATGATTTCTTAAAATACCATATAAGTCATATTGAATGAAAAAAATGAGAACATGGCAGACACTCCAGGTATATTTTATTTGTTGTCTTACAAGGATAAAATTGATAACATAGAGAACTTATATAGAAGTTGGAAGCTTACAAGCATGATTATGACCTCTCATGGACTTGAAAATAATCAGAACCATGGATTTTAATTGCATCCAAAAATGCCAAGTGAGATCCTCTATTCAAAGGTGAAGAAAGGCTGTCATTGCGAGTTTATTTGGATACTGTGTACTAAACAAAAATAAAAATGCATTGTTTTAAGCATAGAGTAAGAATTTTAGTTGGACATAATCGTCACTGGCTCTATAATACATAAATGAGAGTGGACAAAAAGGCATTTCTTAAACATTAATGCATGTATTTTATGATAAAAATATTCATGCAAATAATAAATTTTGGCCACATTCAAGTCATGCTTATGCATCACTAATGCATCATGCAAATGCATTGAAAGACATGCATGTCCATGATGCAAGTGCATTGAAAACTATGCAGGTTGTCTTGTCATGCACCTAAATTTGTGTAAATATAGTGTAAATGTATTGATTTGGACACTTTCAAGTCATGCTTATGCATCACTAATGCATCATGCAAATGCATTGAAAGACATGCATGTCCATGATGCAAGTGCATTGAAAACTATGCAGGGTATCTTGTCATGCACTTAAATTTGTATAAATATATTGTTTAAATGTATTGAAATGTATTCAAAATTTGTTACACAAATGATATTAAATTTGTGCAAGTGTATTATTTTGTTGCACTGAAATTTTTGCATGTGTAGCATATTGGTGCATTGAAATCCACACAAGCACGTTATGATATAAAATATGCTCATATGTGTTTAAATTGAAACATTCAAATCTAGGGTTTGAGAATGTTGCGTGGTTTAAAAATGAGATAAATTCAAACTTAATTTTTCCTATATAAATATGTGCTTCGATTAATAAATTGAAACATTCAAATCTAGGGTTTGAGAATGTTGCGTGGTTTAAAAATGAGATAAATTCAAACTTAATTTTTCCTATATAAAAATGTGCGAACACTTGTAAAAGGCCCATAATTATTACTACTTAATTAATATGATCCTCAAAATTACCAGAGTTGATGAGACTAATGCTTTTGATCAATCAATTAGCATAAGTTTAAATGTAAATTCTTAATTTTATAATTCTAAACACAATCATTAATCACAAACCTAATCTTCTACAATTAGAAGTCATATAGAGTTGTTATGGTCCAATGTCCTTGTGTAAACATTATTCAAATCATCTTAAACCAGAAGATTATTGTGTTGATTGAAGATTTTAATTGAAAGAGATGCTATCATCAAAATGTCTCAACCTTAATGCAAATCATTTAGGACTTAAACTAAATAAAATATAAAATTTAAAATATACATGACAAAAAAAATTATTTATATGAAAGTTATCACCCAAAGTTAAGAGCAAAATTCATCTATTCTTTATAAAATTCTGTTGGGGGTGACATTTTAGATTAACCTAAATTCACAAAGAATCATTTTTTGTGTCAAGCTTATAAAATTTACAAGTCTTTAGGCCCTTGTTCATTGTTTGTTTAGTTTTATTACAAAATGACACTACAATGTTGCAAAGTTATAGTCATAGCTCTTTGATTGACACCTTTAAATAGAAGTCATGATTGTTGCCTGAAATTTTTGTAATGATAGGGCACAAAGCTTTTGTTAATTAAGTTTGTGAATCATAGTGTATATTTGATGGACCATAGGGCTTCTGCTAATCATGGTTGATTTAAAATTATTCTTTTAGGTAAACATCAACCCCAAGTATATAAGATCTCATTGCTGTCGACAATGGCCCTTTGATCAAATTGAGTCTTTTTTTTTGACTAAATAGACTAAGGATCATAATAACCCGAGGCTACAGAATAATGAGATTTTAATCATATTTGTTACCATTTGTCACACTATCCGCTCCAACCTAATGATCGTAAATATCTCAGTCTTAAAACCAAGCTGCTATTATATGTTGTATCCTTGGCGCCTAAAAATTAACTTTAATCAAAAGGTTTCTCATCTTTGATAGGGATAATTAATTATAGATGTTTGCGCTTATGTAATACATATAACTAGATCTAAAGTCCTCATAAAATGAGGGAAAAATTTATAGATTATTTTGTATGTTAAATCTAATCCGCCTTTTGAAAATTGACTTGAAGTCAATAATAAAATTCTCTTGCAAGAGGTTTGTCGAGAATTTTCGAAGCCCAAAATGTTATTTTAATTTATGAATAAAATTGGGTATGCATGGGAACTCTCAAACTCCCTCTTGATCTCGACCTTAGCGATCCCCCATCTCACTCACTATGACCTCCTTCTCTCTTGTTTTGAACTTTCCCCCATCCCTTCAATCTCACATGAGAACTTTCATGCATAACTTGCTAGCCAATCATCTAGTGTTGATGCTCTGTTCACCAATCTGTGTCTTAGATAGCTTTGACGAGCTTCTAGGATTTAGGATGTCACGAGCACCTCACTTCAAACGTTATTTAACACCTTCAACTGTTTAGTAGAATCCAACCTTCATTAATGTCATTTTTTTCTTCATTTGTGTTCATTTCAATCCCTCTCAAGAGTTAGTATCGTGGTTTAATTGTTTGTGTTCACTAATGTACTTGCATACTCATATCAAAGTCTTTTAAAGATATCAGTTCATAAAATAATGGCTATGAAGTTTCATATTATTTTCCTTTAATTAGAATCAAGTACTACATGAAGTATTTAATATCAAATTTTCTTGTGACTTTTGAGGTGTGGTTTTGAAAACATACCCTAACCCTTTTTTTTTTTGGTTTATGTCATCAATTTCATCTATTCTAGAAGCATTGAGCACTTGAATCTAAGCATTACTTTAGTTGTTTTCATTATCGTGATGATTTTTCATGCTTGGTTGCATTTTTATTCATACCTTTTTTAATATTTTGCATCATATTTAAAATAGCATGTGACGCATCATACATTATGCGTGATGGTTCCATAAAGATCTTTGTGCTATAATACATTATCTGTCATAAACATGTATGGCCTCTCCTCACAACCTCCTAACATCTTTGCACTGGCATTATCTTTGTATTCATGAAGTTACTATCCTCGTGTTGACACATCATCCTCATGGTTTGCTTCTTTTCAGTGCTCATGATCTTATATATATGACCTCTGGTTTTCTCTCTGACTCCTCCCAGCCCACCTTCCCATCCCTCTAAGCATCATCATCCGTTTGACCACCTCACAAGGAATCCTGTGCCCCAAATCCTTGTAAAAAATATCAAAAGAAGATAAAAAATAATATATGAATGTAAAAATTAGCATTTAACTTCCAACCAAATACTAACAAGTGATTTCATGAATTTATTTCATAATTAGTCAAACAATTGAGTAATCCAAATATATTGTATTTACTTTGATCTCTTGAAATACACCTAAATTCTAGATACCCATAACCAAACAGCTCCCAGATCAACAAGAAATGCAATCTATTGAGTGTTTCGGATTATTCACTTGGTAAAGGAATAAATTTTAGTTTCTGAGCAATCAAGGATGCATCTCAAATTATCTTGAACTTCTTTTCGTTCAGTAGTTATCAGCTTTCTTTACTTTTTATATTCACACTTTTCTTTACGTGCAGTTAAATTACCTGAATTGCTGTCTTATGTCAACATGGAAGAGGATGCCTTAGGCAAATTGCAGCAGAAGCTAGTAGATCTTCTGAAGTATGCTTATAATTTCCGATATCTTACCTTTATATATACATATATATACTTTTAATTATGCGAATAACAACTTTTGTGGGCTCATTTTATGACTAATTTCTTTCAATGACCTAAAAAAGACAATTTCTGGAAACTACAGTTTTATAAATCCTTAATGTCATCATTCTCAAGTGACGCCCAAATTTGTTTGCTTTATATTTTAATTGACATCTGTATCTCCACTTTAGTTTAATCCCCTCTATCTCATGAACGATTTGAAGCATGCAAATAACTCTCAATATAGTAAATTTACTCCAAAGAATAAATGTTAGTATCTTTCACATCATCGTTAGCTTTAATCGTAATATTTGTCGTTAATAAAATGGACTCTCCTTCACTCATTCCTGGTGACTGATTTATTATCTTAAATATTTATTTTTTCAGTAAGTCTAATGACTAGTTAGTTAGCTTAGTTTGTTATCATAATCATTTTATATACCCTTATTTAGCCTAAATAAAATTTAGTTGGCTAATTCTATCATTAGCTTATACGATTTTATTATTACATGAATCAGCTGAATTGAATATAGTTTTTTTGCACTCATATTTAAAACTCTGTACTTGAATTTAGGAAAGTGAGTTCTAAAGAAGAACTTTATTAGCTTTCTTCTCATTTACCAAATGCTTGAGCTTTAGTTTTGGAACTGAGATGCATTCACTTAACACTTTGGGATCGAAACAAACTAGTCCTTATAGTTGACTGTTAACAGATTCCGGTTGCTTATTATGTTGTTGACCTTAGAACGCAACTAAACTTCCATGAAATTTGCAAAGTTCTGGTCATTACAAATGGAAACTTAGAGACGTCATCATTCCTATTATGATTAAAAGATTTGCAAGTTTCTGATCTGTTTTCTCGACTTTGGAAGATAAAGGTAGAGGTTGATAAGCATTTTGCTTGCTTCTCATCCTTTTGGGCACAAAGTATTTTAAAAAAAGTTGTTGTACTAAACTCGCATCCGATGTGAAATGAAGGACCTTGATAAGCAGAAGTTTGACAGCCAAATACCTCTAAATTTATATTTGTGAAATTTCTGTTAATTTTCTTGCAGGTTCCTGCAGAAAAATCAGAACTTGTTCTTTCTTTCAACCTATAATGGTTCAAAGAGCATGGAAAAATCTGATGATTAGTGCCACGGGTGAAACTTATTGAACAGAAATCAGTTCATATTGGAACTCGTGCATGTTTCCTGCTTCCTTCTGGTCACGCATCTCTTCTAAAGTCTAATTGGAGGACGACTTTGATTTCTTTGGCAGTAATGAAGAGATCCAATTCGGTCATCAAGCACTCTAAATATCCTTTTCCTCCTATGAACTCTATTTTGTCTTTCTTCAACACATAAAATTGTAACGCAAAATCTAGTTACAGTCTCAGTGGAGACTTTTTTTTTAAAGAAAAAAAACTTTTCTGGTATAATCCGGCTGCAGGCATTAAGATCTCTACAAATTGGTAGAAGTGGCGAGGTTAGACTGCACAGCGTGCGTTGAAATTTAAAATGCTTTATGCAATGAAATCTTGGAAGGCAAAGCTGTCCGGATTGTGATGGCCTCTTAGAAGTCTTTGGCATTTAAGTAAACTACTAGAATTTGAAATGAATTGTATTGTAAGTCTGTCTTTGATAGTGGGTTTGTAGTGAATGGTTCCTTTGTTCTTCAGTGGGGGAGAAACCGAATTGGTATTGAGTATCATTTTTATCAATACTTGCTTCTATTCTGAACTGGAGTTGCAATCTTCTGAGATAGGGTGGGCTTCACTTGAGCCTGGTATGCAACTTTGGCTTCAAAACTGCTAATCAATTGGATCATTTTTGACTGGTATTTAGATTGAAATGAATGAGTTAGACTAAGAATCTCTTAAGAAGTTGAAAATTAATTAAATTTAGACTGAGTTTGGGCTAGAAATACAAGTTGGAGATGGATCAAATCGAGATTAGATTTTGAGACATTTCTATAATCAAATGTGATTTGATTTGCAATCACATTGTATTTTATGGAGTTTATTTTGAGACATTGTATATAGCCATTACCCAGATTGTTGTGGTTACACAACAATCTAAGAACTTGTTCGTGATTTTTTTTTTTTTTAAATTATGACAGTTTTATGTTTTTTTTAAAGATGCTTTAGTTTTTATTTTTTAAATAAAACTTTTTTAAATACTAGAATAATTTAGAGCATTTTAAATGTTTTTAAAGCACAATTATCTATCAACCATCACATTGTTGACCACTATTGTTATCACTGCTTCATAGATAATTGCTGCCTTGTTGATGATTGCTATTATATAAATTAAATTATTTGATAGTCAATAGAAAATATGTAGTAAATCTTAAATATATTTAATTTTATGTTAAAATATAAAATATGTTAGTAATAGTAAATATCATCCAAGGAATTTGTAAGGGGTGTGCTATAATTGTATCAGCAATGCTTCACTTAAATCAGGTTGAAGATATGTTTATTAATGCTCGAGGGAAATGAGTTGCAGTAGTCAGCTACAATCATTAAATTTCTTTATTATGTACCTTTATATAATATGTAAAAAATTAAAAAACATAGGAAAATAATATTAAATTTGCCGTTGGAAAGAAAGTCAGAAAGCAATAATTGTTGTTATATTCTTAGTTTGGACGATTAAATTAGGGTTAAAAATTGGATTTTGAAAGGCGGAAACTCTCCGAACTGTTGTTTTCTGCTGTGAGATTTATTATTCAAGTTTTAAAAATAATCTTTAATGTGTTAATCAATTATGTAATCCGACGCAAACTTCAACGGTTTTTGGAGCTCCACTTGGTATGAGGTCTATTCATGGAGGCTTCTGGATCATTTGACTTCAATATTATGGAGACCTGTATTGGACTATTTACAAAAGGCTGATCTGTCGAGGAAGACACCGTGAATTGGGAATAAGCAAAAAATAAAAAATAAAAAAAGAACCCTAATCAGATGGGGATGGTCCAGGGCTACAAACAAGCTGAGTTTAGTTCAGTACAGATTTATTCGAGTTCAAGCTCATTTATTATTAGCTCGAGCTGATAGATTTGACATGCTCAAGAGTGCTTAAAAAAATCTGAGTTTAGCTTGAGCTTTTTCGCAAGCTCAGTTCAGATTGGGATAGAAATACATATTGATAATTTGTTGATTTTCCTGTTAATGGAAATTGTTGATTGGCTTAATTGGTTGGATTCAAAGCATTGTCAAGGGCGAGGTACTTAACTTAATCTACTTGGAGAGAAAGGGGATGAAATCATGTCATACTACATATTTTACAGCTCGAGTTACTGAACTCATCAACAAATTTAATTCATGAGAATTCTTGAACTTATCGAGAAATATTCTAACATAGAAAAATACTTGGCTAATTAGGAAGAATCCTATATCATGAAAGATTGCCTAGGAAAATGAGCTTGCAAATAGCTAACGAAAGGGAAATCATCCCAAGAATATGAAATTATGATGATTTAAAATTATTCTAACCTTAAAAAAGAGTAATCATCTTTGCTTGCAAAGGAGCTATCTACTCAAGGATAGGCATTGCCATCCCTAATGATCTAAGAATTAATGATAAAAGACTAAGCTAAAAGGAAATTAAATTGAATCCTATTGTATTTAGTTTTTTTTCTTTTTTTTTACATGAGTGAAGTAAGAATGTAATATTATTATGCCATTCATTTTGTAAGGAAAATGACAAATAAAAAAGTATCTAATATCTCACTTAAGTCTTTCAATTATCTAACTACCATGGCTCTCCCATCTTAGAAGAGTGATTTTAGTCATTTAGTTTTGTTGATTATACATCATGCTAACCCTATGTTTTAACTTCCTTATCCTCTAACTATTATAACTTAGAATACATATATCAATTTTATGATTGTAACTTAATTCTCTCTTATTCTTGCCAAAACTTTTAATCATCTCCCAAAATTGAAGTTGCCTCTATTAACAACTAAGGTAGGTGTGATTATCATCAATATTAACTCATAGTAAGTTATAATCCACAAGTGAGGCATAATAAGATTTGCTTTTATGAGTTCTTATTGCCTCCTTATTAGCATTGTTCAAGTATATGGCACATATAGAATCATGATATTTTATAAAGGGAGCAACATGATTAGATATCTTCCCCACATGATTGGTGGATATCAAATACAACACTATTTCATGGTATTTTATAGAGGGAGCAACATGACACCCTCAAAGATGCTCTAGCAATAGTTTTTCTTTAACCTAAATTTAAGATGATGTGACATGTTAAGAATTTAAGATGATGTGATTATGTCATGCATATAATCTATCTTAAGCTCTTTATAATAAGATTACATCTACCACATGTTTAAAAAAATAGGACCTTGTCTGTGATTTGATCAAATTCTTCTAGATCTTAATTGATGTGGATACCCTTGCTCATGGATTATTGGAATATCAATAAATTTTGAGGTAAATGGAGAAAGAATGTTAATCACTATGAAAGTAAAACTATAAAATAAAGTGTATACCATTACTTGGGACCTAATCTTTAGTGGATCCCATGAAAATAGGCTATGGTGATCTTGCCCTCATGAGTCTATCGAGCTTTTCAATAGTAGTAGAGAATCTAATTAGGGTTAAGGACTTAACATTGCTTTCAGGTTGATCATTAAGTTAGACATCATTTATATGACTAATTCCCTTTGAGCTAGCATTGGTAGGTAAATTAGTTTTTAAATCCATGAGGTTAAGTTTTGAAAAAGTATTTTAACAAATATAATTTAATATGAGCTTATATTATTTAATGAATTTATGTCGACATATGGTTACATATTTCAGGTAAAGGTTAAAGGAGAAATCATGTTGTGAATCACATACATGGCTTAAAGGAAGTTGATAGTTTGGGTAGGTTAAGTTAGCTCAAGTGAAATTCAAGACTAAAATATTAGGATATAAATTATTTTATTTCTTTTAAGTATTGAATTATTATATTAAAAATGTTGAGAAGGCTAACATATACACAAATACAAGAGAATTAAGCATAAATTGAAATTAATATAAGAAAATATTTCAATGGATTCTAATTGATTGTATTCGTTACTTGGTATGACACACTTTAGAAATAAGGAAAATATTGAAGAGTATTCATTACTAAGAAACCTATATTTGAAGATATCTTATTTGATTTCTAAAGTTAGAGTCAATTGACTATTACTTGTGAATTTTCTATAATTAGGTTATCGATATCTAAATAAATATGTAAACAAAAAGTTATCAATTTTCATTTTGAAATAAGGACACATAATGAACATGAATAAAGCTAATATAATTTTTAATACTTGAATTTTTTTCATGCGTTAAATTTTGATGATTATATGATTTATTTTTTCATATAGAAAACTGAAAAAGAATTGAGACAAATTATGTGTTATATATGAAGTTATTGTTGATGTGAAATAAACACATTTAAACATACTTATTCATCATTATGAATTTTGTAGACAAACTATTTCTAAAAAAATATCACTTCATTACATGCACTTTAAAAGAATATACAAATGTTAGAAAGGCAATACAATTCTTAGATGCTTGCTTGAATCATGAGATGCAAAGGTTACCATAATTTCTTAATCTAATAATTTAGCAACTTAATCTATTAATCAACTACATGGTTCTTTAATTTCTTATAAGAAAAGAGTAGCCAGACACTTGATAACATCCTAGAAAAAGAAAGAAGAAAATTTTGATAAGCTCTCAAAATCCACGAATTTGATAATAGTGAAAGTGATGCATTAAGTGAAAATAATGTGAATAAATTATCAAGAGATTCAATTCCTTGCACAAATGAAAAAAAAAGGTTTAATGACAAAAGGGTAGGTAAAGTTAAATAAAAAAATGACCACTAAGTTATCTATTTTGAGTGTAAAATGTTAGGTCATGTCAAGTGATGCTATCCTAACATTGAAAGTACAAATTAAAAAGAACAATTTCAATGTATCCAATGAGCTAGAAGAAGAGATAAATAACCTATGTCAAATGGATCAAGATGAGCATGAGGATTCAAACCCGATTAACTATATGACCTTTTATGATGATTTACTTTCTATAACATAGGAAATGCATGATAGTTTTAATGATTTTAAAAGAAATATGCATCATGCATGTTTAAAGAAGAAAAACAACACTAAACTATTTGGTTTACATCACAACAACAACAACAACAAGCCTTAATCCCACTATGTGGGTCAATTTCATGAATCCTTCGTCTCCATTGTGTCCTATTATGTGTCAAATTCTCATTTAAATAAAGTATACTAAGATCATTTTTATACATCTTAACTAAGTCTTTTAGGTCTACCTCTACCTTTCTTAACATAAGGCAAATCTAATGCATCTACTCTCCTAATCTCATGGGACGGCGCTTTATGTGGCCAAACCATTTAAGCGACTCTCCCTAATCTTATCTACCACTGGAGCTACTCCAACTTTTTCCCGAATATACTCATTTTGCATTCTATCTCTAAGATTAAAGCCACTCATCCACCTAAGCATCCTAATCTCAGTAACACTTAACTTAGTCTTATGCTTCTCTTTTATTGGCCAACATTCTACACCATAAGTCATTGTAGGTCTTACCACCATCTTATAAAAGTTTCCCTTAAGTTTAAGTGGAACTTGTCTATGACATAATAAGCCAGATGCATTCCTCCACTTCAACCATCCAACTTGAATTCTACTAATAACATCTCCATCTATTTCACCATCATTTTGAACAATAGAGCCTAAATATCTGAAACGCTCACTCTTATTAATGACTTATTCACCTAATGTCACAACACTATCACTAGAACTTCTACAACTAAAATTACACTCCATATATTCAATTTTAGATCTACTTAAATGAAAACCTTTAGACTCTAGAGTTGACCTCCATAATTCAAGTTTCTGTTGGACTCCCTCTCTAGTCTTATCAACAAGAAGAATGTCATCAAAAGCATACACCAAGGTACATCTTCTTGTAAATGCCTATTTGGTTTACATCATGCTAAAAAAATTAAAAGAGAAAGTTTATTTATGTATTGAGCTTGCAAATGAATTTAATTTATTACAAGAAGAAATTCTTTTTTTTTGAATGCACAAAGCATGATCTACTTATTAAATATAGTTCATTCATAAGTGCTAATAATGACTCTAAATATAAGCTAAATAATTAGCACATGGCTCATCTTGTTTCTTATCTTATATGTATAAATCATGTATATTAAAATCACTTGTTGCATCCTCACTAAAAAAAAAAGAAAAATTCTAAAAAAAAGAATACTTTAATATAAGTTATGCCTAGTGTTACTTATTATTCTTGTGATTTATATAGATACATGCATGTGCATTCACAAAAAAAAAAAAAAAAAAAAAAGCAAAATATATAATTGGGTGCTTAAAATTGCATACAAATACCATAATACTACTACACTTACATGTATGAGTGGACTTGAAATAATTTGGGTTTCAAAATCAAAATATAGTATATTGGTGCAATTATATCTTTCCAACATGATTTATGTAGCCATGTGGGATAAACCTAGATAATAGATGCCTAAGGTATTGCATTAGAATCTAGGGATGTTACTAAAGTCCCTCTTAGTGATAAAACTACAAGGAAAGTAATAAGTATTGATGATAATAGTAGTTAATCATTTTATCATTGAGAAGTTTTTGTTTTTTTATAGAAGCTTAAAATATAACTTGTTTAGTATTTGCAAAATATGTGATAAGGAATATAACAATAAATTTTTATTTTCATCTTGTCCATAAAACTAACTAAGAAAATTAGAGTAGAAGGAAAACATATTAATAATATTTATATACTTGATATTTATAATTTTAGTAAACATATCAATATATTTTTCTCGAAAACTACATTATACGAGCCTTGGTTATGACATAAGAGACATTGTCATGCTCGATACACACCCTTGAAAAAATTACTCACTTATATTTTATTAGAGAGGTACCAAAATTATATTATTGTAATGGCCATTTATATGAGACATGTTTGCTAAGAAAATAGGATAAGATATTATTTCATTTTTTATGTCAATTAATATATCTAAATCTCTATAAATATTGCACATGGAATTATTCGACTCAATTAGCACCATACATTTAAGAGGTTAAGTTATATGAGTTTGTGATTGTTGATGATTATATTAGATTTATCTCGAGTTAAGCTCTTATCACATAAAAGTGATTCCTTAAATGATTTTAAAACATTTATTACTTAGGCATTAATGAATTTAAATACTCTCATATCGATCATACATAATGAACATGATGAAGATTTTAAAAATGAAGCTTAAAATTTTTAGAAAGGCTTAGTAATTACACATAACTGTACACATTTAGAATACTAAAAAAATAGTACTAATGAAAGAAATAATAAAATTTTAGCTAAGACTACCACAACAATGCATAATAAATATAAACAACTAAAATATTTTTGGCCAGAAGATATAAATACTACATGTTAGATTAATAAAAAAAAAATCATTTGAGTTATTTAAGAGTAGGACACCAAATCTAACTCTCATGTGTTTGGATACCAATGCTAGATTGTAAATAATTAAAAGCCTAGGGCAAGTTTGATGCAAAATCTAATAAGTTAATATTTTTAGGATATCCATCCATACAAAAATACATGTAGAGATGAATTAAATCATACAATATTTCTTACCTTAATGGAGTAAAATATAGTATAAGAAACATTATAATATTTCTTACCATAATAAAGTATTTCTTACCTTGATTATGCAAGAAGAATTAAAAAAGTTTGCTAGAAATAATGTGTGTGAACAAGTATGAAAACTAACTGATTAGACTATCATATAAATTAAACTTCTATTTATAAATAAACTACAAAACTTTACTTTATTAATTAGGAATAAAGCTAGATTGGTTATGAAAAGATTTAGTTACTCCTTGTGCATGTTTCAAATCTTTCAAATTATTTAAAAAAAAATTTTCTTGAGTAAACATAATAAATATGTATATATTTAGCAACCACTTAGTTTTGAGAGCATTGTGCATCTTGTCATACATTTAAATTGAGGAAAGCTTTAATGGATTGAAGCCCTTAGAGCTTAATACAAAAGGCTACACACATTTTCTTAGGGAAATAGTTTAGTAAAGGGACTGTAGACACAACACTATTTATTAAGAAATTAGGCTTCAATATTTTTAATGCAAATTTTTTTATTATATATTTGGAATCAATAATAATATAATATGTTAAGAATTCTCTCATAAGATGACATGCGAAATTGAAATGAGAGATACTATATTTTTATGATGTTATATGAAATAAGAGAAGAATAGATTAATTTTATGTCTAATGAGGTGTGTTAAAGAATTGATAAAAACATTTACATAAAAGGATACATAAGTGTTAATACCCTTATGAGTCAAAACACATAATTAGACAGATTCTAATGAATAATTAGTGAATGTAAGGGTATATTAAGGAATAATTATATCTTATGATGAGTCATCATGATATGTTATATTAAATGTATGCTTATATGCAAATTTTTTGTCTAACCCAGAAGAATTTCTTATGACTATCATTAAGTACATCTTCAAATACTTATCAATACTCCTAATCTAGAAAATTGGTACCCTAGGCATAATATAAATTTTTAATGAGATATTTTTGTTTTAACTTTCTTTGATGCAAAATTGATAAAAAAAAGTATACATGATATATGATAATTTACAAGACACGCCTTAATGTCTTAGTCAAGTAAAAAGTAGAACTCTATTGCACTATCTATTGTTGAGGCTAAATATATTGCAATTGATAGCTATGTTGCTCAAGTTTTATAACTCAAGTAATAGCTTCTTGATTTTAGAATTTTAATGGATAGGATATTGATTATTTATAATTATATGAGTGCAATATATATGATAAAAAAAATCTAATATAAGATTAGAATAAAATAAATTTATATTTGCTATAATTTTATTTATGATCATATGTCAAAAAGTGATGTTAAAAGAAAATTAATTGGCCCAAAATTAGATGATAGGACATATTTATAAAATTATTTGATCATTATAAATTTAGAATTCAAAATCCAAATTAAGAATTATTAATATTAATACTTAAATTTTCACACTGAAATAGTTGCAACATAATTGTCGGAGAGTAATTTTGATGTTTTTTCTTTGATTTTTGTGTTGTTACAAATCTATGAATAATCCTCTCCACCTTACTATCTCACCCATCACTCCTTCATTCTATGTCTTTTTAATTTTCTTGAGTTATTATAAGCAAATTCCTTATGACAAGCAAAGAACACATCATTTCATAGCATGATCATCCATTTCAATTTATTAAAGATGCTTAAACTTACAACTAATATAGAGACCATTTATAACCCACTCAAAATTAATAATGCAATAATGAGTCTCTTATTTTTAGCAATGATCATTTCATTGGTTCCACCCTCTAATTTCTAGTTTTCCTTACTCATTCTTATTGCTCAAAGTTAGTTTTTAAATTCTTTTTGAAATTTTATTCTCAATGTTGAATATACTATTCATTACCCTTTTATTTGTTGGTGGAAATTCATGATCAGAAATCAAGGTTTTCATGATTACATACAAGTTTGTAATATGGGGACTCATCTGCATGCTATTATAGCCAATCCTTCTTTTGAATGGATGAATATAAATTGGATTTTGCATGATTCTCATCTTTCCAAACACTTATCATTAATGCATGTTCTTACATAGAACATTTGTGTTATTCAACTAATACTTCATTATGATGTAATTCCAAAGTGAGCGGATAAGATTAATACTACCCACTCCTTTCTTTTGGATATCTATTATTGCATGGCATTAAGTTTAATATTATAAATATAAGTATTGGACATATTAATAATTTTGCTTTTGTCCATAACATAGTCTATACCCTAGAATAAAGTATAACATTAACTATCTTGACCAATTAAATTGCATCCCTCAATCTTTTATTGATCACTCCTTTTAGATTATTTTTAGTATGAGTGTGATGATTGTCATTGAAGATTATATGTTTGTAATGTTATTTATAAAATATTTATAATTTTTAAAATTATGAATTTCAAATTTTGAATATTTGAATTTTTAAATCTAATTTTTAAGATTTGAAAAATTGTTTTTTTAAATATATGAGAGAAAAATTATATAAAAAATTTAAAATGATAATTTATTAAATATTTAAGTTATCACTAAAGAGTGGTGTGCCATTATTCCTTTTCGAGGGAGGTAATGGGTGTTTAGACATATGTCACCGTTGCTCCTTTTAATCCGGACTTGGCCACTCCCCCTCTTCTCTCTCTTTTGTTATTTTTAAATCTCTTATTAAAAAACCTTTATACTTGGTTGATAATGCAAAAAATCTGTTTGTGTTATTTTGATAATATTTTGAGTGAGAAAAAAAAATTAAAATTTGATTGGCTTAGTGGTTGGCTCACCATAGAAAGACATTTGTTGATCTTTTCCTTGTAGCACTCATTCCTCTACCAAATGGAGACTTTTTTCAGCAATATTTATACCCAAAAATCCAATCATAACCTAATTAAGGTTGTTGGCCAGGGTTCTTATTCAAGAAAATCTAGTCTTATTTTAGAGGCCAATTGATGGCCTCAAACCACTTGAAATTTCTTAAAAACCTTACACTCCAAATTGGAAACACAATTCTTTCATCTTCAAATATTTCTAGCTTTCTCCTCTAACCTTAAATCATTTTTTTAGAACTTCAAACCCATATTTAGTGATGTCACCTAGTCTATAGTTTGTTCTAAGTTTTTTTGTAAAGTTTTAAAAGCTTCTTAAAATTATTTAAAGAAATTGGAATTCTTTATATTACATCTAGACTTACTACTTTAACTTAAACAAGTAATTTAGAGCAATGGCGTTGACATACCTTTTTACACTATAGTTTTAATTTAGAAAATAATGCACTTTGGTTAAACAAGTTCATGGCCTAAGTTGACCCCACCAAAGCCTATATATATTTTCAAAACACTAAATCATTCCTAGCCCCATCAAGTGGACTAACCCTCATTAAATCATTTTGGTATTAGATCTTAGATTTAAAGGAGACTCGTGCAAGAAAAAAATATTAACAAGATGATATAATCTTTAAGAAAATATTTTTACAAAGTAAGAAGAAGAGAATCCACATAAAATTTTCATCATCCAGCTAAATGCATGATAACTATTCATTCATAACCATGTAATCAAGTTAATAAAAAATCAAGAGAATATAGGTTACTTGATCTCTCGGAAGGACTAGGCTCCTTTAGTTAATTACAATTCATGACATCTCCAAAAAGAAATTCTTGATAAGTGAAAATGTGTTTTTATTCTAATTATATTTTTTGGGTTTTCCATGGAAGATTTGTGATTCAATAATTATTATCACAATAATACAACAAATATGCTGGGTATCAATCCAAAAGACAAAGGGTAAATCACTATAACAAAAAGAAGAAGATAATAACTTAAAACATAGAAAGCTTGCATGATAATAATCTTGAACCACCAAAGGACTCATGAGGAGTACAATGGGATCACAAAGGGTAAATGGGTAAGAGAAAGAAATCAAGAAAAAGGTAGAAACAATCTTAGTATATATTTCATGGATTTGTCATCCCAGTTTGTCAAGCCTAAGATCTTAATGATCATAATACACCAAATAAAACTCTAATCAAGTAGATGACTATCTTTTATTCTAAAATGAATTCATTATCTAATTGGTAGTGTTTCTAGTCTCTAAGGGATTATATGATTGCAAAAAAAAAAAAAAAGTTGAGTTATGTTGCATAGCATTATTTAATTTGTTTTGAAAAATAAATAAATAAATGAGATGAGTTTGTTAACTAAGCACTCCATTAATGCCCATCCTAAAGGCATCACAAGAGACTTCAAGAGATCTGGCAAAATTAAACAACTTAACGACAGATGAAGAGGCCAAGAGAACTTTAATTTGGCCAAAGACATAAAAAATATCCTTTCTAATGATATCTAATGTTTGGTTTATGCTAGTGTTAAAATCCTTAATAAATATTCTATAAAAGTTAGATCTAAGAAATTTTAATAATGGTGAAATATGTTGGTGTTGGTCACTCTATATTAATTTGACTTCAAAAAATAAATTTGGAGTTCATTAGGAAACGTTATAAAAATTTGAAATATGACTTATTTTTGAAGAATGAAATACTTCCCATGTTAATATAAAGGTTTTAGACATTGAAGTTTTAGAAGCAAGATGAACATATCCCAAAATATAAAATTTTATCTATATTGTAAATTAAAATATCATCAAAGCATGTCACTAAAGATTTTCTTATGAATTGTTCAAGTATTATAGTTATAACTCTCATGAAGGTACTAGGAGCATTAAGCAATTCAAAAGAATAATTAATCATTCATATATGTCATCTAGTATCTTAAAAGTAATCTCTTTTTCTTCAATATATTGATCTAAATTTGATGGAATCCATTTCTAAATTTTATTTTAAAGAAGATGAATAAATCAAAAATAAGATTGAATATTATATTAATTCTAGTGATAAAGAACCAATATTTTTAGCAACCTTATCCTTCACACAACTATTTGGCATATTCTCAAAGCACCCTCCCTTTTTGGTAAAAAGGTAAGGACAACATTGGGACTAAAGCTCTATTGCATTAAGTCATTCTTAAGGAGTTCATTTACCTAACATTTTTATTCTACATTATTAATATAGTGCTAATTCTATAGTGGGATAGGTTGGGTAATTATGAACCCAAGGTGAAGTCAATAACATGTTAGATTTCTCATATTAGGCATAGCTCATCAAATTATAAAACTCAAATAAAAGATTATAGATCATGCAACATTTGTTAGTCTCTTAAAGGGTATAGGTGATATCTTTAGCATATAGTAAGCATAATATAGAGTCTAAACATAATTATTTTCTTAACTTTTTAAACTTAAGTTTTTCAATGTGGATCCTAGTAAGAGGAAATAGTCATTAGGAGAAGCATTTTGGACTAAAGATAAAGTTTTTTTCTTAGCGGGGAGGGGGTTTAGTTACTATTAACTAAAGTTTTTCAATCATTGTATGTGTAGCTATGAATATTAGTTCAAAAAAGATTTAATGTGAGAAATGTGTAACTTATTTCTCATGTAATTTGATAAAAAAGATGCTGAAGGTTTTATTATTAAATTTAGATGCATAAGTATTTTTTATGTAAATTATTTCACTATCATAGAAATAAGGTATAGCCAATATGATATGGCCATTTAGACATACTTGGGTAAATGTCATAGAAATTATGATTCTTATAACTACTCATCTTTATCAAGATCGAACATCTAGACATCACTAGTAGAGATGTGTGATTGACCCAATTAATATGACATAACTTAGGTTAAGGTTCAAGATTTAGGTTAGTCTTGGTGAGGGAGGAGGAGATAAAGTTCATTACAATCCCACCCTTAATAATAACTTTATATCTCTTTTCATTACAATTGGCTATCATTCTAAAGTTAGGTTGACCATTAAAAGGAATCTCATAATATGCAGAAGTGTATCATTCAAGTCATTTTTTAAGAAGATGAGCATCCAAAAGTTTTTCATAATTTTTAGGTCCAAGAGACTCAATTTGCTCCAAAAATAAAATTTTGGCTATGCAATGATTTTGTATGCAGCTTTTTCAAATATATTTATAGCAAATAATGTCATTAATGCTATGAAAACTTGTGGAATATAAGGTAGTGAATGTTATGATAGTTAGTCTAGTAGTAGACCTAGACATAGAGAATATGATGAGTTTCTAAGCTTTATAGAAGGGATCACTTTATTTTATTTCTTAGTCATCAAAGTAAAGTAAAAAAGCCTCTTTTAACATCTAAGGATCCTATAATTTTGCAACTTCATTCTTTAGTTTATATTTGAGTTGAATGGCAAGCATTTTGGAAAGTTGTCAATCAATATTGGTATAATTTGTTCTTATTATGAGGGACTCGTAAGTGTTCATGAAGTCGATCACAAATATGATTTCTTATTTGGGAATCAATAATTAGCCTTGTAGATGTTTGTTATAAAACTTAAGACAATATTTTATCATTGACGGTTCTTTCATCTCAATCATAGTCAATTAGGTTCTACAATTCTTAATTTTTTTCCATGATATTGGTCCATTGGATTTTAGTATGCCCTATAAATTTCATTTTAGCAAAAAAAATTATCTACTGATAGTTTTCCACATTTTATTTATTTTATTTGGTTTACCCAATCAAAGAACTTAATGGAATAATGTATTTTATCAAAAGTGAGGATTATAAATTTTATTTTGGTGTAAGATCATTCATAGCAATAAAATTTTATTTAGATTAATATCATTGGATAAGGAGTCTTCTTAACTCGTTATTCTTAAGCTTAGTTTGGATTTGGAGTCTAAAATTTATGTGGTTAATACTATAGACTTCATAAAATATTTTGAAACACATTAAAATTTTCATCAATAATATCCAATTTTCTTTCTTTACTTTAAACATTTTATCTTAGCCCTAAGAGCCCAAAATAGTTATGAGCTTATTTCGATTATAATAAATATATATTTAGATGTTCTAACTATTTATACTATCAATCTTTGGATTATGTGATTACATGTATTTTGGAACTTGAAGTAATATCAAACATACTAGAAGATCAAGATATTTAAAAGATAATAAAGAAACTTAAGAGATGATTAATGAGGCATAAAATGACTCATAAGAATATATTTTAATTCTAAAGGTTTGTAGAGTTATTAGGCTTGAAATTATAAAGTGTTGGTTCAAGCTTAAGCTTAAAAAGAAAAAAAAAACATTATAAAATTACAACAAAATTAGAAAATTAATTAAATTATTATATCTATCATAAATTTTAAAAATAATTGCTAATAAAATTATTTTAATAAGCTAAGTTACTTTAAATTTTATTAAATTATTTTAAATTATTTTTATTAATTTGTAGTTTATTTCATATCTAATTAAATATAGTGAACTTAACTTATACATCAATTAGCATTATGTGATTCTTATATTGATAAGTTTAGATAATTTTATCTATTTGATATATAACGTTAAATTTATCAAAATTGTGTATTGATACTTAATAATGATAATTAAAAGTAAAAAATAGATTTAAAATTTATTTAGTATACTTAATATTTCATTTTGCCTTGAAATTTTTAAGACATTTTAATGACATATACGAGTTTCAATATAAATTATCATAGATTTTTTTAAAGGTTATTTACTATATTTAAAAATTTATATGAATATAAAAAAATTAATATTTATACACACACTATTTTACAATAATTAAATTTCAACATAATTTTTTATTCTATAAAATTCACTAGATTTTCTTAGATATGATTTGATAGTTTTCATGACATACTATTGATTAAAATTTTATTTAGAGGTTCTGACTTATCATTGGTGCCACTTTGACTAGTTGTCTTATATCTTTTTTGGAGAATATTTATTGATAATTTTTTATACACTTTAGACATATTTTGAAAGGCTTTAAATAGGTGATTCATTAGAGGTGGATTGAAAAGCTGATAAAATTATTCTTACACTTCTTTTCTCTTAAATTCTCTTCCAAGCTACATAATTTCTTAAGAAAAATTTTAAGGGCTAATTTAAATCTCTTCAAATGCTTGATTTTAGACAAAGCTTCATATTTTATTAGGGTCAAATAATTAGATCTTAATTTTTTGCTTTATCTTATCAAATTTTGGAAAGCTTCATATACATGTTGTAATACTTTTGTATACTTAATTTTTTGGGCTGCTCTTGTTGTTATGTAAGAGTATAGATTTAAGGTTTTTCTCCACTGTAAGAAGGAAGAAATCTTCTGGTAAAAAAGGAATCATAGAAGGAAAAGAAAAAGAAAAGAAACTTATGGGCTAATTAAGATAACAATAGCAACAATTCTTTCTTTACAAATTCAGATGAAAAGTTGAACGTAAATCTTATGGCTAGAGAGGACTCCAAAGTTTAAGCATGTAAAATGAAATTTCTTATCAAGAATTAGATAAAGCATTTTTCTGATTTACTTAAAGAATATTTAAAATTTGAACAAAATATATAAATCTAGATATACAAAATCATGATAGTTTCAAATATATTTTAATTCGTGATCATTATACTTTATCTTAAATATAGAAGAAGAAAATATTTTATTGATCGCTAAATTGAAATTTCTTTTTTAAGTATCATTTTATCTCAAAAATAAATACAAGCACTTCATATAAAAACTCTAATACTAAAAATTATTCTAAGTCTTTTTATTCACATTATTAACACTCAGTATAGTCATCATCTAAAGAATCCTGGTAATGCCAATATCTGGTATAACTTTGCAATAGATAAGACCATAGTTTTTTATAGATTGCTATATAAGACTTACACAATTTAATGAATATTCTCATATATTTGCCTAATAAAGGGTGTTAATCCCACATGAACAACACACATTAAATAACAAAGCATTTTGTTTGAATAGTGGACTAAATAAGTTTATCCCACCTTAACTCATTATTTTACTTTTATAAGAATGCTTTTATATAATGATTAATGAAGGAATGTGATACTTGAGCAATGGATACACAAGGATTATAAGTGAAGTTATATATTTTTTTTATTTTTTATTTTTTGCATTCTTGGAACCAATAGATGGGGTATGCGACATTTGGTAATTATATCAAAGGGAAGATTATTTGTATTAAATTAATTGGAAAGAGCACATCAACCATCAACAAGGTTTTATAATATAGTAGCTTAAAATATAATATAATTTTTATCAAGCAATCATGTGATCATAGATTAAAAGTTACTTTTTATTCATCTCATCACATCATTAAAGAAAAGGGCAATGTTGTTTTAGGAGAAAGTAGGTATAATATCTTTTATATACTTAATAATAAAAATATAGATAATTTGAATTTAATTTATTAAAATTATTACATAGATGATACTTGCTTATGCCATAGATAGCCATGTCATATAAGCATGGATACATTACAAAAAAATAATAAAAAAAATAAAAATAAAATTAGATTTTACTATTGGAATATCAAAACTAGATTATCATTTTGATCATGTTTGTAATGCTTGTATGATATAAAAATAAGTAGAATTTCATTTAAGAATAAAAATACTTTGACCATTACTAGACTATTATAACTACTTCATATGGATTTACTTAGATCTTTTAGCACTATTAGATTAGAAAAACAATTATGATTTATAATTTTAAATATTTATTCAATATATACATGAGACAATTTCTTAGATAATAAGCATGATGTATTTGAAGAGTTTATAAAATTTACTAAGTATATTAAAAAAAGAATAAGAATATTTAATTTTTAGGATTCAAATAGATATTGGTGGAAATTTTAAAAATAAATTGTTTAAAAAAGAATGTTATAAAAAATGGAATCAAACATCATTTTTAAGCACTTAAGATTCTTTAAAAAAATGGAGTCATAAAAAAAAAATCAAACATTTATTGAATTTGTTCGATTTATGCTTGATGAATCTATGCTAGCAAAATAATTTTGGGCAATAGCAGTAATTACTAAATGTTATATAATCAATGCATTTAATATTAGAATAATTCTTAAGAAGACACTTTCTTGACTCTTTCAAGGAAAGAAACTTAAAATTAATCATTTACATGTATTTAGCCATAAGTGTTATATTTTAATAATAGAAAAAATCATTAGGAAATTTTGATAGTAAATTTGATGATGGGATATTTCTAAGTTATTCAAATATTAGAAGATCTTTAGAGTTCTTAATAAAATAAAATTATTGGTTGAAGAATTAATGTGTGCAATTTTGATGAAAATTTAATTTATCCCATTAGACATGATATAGACGAAGAAAATAAAGAAATAACTATAAAAGAGAAGAAAGATGACTCCTCACCAAAAGACTGAAAATATTCTAAGCATCATCCTAAGGAATTAATTATTAGAGATCCATTCTTAGGAATCAAGACTAGAGCATGCATTAAAAAGATGATAAATTATTTAGCATTTATCTTAAGAGTTGAGACTTATGTCAACTGGTGAAGATTTAAAGGTTTACTTTTAGATTATAGCAATGTAAGACGAGTTCCATCAACTTATTATAAATGTTGTTTGATAGTTAGCTCCAAGAAAATAAGATCAAAATATTAAAGGGTAAAATTAGAGGCAATCATGATGTATTATTAAAAATAAAGTTTGATTAATTGCGCATCAGTACACACAAGTAGAAGGTATAGATCTTGTGAAAGTCTTTACACTAGTAGCAAAACTAGAGGCGATGAGATTGCTCCTACTGTATGCATGCTTTACGAATTTTAAGTTTTTTATTTAATGAATATTAAGAGTGCATTCTTAAATGGATTTATACATTAAATCTCTTTTTATTAATACCTTCTAAGATTTGAAAGTTTAGAACATCCAGATTAGGAGTATAAATTAAAATAAGCTCTTATGCAGGTATGATAGATTAAACTAATTTTTGAATAATCATGATCTTATGAAGGGTAGAGTATATATAACTAAGAAAATTTTCATAAAATCTTTAAACAATAAAGCATCATGTAAAGTATATATTGTATGCTCTATTCATCTAATTCTTTTTTAGATATAGTCTCTTCAACAAATGAATTTTTTAATTTTACTTTTATTTACTTCTTTAGTGGGTGCATGATACTATTGTTAAAGCATGTGTCACATGCATGAATTTGGTCCTTTTAATAATACACTAATTCTAC
This sequence comes from Cymbidium sinense, assembly GCA_021442155.1. Lineage (NCBI taxonomy): Eukaryota > Viridiplantae > Streptophyta > Magnoliopsida > Asparagales > Orchidaceae > Cymbidium > Cymbidium sinense. Next base: position 54,551,998 of record CM038219.1, read on the forward strand.
ATTTTTTAATAATCAAATCAAACATTATTAAGCAAGTGAAGTCAATGTAGATTGTCCCTCAAGTAGTAAGCGATGTAGCACTTCAAGGGAGAAAGGAATGAAAAAGACCAATTACAAGACCCAATCCAAAAGCCAAAGCTTATGAGACTTTATGTTGTGTTCCATGTGTTGTATTAGGTGTAAAATGAGGTGTTTTATCATGTGTAAGTGTTATATGTGTGTAGTGATTAAAATTATGAAATTTCATGTGTTAATATATGTAAGTGTTAGTCTGACACCGAGGCCTTGGTCTTCTAACACATTGGCATTGCATTTTAAAATATTTATGTTTAGGTATAGAGAGGACAACGCCTAGGATTTAGCCATTTGGCATCATGGTGCAATTTCCACATTATTTAATATCCTTGGATAGAAAAGAAGCATTATGGAATAGGTTTCTAGCACCGCGAGATGATTGATTCAATTTTAATGATGATCTTTTAGTGCTTATTTTAAAGAGATACATCATTTGGAGTGTTGTAACTTATATAAACATTTTCATGAGTGAAATAGAGGTTTTATTGTCTTTGTGTGAAAATTCTGAGTGAAGAACTCATGGTTGGAGCTTGTTAGCTGACATTCCTAGGAGATTTGGTAATCTCTTAAAATCCTGCTACTTTGGTGAGTGGACGTTCCTGTGCACTCATTTTTCCTCCCTCCAGACTTGTCACCTGCATCACGTTTGATATTAGAGCCCAAGGTTGGAGGCATGGAGAAAGTGTTTGTAAGTGATTTATATCAAATCTTGGCAAGGTTAATTCTATGTTTTAAATTTTGTGTAAATTCTTTACATATTTTAGCAATTTCACTTGATAAACTCATGTTAACTCATGTGGTAGGCAATTATATGAGTATTTATTTTACTACCAATTAGTTGTCTCCATCTATAAAGCTTAATCTTTTTTTTACTTAAACCCTACGAAGAATCTGTAATCATTGAGAGACCACTTGCGTAAGGAAGAGTTTACTAAATAACCTAATCTAGGATGCAAGCTCTACATAAAAATTCAAATAATGTTTTTAAGACTTTGTAATTGTCTTGTTGGTATGCTGGCTTAATGTTTTGTAGTTTCTAAAGTTAATTTGTGTTTATTGAGGCTGAATCATTTTAAAACTTGTGCATCTCATTGTGTTCCAAAATCCATATATAAATATCATATTTCAAAACTTCATTTGAAAGTAACATAATTGCATTTCCTTTGACTAAGTCAACCCGAGTTTGTTAGTATAGATTAATTAGAATATTTAAATAGGAGGGTTGATGAGATCACAATGCAAAGTGAAGAAAATCTCGCTAGGGTAGAGAACCTTATCATGACCCTAGTTGTCCAAGTTTAAACCTTGAGTAATAGGATTCAAATCTCATCGACTATCCCATGTTAGGATGACCTAGAAACCATAAGGGAGGAAAACCTTAAAATTCCTAGAGAAGGTTATCCTGTTAGAGGACCTAACTTGAAGAACATACATGGACATGACCATCTTAAGATTCATGAAACCTTGCAGTAACCACAAATCAAATTAAGATAAAAGCCTTAATGTATGATGGTGTTAAGACCCCAATAAGATTTTGGATTACCTTGCACAAATAGATGAGTTCTTTGATAGGTATTATATGAATAACTATTAAAGAATCACATTTGCTAAAATGAAGTTAGTGGGCCATGCAAAGATTTATTAGAATAATATTTTGGCTAAAAAGAAATGTTTTATAGAAATCTTATGACATGGCAAAAAATGAAATAGATATTAAGTGGCTAAATATCATCCTAAAAAATCATGATAAAAGCTCCATGGATAATCAACCACTCTTAGACAAGAAGCATGCAAAGTGGTGGGAGTATGAATACATTTGATGACTTAGTGGCTAGGACATTATACCACACTAATCAAAGTAAGTTAGCCAATAAGTTTGTCATTGACCCAAGAGAAGATATTAAAATAAGGTTGAGAATTATGATCTCTAAAATTTAGAGGATGCCATTCACTATGCTTTACTTCTTGAAAAATAGAACAAAGAAGCCTCCACATCTAAGATAAAGGCTCAAATATCATCTAAATATTCATGCATATCTCAACCTTAAAGGTCTACTACTATACCTAACCCTTTCGCTTCTAACAAATAATCTTTTACTACCTCTAATAAAACTACTTTTAAAAAATGTAAGAGTGATAGTCTACTTAAATTTTTTGAAAAGGGTTATATGAAGAATCAGTGTAAGGTCAAAATTTTATTCTTATATGTGATAGAAGAAGAGGAAGATATAGAAGAGATACATGATGATACACCCCTATCAGACAAAGGAGTGGATCCTATTATAGATAATTCAATGTCAATCATTAGTGGTTTTGTATGACTGTTTTTAAGGAATAAGAAGACTGGAGGAGGAGAAATATTTTTTCAAAATACATCTAGGAAAGAGGTGAGTGCTAGTAACAAATGGAGGTAGGTACTATGAATATCATATCAACCCATGATATTAGTAGAGCAAATTCACAATTGAACCCTCACCTGTAACTATTTTCATGTTACTGGTGAACCGCGATCTCTGTCACTTATAGATGTCTTATTTCGATAGTAACTATGTTTATCACTACTATGATATCCTTCAAATAGAAAGCACACATGTCTTATTGAAAAGATCATGGCTTTACAATTTGTGATTATGATTATGAACAGAAAATATTTATGGCAAAAGGATCATTAAATTATTCTCAATAATAATCACTAAAAATAGGCTAATTACTCATCCCCTCCTCCTCCCCCGCCGCCACACACACACACACACAAAATTCTTCTCATACTTTCAAATAAGCCTACTTCTACTACAACCTAAACCCAACCAGAAAAAAAAAAAATTTTAGTTGATCATGATATACCCACTTAATAATGGGATACCTCTAATCACACCTTAATATGCTTGAATCTTCTAGAATTCATATTAAACCCTTAGAGACGTTAGCTGGAGAGAATTTAATGATCCCACTTCTCTATTTATACTACATTCATTAAATTTTCTTTGATACCAAAGAACAATATACCTAAATACCTCAAATTTTTTGTAGTCTCTCATTTGGTCCCTAATGACTTACTCAATGAATTACTTCCTTGAAGGGATATACAATATGCTATTGACCTAATTCCTTACTAGTAGATACCTAATTTGCCAAATTATAGAATAAATATAGTTGAGCATGTGGAATTAAAATGACAAGTCGATGACCTCAAAAAATGATTTAATCTAACGAAGTCTTAGTCTTTGTGCAGTACTATTCCTTTTAACACCAAAGAAAGATGAAATTTGAAGAATATGCATTGATAGTATAATAGTGAATAATAACAAAATATAAGTTCTTTACATCTAGGTTGGATGATATGCTAGATCTTATTTAGTCATCTTTATTCTCCAAGATTGATTTGAAAATTGGGATATCACCAAATAAAAATCAATCCAAGATGAATGATAACATCATTTAAAACCCTTTATGATCTTTATGAATGATTAGTTATGCTATTTAGTCTTTCAAACGCACCTAGTACATTCAAGAGACTGGTGAAAATTATATTGAAACCTTTAATTGGTCATTTTATTATGGTTTATTTCAATGATATTATTATTTATGGCCCTAATGAAGAGTCATATTTACATATTAGAGAAATTGATAGTAGGAAAATTATATATAAATCTTAAGAAGTATTTTTTCTATTAAGCCAAAGTTATATTCCTAGATTTCATTGTGTCGACTGATGGATTAAAGATAGATCCTTCAAAAATCAAATCAATTATAGAATGACCTACTCTAAAATATTTTATGGATGGTAGAAGTTTGCATGGATTAGTTACCTTTTATAGAATATTATTAAGAACTTTAGCACTATTGTAGCCCCTATCATTCACATTTTAAAGAAATGTATTTTAAAGAAATGCTGAGAGAGTTGTTTACTATATGCTATACCGCTGAAATTGACTATTAAAACTTTTTGATTTCAATAAAATATTTGAAGTAACTTGTGACACATTAAATGTTGAAATTGGTATAGTATTAAGTAAAAAAACCATCTTATTGCTTTCTTCAGTGAAAAGTTGAATGACACTAAATGAAAGTATTCTAGTTATGATCAAGAATTTATTGTGATCAATCAAACTCTTAAGCACTGGCAACTTTATATTCTTTATAAAGAGTTTATGCTAAACACAGATCATTATGCTAAGAAATTCATCAATTTGCAAAAAAAAAGAACCATTGACATGCTAAATAGATTGAATACCTTTAGAATTTATTATTATTATTATTATTATTATTATTATTATTTGTTTTTTGTACTTAAACACAAACTTGAAATAGCAAATAAATTAGCGGATGCTTTATTTAGGATATCTCTTGTCATTTCATCAATAAAATTTCAAATGCTTGGATTTATGAATTTATGGGAAGGTTATAAAGTTTTTCTTGACTTTCATTTAATTTATTAAGAAAATGAATCCAAATCCTTGATTTTAAATAACACCTTTGTCATCATTGATGGAGAATTCTTTCTCCAAACTTCATTCAGGAGGTATAATAGAACATTGTAGTAAATTGAAGCCCATGGACTCATTGAGTAAAGATTTTATGGTCATTTTACATAGGGATGTTCAACATGCCATAGACTATTGTCATAGTATAAGGCTATAAAATAAAAAGTAGGTCATTACACATCCTTGCCTATTCTTTCTGGACCATTGGAACACCATTCCATGAATTTTATGTTAGGATTACCTAGAACACCTTGAGGCCATGATAGTATAATTGTGGTTGTGGATAGATTTTTTTTAAGATGACATATTTCTTACCTTATTCAAAATCAAATGATGTATCTCACATAGCAAGGTTATTTTTAAAGAGGTTGTTAGGTTATACGGGTATCTGTCCACTATAATATTTGATATAGATGTTAAATTTATATCTTATATTGATAATCTCTATGAAAATTAATGGAAACATGATTGAAATTCTCTTGGGCATTTCATCCATCCATTACAGAAGCAAATAGACCTTAGAGAACTTATTGAGATATTTAGTCAAGAGAACTTAGAAATTGAGATTTAACTTTATTTACATCTGAATTTACTTGTAATAGTATCATTTCTAGGTAAACCCACAAATCACCTTTTGACATAGTTTATGGGTATAATCCTAAATTGCCCATTGATCTAACAAGCACACCTACTCTTGCATTTTCTAATTCAAAGATAAACATTTACATATGATTTTCATAAATTCATAAACATATAAAAATTAATAAAATATGATATAAGTATGTTGAACAAAAGAATATAAATATAATTTCAAAGAATATGAAGTAGGTGACAACACATATATCTCGAGAGATTTTCTTCTAACAAATAACAAATAATATTTGCTTATTTAAAATCATTAAAATTCTAGTAATAGTCCTTAAATTCTTGAATTGCCCCCTCACATGTTTATTAGCCATATTTTCAATGTGGAATATCTAATATCTTTTAAAGGAGTTATCTTACCTCCAAATTGTTGGATGATACTTTTGTAAGAGTAGATAGAAATCATTTATATGTGCATATCCAACCAATATTCTTTGAAGTGGAGGATGACATTATGGTTGAAGTAGTATTAAATGGTAATGTGAGGCCCTAATCGTGATGAAAGACATCTCCAAGTGAGATACTTGGGTGACCTTGTTCGAGCTGCAAACTCTCGCCCCAAAGCTTCTTGAAGACCTCCAAAATTCTAACTCTTCTGAGAAGAGTTCTTTGAGGTATGGGAGAATTAATGTAACACATCAAAACAGAAAAGAATGAAAAGAATCCATTACAAGATCCAAACCCAAAAACTAAAGCTTATGAGACATTATAGTTGAAGTAGTATTAAATGGTATTAGAGGCCCTAATCAGATGAAAGACAGATCTCCAAGTGAGGATACTTGGGTGACCTTGTTCAAGCTACAAACACTCGCCCCAAAGCTTCTTGAAGACCTCCAAAATTCTAACTCTTCCGAGAAGAGTTCTTTGAGGTATGGGAGAATTAATGTAGCATATCAAAAGAGAATTGAATGAAAAGAATCCATTACAAGATCCCAACCCAAAAACCAAAGCTTATGAGACATTATGTTACATTCCATGTGCTATATTAGGTGTTAGATGAGATGTTTTATCTTGCGTAGATGTTGTATTTGTGTTGTGGTTAAAATTATGTAATTTTTTGTTAATATGTGTAGATGTTAGTCTGGCTCCTAGGTATTAGACTTCTAGCACCTTTGCGCTGCATTTTAATGTATTTTATGTTTAGGGATAGAAAGGACATAGACTAAGTGCTAGCCATCTGGAGTCAAGACACCATTACAGTAGCATTTAGTGTCCTTGGACAAAAAATATAGCATTGTAGTGCTGGTTTCTGGAACCTAGGTGTCACGAGAAGATAGGTTCAGTTATAGTGATAATTTTTAGTGCTTATTTCAAAGAGACACATCTTTTGGAGTTTTGTAACTTATATAAATATTTTTATTAGTGAAATAGAGATTTTGTTATCTTTGTGTGAAAGTTTTGAGTAAAGAATTCATTGTTGGAGCTTGGTGAACAATTTTCTTGAGAGATTCGGTGATCTCTCGTGACCCTTCCACTTTGGTGAGTGCAAGTTCCTTTGCAATCCTTTTTTTTTCTCCCTCAACTGTGACTCGCATCACTCGCACAACTTGCACCATAAACTCTTAGGAAAAATTTGTGTTATAGTGTAACTTTGATCTACTCTTGGATATTAAGTTAAATAAAGAGCCCTTACTCTTGTACTAACTGTGGAATGACTATGACACCCAAGAGAGTGGAAAAAGGTAAATTGGGTGATTTTAAAATTATAATAAATTAAAAAAAAATAACTTTAAGTTGGTATTAAAAAATTTAGAGTATTATATTGTTTATTTAAGATCACACAATAATAAAAAATAAATGTAAGAAAATAAAAGAGATAGTAGGCATATAATTTAATGTGATTCAGCTAAACTCCAAAATGGTCTATATCTATGCCAAGTCACCCTGGCTAGAATTATATAAGTTTAAAATTTTTTTATTACAACATTATACTTAGATGAATATAACTCTAACTAAAAGTACAATACAAAAGAAAATAAAACTAACTTCTAAATTTTAACAATATTGACCTAAAGACTTCTATTATTCTCACACCCAAAATGGTGATCTTATATATTTTAAATGATTATCTTACAACTTAAATAAAATGAAAAATAAGATGCTCACAATTTTTATATTAAATTTAAAATTAATTATTTTTTAATTTGATTCTTGTGATGATTATAACTTTATGTGATTAAGCAATCAATTTGTAAATGATTTTCAAATGTATGACTTATGTTTTACAATGCCAAAATTGAACAAACACTAAAATTAAATTTAAAATAATTACAATGTATGAGAATGATAAACAAGATTGATTATGATTTATTCACCCAAAATTGTATATTAGCACTTTTAAATAATTAATTTTAGCAACATAATATAATTTTAGCAAATATATATTCTAATTTTAGCAACAAAAAAAATGCTAATTGCAATGGATAATAATGATATGATCAAGTACATTAAATTGAATTTAAATTTCAATAACCAATATTTTGTTTAATCAATTCAAAAATTTTAATTTCAATAAAAAATAGTTTATTAAATAAAATAAAAAATCAACATGAGTGCAAAACAAGTGTTATAATAAATTAAGAAAATTCTCACATAAATATTAAAGTTTATATAAATAAAGTTTGGTTTATTAAAAATTAATTATGATTCAATTTGCTTAACTATAATTATATATAAGGTTAATTTTAATAATGAATGAAAGAAAAAATATTAATTAAATGCATGCATTTTAATTAATTAAACAAATGAATAATAGTTAAAATACATGATTTTTGCAAAACCTTAAGTAAACATAAAACAAAAACTAATAAGATTATGTATGAAAACTTTATTGCATGCATGAATTTTATAATTTCTTCGTTGAAAATTTTAAATTAATGTTATTAAAATTTAGAATAAAAATATCTTTATTCATTTAATTTCATTTATAAGCTCATTTAACAAATTATGCAAAATACAACCTCTTGGCTTCGAAAATTCATAAAACATATAATATTATTATCTTATCTTCTTTGGCTACCTAAAAAGTTGTTGATTTTGATTGTTTAATGAAAAACTCAAAAATAAATATTAGTAAATTAATTATATATTTATTATCATTAAAATCCAAACTAATAAATCATTAGGCTCACAGAGCTAATAATGAAGATATTTAAAAGATGGTCAACAAGGTATAAAAGATGCACACAAAAATATATTTTTTTATCTGTAGAAGTTTATAGAATTATTATATTTGTAATTGCAAAGAGTTGGCTCTAATTCAAGCTTAAAAGAGAAAATATGATAAAACTAAAATAAAGTTAAAATTTATTTTGAATTATTACATTTATCATAAATTTAAGAAATTTTGCTTTCAACTAACTTTAATAAGTTGATATGATTTCAAATTTTTATTATATTTTTTAATCTATTTTATGTGAACTTATGAGTTATTTATCATCTAATCAAGGATAACAAGTTTAACGTATGTATGAATAAACTTTCTTAATTAAGTGATTATTATATTAATAACTTTTGATAATTTTATATAGTTCATAGATAGTAATAAATTTATTAATAACAAGTTTGTATCTTTGAAGTTTTATTTACTATACTTATAGTTTTTATTTAGTTTAATTTTTTTTTAACATTTAACTAGCATATATGTGTTTCCTTATAAATTATCTCATATTCTTTAAAAATTGCTTAACATGTTTTTAAATTTACATAAATAAATAATGATTATTATTTTTATATAAATGATTTTAAATTAATTAAATATTAACTTATTCTTATTCTTTTTTATTCATTGAATTTTTAGATATGATTTGATAGGTTATATGACATACTTTTCAATTAACTTGAATTTATTTCAAAATTTCAAATATTATCTACTTTTTAATTAAACCCGACCTATTCTTAGAACATAATTTAGTGAATTTTAAGTGTTTTTAATCACTTTGAATAGTTATTGTATAGTTAGTTGGACAGTATTTAAGGGTAATTATTTATATACTTTAGCTAATGTTTGGGTTCATATAAAGTCACATCACTTATAAGAGCTTTTTGAAGTGTTTTGAGTGGTCATCAAGTCTATAAAATCGCTCTTAAGGTTTTTTCATTTAATTGATATCAAATAATTAGATCTTAATTTTTTCTTTTACTTTTTCTTACAAAGTCTTAAAAAAACTTTATAAGCATAATATAGTAATTCTATAAAAAAGAATAAGTTTTATGGGTTTTCTCTACATGATGATGGAGGGAATCTTATGGCAATTGTCGCGTGCTAGAAAACCTGTTGCAGTAGAGTGAAAGTTTACACCTTAGCTTTGTTGTGAAATCCAGCACACACACATGTATTTAAACAGTGAACAAAAAAACTCTAGAATTTTACGTGAAAAATCAAAAGAGGAAAAATCACCCAGAGAAATATTCCACTATGTATTTGTTTTGGAGTACAAATTTTTCCGATACGGGATTACAGAATTGTATATGAGAAGGGCTGACAATGGGAATCCCAAAATCAGGCAACAACAACCATATAGTAATGGTGAATACGGGTCGGCCGACGATAAAGGTCGGATGGTGACCTGGTATACCCGGATCGCAATCGGCATGGTACGATGGCGGGGTGGCCGTGGCGGGGATGACCGATGACGATGGTTGATGACGATGACCGACGAGGGTCGGCAAGCCGGTGGCGACATGGCCGAGATCGACGACGACAGTACGGCTACGGCGACGGGTAACCAACGGTGGTAAAGCACCATCGAGTGGTGGCACGATTATGCCTGGAGGATTTTCAAGCTTTAGAGTTCTCTCCTCTCTCTTGCCTCCCCTCATGAAGAATGATGGCTATTTATAGATGGAGAGTGGCGTCTCATGCAAAATCCGAACCAGTCCTCCATCGGACGGCTCAAAATGATTCCCTTGATCATCTAATGTATTTTGTGTATTTAAATGCTCAAATAAAGTCAAAATTAGGAGATCTTAAACTTGTTAGATCTGGTTCGTCAAGAAGCTTGATTTGACTATAAACACTCCATGTTTAAGAGCTTTTTAGGGATTTAATTGATATATCAAAGTTTCTAATGATATTTTAAGTGCTTGATCTCGACTAGTTTCAACTGAGGATCAACTTGCTTTTGACATCAAGATTCGTGCTTCGACTAGTAGGATTTAAGTGCCATATCAGTTGTCTCCTTATTTTTGGATGACATTATCTCAATCATCCAAAAATATATATGCCAAATACTTGAAAATAGCAAATTCTTTAATGAAATTTGCGGGTTCATTAACCATACATTTTGAAAGAACAGATCTTCATGGGAGCACAAGATTATGATCACTAAGTGGCGCAGGTCATGGACGATGTGGATACATGTGGGCACAAGATTTCGGAGTTATGGACCCATTCGGTGTTTACACGCTCAAGGCGCTACAAGGCCATACTCTCATGGCTCAAGACACCGGCACGCACCAAAAGATGGGTCGTGGGTCGTCTAACGCAACAAGGCGAACGGCTGCTACATGAAGCTGTCGCAGGGGCGACCTGACATCAATGCAGCCCATGAAGGTTTTTTTTGTCCTTTTTGCCCGGTTGCTTTTGGGCAGTGAAGTTTTTATGGTTTTCTTTGATTTTTACCTTTTGTCCTTATAGGGTCTATAAAACCCCTGGCTGGGAGGAAGACACACTCATATGATGAGTATCCCTTTTCTTCTTAAGAGGAGGTCGTTAGAAGGCCAGCCCGCATACGTCGTGTTCAGTTTTCCCTCGAAGAGGCCAAACCGCCTTGTTGGACCGACCGTGTTTGAGGCGATCAAGCCCGCACGCTGGGCCTACGCTTTTTCTTGAAAGAGGCGCCAATCAGACTCAGAGGACCGGCGGTGAGCGATCGCGCGCGGGTACATAGGAATGTCTACGCTTTCCCTCGAAAGAGGCATCAATCAGATTGCCTGACCGACCGTTCTGAGGCAGGGCAAGGCCCGCGACATATGTGGTTCCGGTTTTTCGAAAGAGGCATCAACCGGCCTCATCGACCGACCGGCTCGAGGCGATCAAGGCCCACGCATACATCGCGGTTCACAATTTTCCAAATAAAGAGGCATCAACTGCATCATTGATCGAGTTCGAGGTGATCATCGACGATGATAACCGGAGAGGGGGGTTGACGGCGATGCCCGACGATGGTGGCCGGTGTCGGTGGTCGACGGCAATGCCCGACGATGGTGGTCGGCGAGGATAACCAACGACGATGGTGGCATCCGCGATACCACATGGTCTACGGCAGACGAACGGCATTGGGTGGTGACCGCCGACGCGCGGGCTGACCGACGACGCGGTGGCCAAACGGGGTGGGTGGCAACGTGACTGTAGCCGACGGTACCGGCTGAATCGGGGATGACCGGCAACGATGGGTGACCGCCGATGGTCATGGTGGTGACTAGCAGTGGTCCGACGGGTGCATAACGGCACTCGCAGAAGGGGCAAACGACGCTTAGTCCGGATGACCGACGACGATGGTGGTGACCAGCGGAGATTGCCAGTGATGGTCGACGACGGTGACCTGCGACGATAGTCGGTGGTGGTGACCGATAACGGGTTGGGCCGACGGGGTGGTCGGGCAATGGCGACGGTAGTGACGCGACGACCGGCGCTCGCTGGGATGACCGCAGAACGGCATGGTGGTGACCACGAGATTGCCGGCCATATGGGCGGTGGTAACCGCGGATGGTGGTCGATGGGGTGGTCGCAGAATCGACAACCAGTGACGGTATGACCGGGGCCTCGGCGAATGACCACGATGATGGTGGTGACCGCTGAGATTGCCGCGAATGGTCGCCAGACCAGCGATGGTGGCGATGTTGGGTCCAATGCGATATGGCGATGCGTGGCGACCGCCGTTGTCGCGATGACCGAGATGATGGTGGTGACCGCGAGATGGCCGATGATGGTCTCATGGCGTGACCGGCGATGGTAGGCGGGCGCGACGGTGAGCAGGCAGGACCAACGAGTGATGACAGTTACGTCAGAAGTTCCTACTCTTCGTAGAAAATTTGATTTCTTGAAACTTCAATGGATGGTTCAACAGTTGATAACTGTCAAGATGGTGGGAAAGTGTTAATTAGGAACCGTCATTTGAGCAACTCAGAAAGTTTGATAGAATATTTTAAAGTATTATTCTCCATGATGTTACTTGATGTCGTTAACTTGCATGTGAGGGGCAAGGGAACAAGTGAAAAACAAAACAATCCGTTGAGGATTTTTGACCCATTCGAAGTTGTTTGTCATAGTGTTATTTGATGACATTAACCTGCACAAAAGATGTCGAATTGAATCCGTTGAGGATTTTTGACATATCCGAGGTTGTTTGTCGAGTGTTACCCGGCGACGTTAACCTATGGAAGATGTTGAATTGAATCCGCCGAGGATTTTAATCTATCCGGTTGTTTGTCGAGTGTTACCGGCGACGCTAACTGTATGGAAGAGGTTGAATTGGACCCCCGAGGATTTTTGACCCATCTGAGGTTGTTTGTCAGAGTGTTACCCGATGACGTTAAACTGTATGGAAGAGGTCGAACCGCTTGAGGATTTTTGACTCATCCGGGTTATTTGTCGAGTGTGACTTCGATAACATTAACTGTATGGAAGAGGTCGAATTGAACTGCTTGAGGATTTTGACCTATCCGAGGTTGTTTGTCGAGTGTTACGATGACGCAACATGGAAAGAGATTGAATTGAATGAGATTTTGACTTCGAGGTTATTTGTTAGAGTTTGACGGCGACGCGTTAACTGTATGGAAGAGGTTGAATTGAATCCATTGAGGATTTTGACATATCCGAGTCTGTTTGTCAGAGTGTGACTCGATGACGTTAACTTGTATGGAAGAGGTCGAATTGAATCCGTTGAGGATTTTTGACCTATCCGAGATTGTTTGCAGAGTGTTACTCGATGACGTTAACCTATATGTAAGAGGTCGTGAGAAGTCCACCAAGGACCTTTTGACCTATCCTAGGTATTAGTCAAAGTGGTATCGACTTCTTACCGTGGAGTATGTGCGAGTTTTGACCTATCGAGGTTGTTTGTCGAGTCTTGCCATGACATTAACCCGTGGAGTAAAAGTAGTTTTGACCAACTGGTTGTAAGTCGAGTCTTGCTCGATGACGCTAACGCGTGGAGTAAAAGTTTTGATCTATCCGGGGTTGTTTGTCAGAGTCTTTGCTCGATGACGTTAACTTGTATGGAAGAGATCAAATTGAATCCAAGATTTTTGACCTATCCGAGATTGTTTGACAAAGTATTACTACGACGCAACTGCATGGAAGAGGTCAATCAATAATCGGGTTTTGACCTATCCGAGGTTGTTTGTCGAGTATTACTCAACGCTTAACTCGTATGGAAGAGGCCAATTGAATCGAGGATTTTGACCTATTTGAGGTTGTTTGTCGAGTGTGACTCGATGACGTTAACTGTATGGAAGAGGTCAAATTGAATTGCTGAGGATTTTGACCTATCGTTGTTTGTCGAGTGTTACGATGACGCAACCCGCATATGGAAGAGGTCGAATTGAATCACCGAGATTTTGACCTATCGAGGTTATTTGTGGAAAGTGTTACTCGGCCGCACCGCATGGAAGACGCCGAAGCCGGGATTTTGACCTATCCGAGGTTGTTTGTCGGTGTGACTCGATAACGCTAACATGTATGGAAGAGGTTGAATTGAATCTGAGGATTTTGACCTATCCGAGGTTGTTTGTCGAGTGTGACTCATGACGCAACATGTATGGAAGAGGTCAATTGAATGCAAGGATTTTGACCTATCCAGGTTGTTTGTCGAGTGTTACCACGACGTTAACTCGTGGAAGAGGTCGAATCCACCGAGGATTTTGACCTAACCGAGGTTGTTTGTCGAAAGTGTCGCTGACGCAACCTGTATGGAAGAGGTCGAATTGAATCCGAGGATTTTGACTTATCCGGTGGTTGTCGTCGAGTGTTACTGACGCTAACTGAAGTAGGTGTGAAGTTTTGATCAATCCGAGATTGTTTGTCAGAGTCTTTGCTCGATGACGTTAACCTGTATGAAAGAGATCGAATTGAATCCGCTGAGGATTTTTGACCTATCCGAGATTGTTTGTCAAAGTATTACTTAATGATGTTAACCTGTATGGAAGAGGTCGAATCAAAACATCCATTTGTGGTTATAGCCAAAGTTGCTCCTTAATCTTGGTCTTGTTTTTCCATGAGTATGATTGGAAAATCATAATTTGCAAAGGTATATCTCTTCTCAATGTTGAAATATCCTCCAACTTTGACTTGTTTCTTGGGATGGTAATTGAATAGATGCTTAACATATTAACATGAGCGATCTTCTGAGATTAAGATTTACCCCCCAGTTTTCGACAAAATCTGAAGGAACAAAGTTTGATGAATCTTCATTCCTCGCTTGCGCTCCTTAAAAGCTTGAAATGCTCCACCTCGATGGTAGTTTTGATCTTGTTGAGAAACTTGGTCGCCATACAAGATGAAATAATGGGAATCAGTTTCCAGACGGCGCTTGTTGCGTGCTAGAAAACCAGTTGCGGTAGAGTGAAAGTTACTCCTTAGCCTTGTTGTGAAATCCAAGCACACACGTATTTAAAGTGAACAAGAAAAATCCAATTTTATGTGGAAAACCTCGAAAGAGGAAAAAATCACGAGGCCCGAGAAATCTTCCACTATGTATTTCTTTGGGTACAAGTTTTCCGAATCGATTGCGAATTGTATATGAAGAGACAATGAGAATCCCAAAATCGGTGGACCATATAGTAATGGTGAAACGGCGGTGTCGGCGATTGTGATGAAGGTCGAGGATCAACGGCGGTGATCGACGATGGTAGTCGGCGGCGGTGGTCAGTGATGATGATCAACGATGATGGTTGATGATGAAGGCCGGCGGTAGTGGTTGGCGGTGACGACCGACGACTGAGATTGACGGCAAGGATCGTGGCGGTATGGCCGACGGCGGCGACGTTGGTAACCAGCTGGTGGTAACGATTATGCCTGGAGGATTTTCAAGCTTTAGAGCTCTCTCCTCTCTCTTGCTTGGCCTCCCCCATATGAAGAATGATGTGCTATTTATAGATTGGAGGAGTGACATCTTTGTAAATACATGCAAAATCCGAACCAGTCCTCCATCGGACGGCTCAAAATGATTCCCTTGATCATCTAATGTATTTTGTGTATTTGAATGCTCAAATGAAGTCGAAATTAGGAGATCTTAGGCTGGTTAGATCCGAGTCGTCAAGACGCTCGATTTGACTATAAACACTCCATGTTTAAGAGCTATTTAGAGATTTAACTGATATCTCAAAGTTTCCAATGATATTTTAAGTGCTTTATCTCTACTAGTTTCAATTGAGGATCAACTTGCTTTTGACATCAAGATTCGTGCTTCAACTAGTAGGATTTAAGTGCCATATGAGTAATAAAATTGAAATAGTGGAATCTAAACATTGGAGGTCTAAGTGAGAAGCAAGGCACGGGCCAAACCATATAAAATTTTGTGTGTTTTTTCTTATTTATTTTTTCTAATTTTTAAAATCTATCTATTTTTTTTTCACTCACTTAAATATTATAAGCATACATAACTTTAGAAAAACACTAATTTATCCACCTCTTGATAATGAAATACACGTCAATACGTTTATATTATTTTTGAAATTCTTTATAATAATAAAGGCAATGATTAATGAAGCATATTGATAAGCAAGGTGTAGTTGCACTTTTTTATGTATAAGAGATTGATAAGAGATATAATACTTTAGATGTGTGTGTGTGAGAGAGAGAGAGAGAGAGAGAGAGAGAGAGAGAGAGGATATATGTAACCAAAGTAAAATTAAGGCTAAAAGAACTTGTAGGATATAGGATAGGATGGCAGTATATGATTAATTACATCTTAATTTCTCTTATATAAGTCTTTTTGATAAGGTTTTATTTAACTTTTAAGACACAAATTTTAGCATAATTAATCCTAATGCATGCAAGAAGAAAATTTTTTCTCTATCTTTTAAAAATTTTATTAAGTTAGAAATATTTTTTAAATATTAAGAAATACATAAAGATAGTAAAATTCAAACATATATATATATATATATATATATATATATGTTCTGGTGGTTATTTCTTAATTTTAATTTAAGATAAGACTTTATTTTATGGAACACACTCATTTTTTAAAAGACATCTCAAATTTATCTTAGGTTTAGGGGGTGGGTACGTGATGTGGAGGGATCCACGTAAAGATAAGTTAACTATTTGGATGAAAATAAATTCTTATGGAATTATTAATTAACATGTAATTTTTTAAGTTCTTTTTCTTATATAAAACTTCAAAATAAATAAAATTAAGACTTTAGATCCTAATAATATTTTTAAGGACAAATATAAGTATTTGCATTGTAAAGTACTGGCTTGCTTAAAAACTTAAATTATATTAGGAGAATATCCAATTTCTATCATGGTTAATGTGTGTCTTCAAACTTTTTGATTTTGACTACATTAGAGACCTTGGCATGATAGTGATAAAATGTATGTTTTATAAGATGTTCATGGGGAAGGTACTGATTTGATTGGTGTCCCCTTTGGGTCGTAGTTGAGTTATTTGGGTAGTGGGAAAGAGGTTATTTATAATTTAAATTATGAGGTTGAAATTGTTAAGATTTAAAGGATAAGTTTTCTTGGAGCAAAGATTGGTAAACTTTAGATCAAAATGTTGATATATTAGAAAATTATTGTTTGCACTTTTATGAAGCTTAAGTTATTGGTTAAAGAGTTGCAAATTTGTTAGTCTTATTATTTGTAATAGAAAATGGTCTCACTACATTGGGCTTTGGTTAAAATATTTTGGAATTAATTGAGAGTTTACGTATTTAAAAACTATAAGGGTTATGGAAGAATGTTAGAAGAGTTTTGAAGGGATTAGAGATGTCTTGAGATTGAGTGAGTCTATTGATAAGTATGACAGTTAAAATATTTTTCTTGCCTCAGACTATGCATTGTTGCTGACTTTGTGACACTTAAGATTTAAGTTTTGAATATTTGTAAATCAACAAGGAAGAACCAAATTTTTTTCAATAATGAGCAAAATCATATTGAGTATCATTTGAATCAAATTTGGGAGTAAACATCACAATGCGGTTCAAATTAATGTTAGATGCTTAGCTTGTTGTTTAGGAGCTCAAGAAAGCTAGCATCTAAACGCTCATCACCTAATATGCCCAAGAATAAAATAAAGAAGTTAGCACCTAGGAACTAGACCTGATCCCATTATATGTTCAAGATAGACATACTGGAGCCTAAATGCTCAATTTTAGCACCTAAGCTAGAGGATTAATATATCCCTATTTAAGTTTTAATATAGACAAAAGAGGGGACATCACCAGACATTATTCAGCTCTTTTTCTCAAGCCTTTTGGAGGATCTATGAAAAAAAATTGGAGAGGTTGCTTCAAGATCAATCTTTAGAGAAACCAATAGGAGAGATCTCAAGGGCAAGAAGTTAAGGCGACAAAAGAAATCTTCTTAGTGCTTCCACCTAATTTTTCTCTTTTTCGTCTCCTTTTAATTTATTATAATAATGTTTATGTACAAGTTTTGGATGGTTTGTTTTCTTTATTTATAAACTAAACATCTCTTTTTAGGGTTAGGTTGTAACCACATTAATTTAGCATTAGTCTTAATTTTATTAAAATTTAGAGTTTTATTTACTTTTAATATTTTATATTTGATTTGGAACTATCTTATTGATTTGAGTGGCCATCTTTCAACAATTTAAGAGGTCTATTTAGAATTGAGAGATGAATAATGGAGTTTTATAGAAAAAAATACCATTGTGATGGGTCATAGGTCAAAGATAACTATGATAAAGTCATGTAGTCCTTTTTGAGATTCAATGAACTTTAAGAGATTTTTCTTTCATTAAATTTATCACTAAGAGATAAGTAAGTTATGTAAGAAAACAAGGACCCTAGAATTTCAAGAGAAAGGTATGGCCACTTTAATTTGACTTTACTCTATATCTTCTTAAAATCATAATCACACAAAAAATGGTGAAACATAATCCCTAGGTTTAATCATATTGAACTATCTCACAAAAATTGATGCTCTTATTAGTTAGCTACTCTCTCCATTAGATTTAGGAGTAGTTTTTAAGTTTTACTTTGACACCCTAATTTCATCGACCAAGTAATAGCCAATTAACCTAATTTCGTAATTTATGTGCAATCTTCGTAAGACAATACTCTACTAACTCTTTATTACTTGAGGTGATTGATCACTCTTCTAGATATGCTTTATCTCACACCACATTAGTTATGATCAAGAGTTGATTGAGCCTTACATGAATGAAATAAGACTTATATTGTAAGAGAGGAGGAACATGAATGGGAAAATATTACTAAGAGCTCATTAAAGCCTTAGGGAGTTTGCCATGAACTTTAGTAAAAAATTAGAGATCCACTAAGTTTTTCACATAAAATTGGCCCAAATAAAAGATAATTTTATTTAAAAAATCAAAAAATAAAACTAAGTACTACTTCTAGGCCTTTTCCAAACCTAATCAAGTTTAAAAGCATCAATAGTCAATAAATTATTATTATATAAATTGATGACTTGTCTTAATATAAAGAGAATAAAAATAAGTAAAATAGTATAAATTTATAGCTTTCATAAGAAAGAAAATTTGGCCATACTAAGGTTGGCATGCAGATATGTCTCTAGTTAGTGTAATAGATATTTGTAATAAGAGAACTTAATTTAAGATTTTTAATTTTTTTCAATGATTTTGGAGGGGTAAGAGGTTATTTATGCATTACTTAAAGAGTTATGCATAATAAATTGGGTAAATTTGATAAAGTGTATTAGTTTGTGAACTAGTTCATAACATTTGTGTTGGAATTGTATCATAGTCTCCCTTCTCATCTTAGTTTGGCAAATTATTTTCAGCAGTACTAATTCATTGCATACTTCAAATTCTCAATTTTACTAGTTTAGATGAAGTTTGGAAACTTGCCATCTCTAAAATGATTTAAAAGATGGTTGATAGGTTAAGGCACATTTCTAATATTGATTGCGACCTCTTTTTAGCTAACTTTCAAGACCTATGAGAGAAATTTTGTACTCACTTTCTTCTCCCTTTGGTTATATTCTCATTCTTCAAATAATATAAGATTGGTTAGAATGTTAAATAATTATTAGTAATTTTAAATTTTGTTACATATAGATCTCTTAGGAAGGATGTGAGCAATGGAAATAAGGATCCCTTAGTTCTCCTTATCTTAAATCTTAGCGAATTTATGTATTATTTTGATGCTAATAATAAAGTGAAAGAAGATATTATTTGTGGATATTTGTAATATGTCTCACCATATATTAATGAGGAGGACAAGACAAAATAAGTTGAGTCAACAAGGCTTGCTAGTGGTGTTGAATTGAAACTTATTATGATTGTCGAAAAAAAACCCATGAGTAGTGTGGTTTATCAAATTGGTTATATGTTATGGAGTATCTTTCTTTAAAGAGGCTATTAAGTTAGAAGGCTTAATTTTTTATTGGTGATAATTTCTTGAAATGGCTACCTTGGAGGTCTTGATGAATGGAGCAATATGAACTTAATTTTTGTCCTCCTCATATATTAATGAGGAGGACAAGACAAAATAATCTTTTTTTTTTCACTTTTCTCATCAAATATATGACATAACATATAGAAATAATTTTTTATAGCTATGCATTTTTTTTTTTGAAGTAATGAATGACATTGCACAAATTTCATTTAAAAGTGATTTAAATCTTTATCATGCTTTTTTATTTGAAATTAAAGAATTATTTAGTTGTAAGTATTATGAGTGTGAAAAAAAAAGTAGATATTTCAATTTTTTATATTTAACATATAATATAGAAAATGCAAAAAATTTCAAGAGGATCAACCAATGATGCCTATCACTCATTGCTTTCGGCCACTTTCACTTAAGAGTGTAAATGAGACGAGCTTGAATAAGTTGGTTGCTTGTTTGTGTTCAACTCAATTGAAAATTTGTTTCTTGGAATTCTGCTGATATTCGAAATTGTTCAAAAATCTATTATTCTTGTTCGGCTCGTATAATTCGTAATAAACTTATTCGACTAGTTTAACTTAAATTTCATAACAAAATTTTGAAGTCATACATTAAGGTGAGATGATATTTAATCCTATTTCGTTACTTCCACTTCTTTTTATACTGTGAGACTAAAATATGATATTATTAAAAAAATAACTAATAAATTTAATTAGAAAAATAGATGTAAGAATGTTGAACTTTAACCTACACCCTTCATATATAGTACACACTAGCTATTCTATCAAATTTTAATATATTAAAATATATCATAATGAGTAACATAATATTTAATATATTTAATTTAATTAAATAAATAAATAAATAAATAAATATATATATATATATATATATCAATTATTCAAAATTTTATAAACATCCAACAAGCAACAAAGGCTTGTACTAATTGCTGATTTCGCTGAGATGATCCCCACCTTTAATCACGTTCACCCCATCCGAACACAGTCAATCATGTCCCTTCGTCCTCCTTATTAGAAAAAATCGTCGCCGCAGATCGCTTAGGAGACGGCTAATTCCAGCAGATACTTATCCTTTCAACCGCTGCCTATAAATGGTCTCCGCCCACAATGCCTCGTAACTCCGTTTCTTTCTGCTTCAAGCTTTCGCTGCGTCTACTTCTCTCACATCCTTAGGCCGCCAATGGATCGCAAGAAGAAAACAGCTCGTCGGCTCACCACTAGTAACCCTAAACCTAGAGATTTCGTAAACTTAGAGAACGACCTCTTCCGGGAGGCCAGCAATCTATCCGCTGCAACAGGCGCCAACATCGCCGTCATCTGTCGCCGGCCCTCAGGCGAAGTCCGGCTGTGGGGATACCCTTCCGCTCAGGAAGTTTTCAACCGATACCATCGGTATGGCCGCCGGCAATTTCCGGAGGAAGCAACTCCGGTGCAGGCGATGGCACAGGCGGCGGAAGCGAGGGCCCGGAGCTACGCGGAACTCAGGCGTCGCGAAGAGGAGCTGAATGGATCCTTGGCGTCTGTTTCCACGGCCGAGGAATGGATCGCGAGGGAGCACGAGTGGATGATAGAGTCCCTGGATCGCGAGATTGAGGGAGTACGGAAACTGATCGCAGAGGTCAGTGCCAAGAACGGTGAAGCCCAATCGCTTGTCGAGGGGGTTTGATTTTCTTTTTATCCTCCATAGAGTTTTCTGATTTCGGAGTTTGAGTTTTCGATAGAACTTGACGGTGCAGTTCTTGTTTTTCTCATTTTGGAGTCTTTTGTTTAGCAGTACAGCAGTTATTGTTTTAGGGTCTGGTTATTGCTTGTAACCTGCATACTGTTTGATCGAGTGTTAAAGGTGAATCAATCCGGTGCCTGGAAACCCTGATATTCCTCCTCTGATACTGTGAATGATATCTTACTAACAATAAGATCGGAACTTCACAAAAACATTTCAAACCAAAAAGATAAGAGAATCTATTCATAAAGATAATTCAAAGTCCAGTATCTACTTGATTTACTATGATCTATCTGAACAATTTTTTGGACATAGAATCACTGTGTCAATACAATAATAAAACAGCACCAGTGCCATAATCAATCAATGAAAACCAGAGTAGATACCCACCGCCTCAGCTCAGTTTGTGGGCGAATCGGCTGGATATCGGCCATGTTTCTCCTTCGTGCGCACTACCTTAACGGTGAAAAGAAAGCGGTGGGCCGGGGTTGTGGCTCGCGGACAATGCTCAAATCACACGCCATATACGCGTAGATTAAAGCGCGATACACCCGTTATCAAAAAAAAAAAAAAACCAAAGTAGATGTTAAACTGTCAAGAGCTTCAATGGTGGCTCAAACACAAATAACTGAGCATCACGGTGAAGCTGCAAAGAGCAGCATCGACAATATGACGGCCATGGGCATTGATGGGATTATTGCTTCTAGCAAATCTGTAGTTGTTGTTTACGGCAGTAGTTCTGCGTGATTATAAGCCTTGGGTTGTAACAGACTTATGACATTTGAGTACTTGAGTGGAAGAAGTGCAGGGATTGTGTTGGAAACAGTTAAACCAACAAAGGGCCTGTTTGGGATAATTTTTTTTTTATTTAATTATTATCCTATTTTGATTTAACCATAATTTTTTATTTTTTGATTTCAGTGACGAGTGATTATTTTTAACAATTAAATTTATTATAATATAGCAATTATAACTACACTATTATTTGTTTTTTTTTAATATAATGCCCAAAAAAATTTTTAGAAAATATATTTTTTATCATGATAATTTTATAATTACTTTTATAATAGAATGCTAAATGACTACAGATTTTCTATGCAGTAGTGTGTCAACCTAGAATGGTAATGTATAATTTCATTTGTTCATGGTTGTGTTACAGAATGTTAATTTCTTCTGTATGCGCTTGTAGTATCAGGTTATTTAAGTTAAATTACTAACTACATCTAGTCCACTAAGAAAACTATAATTCTCTATTCTCCATTATTGGATCAAGATGAAGTTTATACACCTAAAATAGCTAATACTGAATTCAAGCCTACTCAATCTATTGGAGTTAGGGGTATAAGTGAATCAAGTTGGCTCGTGAGCCGATTCGAGCTCAGCTCGTTAACGAACTCGTGAGTTAAGTTTATCGAACCACGAGCTCGAGCTCGAGCTCAAGTTCATAAACAAACTCAGAAAATTTTCGAGCTCGAATTCGAGCTTAGTTTGATTTGAATTGATAGCTTATCGAGTTTATTTATATAATGGTGAACTGCAATTATCATATATCACATTATCGATTCAATAATTTATCGAGTTTTTTAAATGAGCTTTTAAACGAAGTTCTAGCGAGTTGATTCGAGCTATCTTTTTAAATCAGTCGATTTATCAGATTTAAGTAAGTTTAGCTCAATTAAGTTAAAATTTAAATCGATTTATTCATTTATACTCCTAATTAGAGGAGATTCATGAAGAGATAAGGCTTTATTGGTGTAAAGATTGAGAAAAAGAAGTCGCCACCATTATGGTATACTTGCTAACGAGATTTAGTCAAATCAAAGCTAAAGCAGTGCAAAGTACTTCGAAGCCTAAAGCAGAACATGGCAATTAAAGCAACTCAGCTACTTATTGGTCCTCGAGGCCAACTAGGCATACTATCTCAAAGCTCAAAATTTTTAGCATAACAACTCATCGGGATTAAGCCAAAGAAGATAAAGTTGTGATGACTTCACTACAAGGCCCCACTTTATATTTGAAAAGTCTAAAATGTACATTTAAGTTTCTTGGAAGTCATAAATGGTGCATCTTTAATGTATCGCAAGTTTTTATTACCTTTTATTTAGGAGAATTATATATATATATACTATACAATTTGTATATATTTATATATCTAATATTTAAATATATATTTATATATATATATATATATATATATATATATATATATATATATATATATATATATATATATATATATATATATATATATATATATATAATACTTCAATCTTCAATATCACATCAAAAGTATTATCATCAGCCATTTTTTAAAAGTGAAATACACCTTTTAAAGTATAGGAAAATGTTAGATAAGTAAATATCTAATTTTATATGTTAGATATGTAAATACAAAAGATTTGTGTGATATGTATGTAAATCTTCTTATTTTTTATCTATAAGGTGAAGATAGTTGATTATCTTGAGCTGTCTACTTTTTTTGGATTAAGAAGTCATGAAACTTTTCTCTTAACTCGTTCTCTTATTTCTTTACAAGACTTTATAATAAGGTCAAAGGGTTATCCATAAATAAAGTTAAACTTAATATATTATAAAGTACAATGAGTGAGGATTGATACTAAGAATTATAAGCCTAGTTTATGTAATTGTAAAATAAAGAACAACCAAAAAGGAAAAATCAATTAGGATGGAGAGCTAATAATTTTTTGCCAAATAGTTCACCCAATTGGAAGAAAGATTCATATGATGATCCAAGGAGCCTTAGAGTAAGTTCATAGAGGTGCCTTTCATGTTAAAATTCTTGACAATGAATCCACGAACTCCTCTCTCTCTCGTAGTGACTATCAAATATTGACACACTATCCTTGGCCTCTACATAGATGAAGCTTACTAACTAGAAGGTAGTTGTGAGACTATTATGCTATCAAGGGTCAAAAAGTGATGGTTGAATTTAATAAATGCCTTTTATAAGAAATTATTGAGGCACACCCTTCAATAAAATCAAAGTTTCTCGTATAGACTTATACAAAGAGAAGACGAACCCAGAGTACTATATTGCCTACTCTGAGTCGACTACCTTCCCATTAAATATTAATGATGCATTAAGTTGTTGATTATTATTTA
The DNA here is from genome assembly GCA_021442155.1 of Cymbidium sinense. Taxonomy (NCBI): domain Eukaryota; kingdom Viridiplantae; phylum Streptophyta; class Magnoliopsida; order Asparagales; family Orchidaceae; genus Cymbidium; species Cymbidium sinense. Next base: position 54,576,636 of record CM038219.1, read on the forward strand.
TGACCTTCATGAAGTCAATGCTTAAGTGGTTTAATCATCTCCTTTTGAGGAGAAAGCATTATTAGTTTAATTTAAGAGGCAATCCATCACTTAATTCATAACCCCCAAAGGCCACCAAAGAACTTCAAAACCTTTTTGAAAATGAGATAAACATAGGATGAGTCCTTGCAAAATTTTATCATTAAATTATCATTTGAGTTGTTAGAAGTACAAGACTTGGAGTCGTAGTAGCATAAGCAAGTTATAAGAGAAGGACCTTTTCAATAGGTGCTCAACTTTTAATAATCAAATATCTTAGCCAAACAACTTGAAATCATTGCTAATCATGTCAATATTGAAGAGTATAATATCATGACAACTACTTTGAGTTGTTTGAGTTTGAATTAGTCGTGAGATTTAAATTTAATTTGAGCTTTTATGCTTTCTTAAAGAAGGCCAAAGTCGATTGAGAAATCAAAAGCTGATTAAGAGGCCTCTTTCACACCATTTGTAATAGTATCTTCGTCACCAATACCCCCAACCATTGGATTACCACTCTAAGAGACAAAATCAAGTCGGAGAATACTTCACACCAGTTTGTAGAGAAAAGTTACTTCTATATCTCCATTAATACCTAACAAGTACCTCTCTAAGGATTTTAATGGTTTAAATAATCAAATACATTTGAGATAAGCTGAGTGAAAGATTATTTTCAATACCCGAGATGATTCCACAAGTGACTAGGCATGCCCTCTAGCTTGTTCAATGGCTATGATACTTTAATGTGGCTGATGAACACTCTCTTAAGTCATACATTAATAATTTATTGATGATTTATTTTGGCAACATCTTCATTTTCAATTTTGATGATAGTTGTCAACATTTGGAGCAATTCAAGTTGGCATGTGAGATGCATAGAAATAAAAAGATTTATATTAACCAAAGACATATTTCTTATGAAAATAAACGTGATATTCTTAGTGATTGACTTTAGGTTAGAAATAATTGCGAAGAACTTATGTAGCCCATATTAGGATCTAAAGAGCTTTGATAGATTTTTCTTAAATTTAGTTTAACTGAGTGGTAGGTAAATTGTATGGACCCTAAGCTTTCAAGAGAAAGGTAGTGGCCAATTTGATTTAACTTTGATAAAAATAATAATAACTCCTAGTTAAAAATATTAACCATATAAATTAATATAAATAAAATCCAATCCTTAGATCTTAGTTGTATTGAAATCTCCCCACAAATTTTAGCATTAAATTGTCAGAGTAGTTATTTTTTTAGTGGTTTTAATTTTATCTCTTAACTTTTATTAAATCACTCGTATTTACTGTCTCAATAATAGTGGATTAACCCAATTTTGAAAGTCTGCATGTAATCCTCATAAGAAAAATATTTTACTCACTTTGTATTACATTTGTGCGATCATGCACTCTTGTGTGTGTGGACTTATCACCTAATAATACTCTTAGATGTTGCATGAAAAAAATTAAGAGATGTGATTTTAAGTTTTTAAAGGAGATCCAATAAATTTAATGGTGATTGATAGAGGCATAAGAAGATTAGGTTAATGTGCCTAGTTTAGGTTGTTTTAGTTAATCTTGAAATATGAGATTGGGGGATAGATCCAATAGTACCTTTGATGGCTACAGTGGATTGAAAGCTTCAGGAGATGTTTGGAGATATACTTTAATGTTTTTCATTGTGATGTAAGGGATTCCGAGGCTAATGAAAGAGAGAGAGCCAAACTAGATCAAAGATGGCTTAATTTGACCTAGCCACCTACAAGAGTCTAAAGAGTTTAGAAAACTTTCTCTTATTGTAGGAGATAATAAAAACCTATATAAACTAATGATGTTAGAGAAAGATTCAAAGAGGTTGGGTGAGAGATAAAGTAAGGGGATATCTCTATCATTTTCATAAAAGAATCTAAAAAGGTTAGCCACCAATCGCACAACTAGGGGGTTGGAAACCAATCATAAAATCTTAAATATTTTGATCTCAATAGTTTCTCAAACATCAAAAGATAAATTTTATTCATCATAGAAAATATTTAAAGCATTAAATAAGGTTCTTTAAGAAAAAGAGGAGTAAAAATTTTAATTGAGGGAAGGAGAGTGGGACCATTCCAATCTTGATTCCAATTAAGTAGTTGACATCCTACTTTTAAAATCCTACTTCTAAAATAATGCTAAAATAAATTTTGGAAAAAAAAAATTAAAAGCCTCCCACATTGATGGAGAAGAGTAAAATTGAATATTTAAATTATTTAAACTTACTATTTAAAATTAAAAATTTGAAGCATGCATATAATTACAAATTTTTCTAATATGTTTTTTAAGTCTTCATGTTAGATGAATCTCTCTTGATCATTGATATTGATCTTATCATAAGGCTATCATGGCTTAGGTCTCATCTGGAGCCCTTTCTTTGATAGTGAAGTCATAATAGTTTTTGCTTGTTGTTTTGCATTTAAAATTTTCTCTAAGATTACAAGAGTGCTTTGCTGACTTAAAAATAAGAATATTTGACTTTTAAAGATTAGCTTTCCTTTCAATCTCATAGCATCCTATAACTTCTATAAGATGTGAAGAAGATTTGAGCTGAAGCTATAATTAACTTCACCAAATATAAGAAGGCTACTAGAAAAAAATTAAAGGCTAATATTCATTTCATTATGCATAATAGTTTTAAAAAATCTCTCTATTATAATAGTCATTTATAATCAGTCATTTTAATACAAGAGAGATGATTCATAGAAATAATAAAATGACATAAGGAAAAAGTATAACCTTATTTGAAGTTATTAATAGATTGAAAATTGCTTCAAATTTCTCCATTTAATGATCAACAAGAAAAAAAATGAATGAGATAGAAGCACTAATTAAAATCACAGATAATTGAGGGGAGACTTTTTTTAGTAAGCTTGAAAATAAGGGATTTATAATTAACAAAATTTAATGCTTTATTAAGCTAAATTTCTATAAAAAGTTTTTAAAAACATCAGTCAATAAAGTTTTAGAGAATCACATATGCTACAATGATGTTACTAGCAATATATCTTTCATTAATAAAATTAATTAGAGCAAGATTAATTAAGCAAGAAAAGAATTATTAGATTTTATTAAAACGAAGTTTGATGATAGGCTTATAAAATGTTTTACATATAGAAAAAGGCTTATAATTAGAGAAGTGGTTGTTCTTATATATTTTTTTATTAGAGCAATATCATAATGATTACTCATGTTAAGCAATTTTAAAATTTTGAAAAAGAATTGAATATTTATAATGAATTAACGACCAATGATTTTTCGGTAGGATTTAAATAACTATATGGTTATTTAGCTTTGGGGATTTATCATTACCCAAGTTGAAATAATATCTTTAGTATCTTCGGTCGAGAAAGGATTAGTAAGCATCTATCTTCAAGCATAAAAATAAAATATTAGAGGGAGAGAGGAAAAATAGGCCCTAAATTTCTAATGATCTTATGTTAGTTATAAGAAAAAGAAGTAATGAATTACTTCAATAGAGATGTCTTGAATAAGGTGACATTTCCATGGGATGAGAGAACATTTTTATTGTGATTATGATTATGTATATCCTTTAACTTTTTATATAGAGAACTCAAATCATCTTCACAAAATGTTGAATTATTTGACTTGTTAAGCAATCTAATTGTGCTCTTTCATGGTTGCTTTAATTAAAATATCTAGAATTTTTATGGTCAAATAAAAAAGGCCAAGATTTAAAGTATAGGATTATAAATGTTGAAAAATCTTAGTTTGTTTCTCCCTTAGCCTTTTATTAAAAGTGTCAACATAACTAGAGTTATTCCAAATAAAAATTTCTTAGTTCATATTTAACTACTTTAGGTATCTTTTCTTAAAGAGCAAGAGTTAAGTCACCTCCACAAAAGTGTCTATTGACCTCACATTTGGAGTGAGCTCTCAACTTCATCATCATAGATCTAGGACTCTTATAGACACTAAAAGCTCTTTAGTCTTAAGACAATTCTAGTGATTAGGTGAACACATAACCTAAGCCTAGAGACTTGGAAGGGTTAGCTATAGGAAGAGGTTATGCCTTAGGGATTTATGAAGACTTGCCCACCCTATAGCCTTAAACCTAATCCTTGCTTCCTTCTTCCAAACCAAACCTCAAATTCAATTTCCAAGATCATCCCAAATCAAATGATTGAAACCCGTGATTAAATTCAAATTTCAAATCCTCTTCCTAAGCCCTTTGATTTTATCTTATGGACTTAGCCTTAACCAAATTCAAATCAACCATAATTCAATTAATTTTCTTAATTATCAAATTCAATCTCAAATTAAATCCCAACCCAAATTCCAAATCAAATCCAACTCTAAATGATTGAAAACCATGATTAAATTCAAACTCCAAAATCCCTTCCTAAGCCATATGAACCACCTTCACACATTATCTCTAGGATGATCGTTGCACACCGACGGGCAGCCTTAGGTTAGGTTCGATTTATTGTGCTATCAACTGATTACCCTAGTGGTTCTTTGTTTAGGAAGTTATAAGTCTACAAGCTTTTTTCCTAACTTAACCATTGTACACCGAAAGACATCCCTTAGGTTGGTTAGCTCTACCTTATGGCCGGTAGACTATCCCTTTGGATTTGTAAATCTAAGATAGGACTAGGCTGATATTAGCCCCTTCTTAGTGAATCCATTGCACACCGACAAGGTCTATCTTAAAATCTAAATAAAATTGATTCTGACTATTCTTGAGTCGATATGAGTCCACAACAGCATTTGCTCAATAGTCTTCTTAGGTCAGGTTTGATTTGTTGTGCTATCAACCGATCACCCCGGTGGTCCCTTGTTTAGGAGGATGTAAGTCTACAAGCATTCTTTTTGACTAGACCATTGCACGCCGAAAGACAACCCATAGGTTGGATAGCTCTACTTGATGGCCGGTAGACTATCCCTTTGGATTTGTAAATCTAAAACATGTTTAGGCTGATATTAGCTTTTTCTTAGTGGATCCATCACACACCGACATGGTCCATTTTGTCAAATCCATAATCCTCCCTCCAGTGGAGTCCGGTTCAATCCATATATTGAACCTTCCTTATCCTCAGCGGATCTGAGCTTATATCTCTAGAAGATGTGCCCTCAAAACACGAATGATATCCTCTCCCCAGTGGAGCCCTCATAAATCAAATCAAATTAAATCCCAATCCCTAGTGGAAGGTTCATGTACTCATCCCCAGTAGATCTTTTCTTCCCAAATCATATTAAAATCAAACTTTTATCCTTTATGGACAATCACAACCTGCTTCCCTAGTGGAAGGTTCATGCACTCATCCCTCAATAGATCCTTCCTTCCTTGCTTATGCCCTTGACATAAGTTGAGTTGCATTGCACTAAGATCTTGATTCCTTTTACATCTCAGTTTTAAGAGTAGATCATCTTTGTTAGTGGTTGCAATCCTTTGGCCGTTGTTGATCCTTTTGGTAAACACCAATACATGCGGCGCGCCTAGCAGTTACACCACACCTATTGGGCTCCTTTTGTTGACCACTTTTGGAGTGAGCTCTCAACTTCATCATCATAGATCTAGGACTCTTGTAGACACTAAGAGCTCTTTAGTCTTAAGACACTTCTAGTGATTAGGTGAACACTTTTCCTAAGCCGAGAGACTTGGAAGGGTTAGCTATAGGAAGAGGTTATGCCTTAGGGATTTAGGAAGACTTTCCCACCCTATAGCCTTAAACCCAATCCTTGCTTCCATCTTCCAAACCAAACCTCAAATTCAAATCCAAGATCATCCCAAATCAAATGATTGAATCCCATGATTAAATTCAAATTTCAAATCCCCTTCCTAAGCCATTTGATTTTATCTTATAGACTTAGCCTTAACCAAATTCAAATCAACCCTAATTCAATTGATTTTATCAATTATCAAATTCAATCTAAAATCAAATCCCAACCCAAATTCCAAATCGAATCCAACTCCAAATGATTGAAACTCATGATTAAATTTAAACTCCAAAGTTCCTTCCTAAGCCATATGAACCACCTTCATATGCTTTGTCAAAACCTCCTTCAAACCAAATCAAATTTGGTTGATTTCCTTATAAATAAATCATTCTTTCATTTATATTCACAAATATAAATAAAATTTAAATTCAAACCATTCAAATCAAATCAAACTAAATCAAACCAAATCAAGACCTTTCTTAAGCCATATGGACCTACCTCCATGATCTTAACCAAATATCAATCCAAATCAATCCAAACTCAATTGATTTCTTTATAAATCAATTATTCCTTCATTTATATTCACAAATATAAATGAAGCCCAACCTCCAATGACCAATAATAAATTAAACCAAATCAATTCGCTACTTAAGCCCTTTTGACCTACATCCCTCAACTTAGTCAAATTTGCTTCCAAATCACTTCAAACTCAAGTGATTTTCTCATGAATCATTTATATATTCATTTATATTCACAAATATAAATGAAATATAAATCCAAATAGCCAAAACCAAACACAAATCAAATCAAATTTCCTATTTTAGCCCTTTTAGCCAATTTTTGAACTTGACTAAATGATACCCAAATCAATTCAAAATCCATGGATTTCCTCATGATTCAATCATTCCTTCAATCATTGTTCCAAATATAAACACAAACTATAATTATCAAACCAAATCCATGTCAACCCCATGTTGACCCCTTTTGACTTGAAATTATCATATGAACAAAAATTCATTTGACTTGAAACCATCACAATTGGATTTATATTTCCATCTCAAACCCATTTACCAATACAACTAAACTTGAATCAAGCCATGGTCAAGATAATTGACCCATTTAGGTCCACTTAACCCAAAGTGACCTAAAGATTCTTTTTGAGCCAAGTTCTAATCCAACCCAAATTGGATTGAACTAAGCACATCTAAATCTCATATAATGATCAACAATCATCCCAGGGTGATCAACTACCTTGAATTGGGCCAAACCAAGTCAGCTTGGTCCTTTGACTAAGTCAATCCTTAGCCTAAATGAAACAAAAATTAGCCAAAACCCATCATATGCCAAATTGATTGAAACCATTGACTCAATCCCACTCATGATCTATGATTGAACATGTCCAAACTATCAATTGAGCCAAACCAAGTGCAATTGGCCATTTGACCTAAGTTCATCCAAATTGGCCTAAAAAGTCAAAATGGGTCAAATCATGATTTGATCCAAATTGATTAAACCAATGGCTCAAGTTCATTCCAAATTGATTATTGAACTTGACCAGAACCATGATTGCCCAATTTGACCAATTGGTCAACTTGACCCAACCTAGCCCAAATTATCCTAAAAGGTTAAATTGGCTAAAATTCAAATTAAATCCAAATTAAACCAAACAAAAGCCTACAATTACTTTCAATCAACCAATCGAATTTGACTCAACACCTAACCCAACCCAATTTGGTCAAATAGGTCAAATTGGTCAACTTGACCCATTTGACCCTTTTGAATCCAAATGAGTCAAATTCAAATCTAAGCAAAATTAATCAAAATCACTTGAACCAAAATATCCTAAATTATCATATGAACTTAACCCAAGTTTTTCTTTGAACCAATTTGACCAATTGATCAACCCAACCCAACCTAACCCAAATGAGCCTATTTTGACCATATGAAGCCAAAGCACCCAAAGCTACCTTATGGAACCTTGGTGGCTGACCTAACCTAACCTAAACTAACCCTAGGTCAGTCCCAAACTTGCATAAATCCAAGTGGGACACAATCCAAGGGAATTGACCAATGTGCAAAGCTCTTTGCATAGGATTGTTGCCATAAGTGGCCAAGTACACTTTGCCCTTCCCATGACAGCCCTCCATTTGCTAAATGAGGCATTCCTAGCCTTCTCAGCCCAACCTAAGCCACCCTAGCACTTGCCATGGACCAAGAAAACTTGCCATTCCACTCATAAACCCTATGGGTACAAGGAGCAAGGAAACAATCACCGCCCAAAGCCTCAGACTCCCGCCACAAGTTCCTCCAACCGGACATGCCAAGTGGAGTTGAGGGATAGCTCGTAGGTCAGTGGCAACCTGACCATGAATGGATCCCATCCGTCCATCAAGCCCGATTGAGGGGTATACCCCCTCATTTTGAGCGTAATTCCTCTCCATTTGCTCAATGTGAATCCTTAAGGAGTTTTCAAAATCCTAAAGAGCCTCCTTGAGCTTCTTCGATCGACATTTCTCCTTCCCATGAAAAGTCAAAACAAGGCACCTCAATCCCAATTCCATTCTTTCTCCACTCAACCAAATCCAAATTCTTCTTGCACAAACCATCCTTGTGTGTCGCCAATCATCCCGAGCATTCTCACGAGATCGAGTTTTCCAAGACCGACATTAAATAAGAGGAATTTGGTCGACCGAGCAATCTACTTCAAATCAAGCCCGAATATTCTCAACTGGGATTCATCTCTACTAGATGAAACTACCTTCGTCGATCCCACTATTGGACATTAGCTACGGTGAGGTAATTTTGCAAAACTGAGCTCTCTAGCAAAAAAATAGGTTGGTCCTTTGTGAAGCAAATGTGAATGTCATTAGATCTTAGCTGTTGAATGTGTGCGCCTGTCCTCTCCAAAGGTGTGGGATGAATTTGGTGATAATCTGAGCTCAGGTGAGCTCAGATTGAACGGGGAAAGACAGATGACATCCATCTTTCACCACTCATAAACGGGATAGATCACGGACCGTTTATTTCATGTGATCGAAATGGACGGTCATGATCTAATTGCGCATTAGATCATCTAATTTCTTCTTTAAATCGTTGATTGAATTGTGGCTATTTGATCTTAGATCGAATGGTCCACGGGAAAGTGCATCCATCGCCATCCGAGCAATGTGATGATAACTTAAATAGCCAATCCGCCGCTCCATGGAAAGTGCACAAGCCGCGTCTTCACGGGATTAAGGCTTTAATTAGGCTAAATTAATCTATTTGTAAGGATAAAACTTCTAAAAATCATAACTAATCCTAGAAAAAATAAAAAAAAAATACAAATACAGGCTCATTTTGAAGATATTCCAGAGTATAATCTAGAAAAATTATTATTAATTAAGTTTGAATAGTGATTTTGGCTTAATTAAGGTTCAATTAAAAATTTAATTAGCTTTATTACTCCTTAATTAATAACTTAATTAATCTCAAACTTTTTATGAATGTTTACGGGGATGACCTCTACCTCCTCTATTTTTCTGGGATTTTATTGGTTGCGTAATTAAGGAGACTAATTGTTAAGCCTTAATCAATCTCTTAATTTAATTATTAATAATTAGTGAATGAATAGTGACTTAATTAATTATTTAAGCCTAATTACCTCTTGATTAATAAGGGAGCTTAGGGAATGTGATTGGGATATTTTTTCTAATTCATTTCCTAAGTTTTCTTTACTTTTGAATCAAATTAATTGATGATTAATGAGGTAATTAATTGCTTACTTAATTAATTAATCTTTAAGATAAAATCAGAACTTAAGTGATCAAATGTAGGACTTAGGGATTGAGATTAAGGCCTCTTTCTTGATCTCTTTCCTTAAGTTAATTTCATTTCATTAATTGAACATGCTAAATGCTTTTAACCGAATGAATTAATGAGCTTAATTAACTTCTAAAATAAATTCACATCTAATTACCTTTAATCAATTTTGGGAAGCCCTTTAGATGTTTAATAGTCTAAAGGAATTTAATGAAATTATGGTTAGCTTACATGTGAAAATCATAAAGTAATTAAAATTAAGACTAAATAACTATTAATCTTGAGCTAATTGCATTAGGCCTTTCATTTCTTAGGAGCATTATTAATTAACTTTTTATGTGATTGCATATCACATTGGCTCATTATTAATTAGTTAATTAACTTATGGTGATATAGGTAAGGGTTAATTAATTTACTTAATTCATACCCTAACCTAATTAAGATAAAATAAACCTAATTTCTCTTCATTAAACCAAATTAACTCACACATGGGGGATGGGATTAGGATTAGCAAACCTCTTTCACATTCCTTAACTCTTAGCAAATATAAAGATAAAAAATGGCTTTAATAAACTTTGGTTCATCTTAAATGAGTATTTTGTATTATTGTCCTTATGACTTAGTTAGAATTGAATGAAATCACATGCTTGTGTTTCTTTATTTCTTTCCAATCATGCTAAAATTTTGTATTCAACTTGTGTTCATGCACCCATGTCTTTCAAATTAATCAAATAAAAATGATTTCCTTTATGTTAATTTGCATGTGTTGGCTTAATTAAAAATATGTGTGGCTTGTATCACTATTAAATCTCAAATATATTTTCAAGAGTTTGATAATGAATGAATATACATATATATTGTAACTTTAGTTATATATACATAGGAAATGCAAGTGAATATAGATTTAGTGTATGAAATAAAGTCTCTTCCTTACATTCATGTTGATTTGTATAAGTAAGAATGTTAGTGGGTATATTAGTTTGGACATCCGTGGATACGCTTTAAGTAGCCCTAAGGAGGTTCTCTCATTCTCTTGAAAACAATGACGCACTGCTTGATTTCATTCTTATGCATTTTAACATTAGAATTTAGAAATAACTTTAATTCATTTACACAAAATAAATCAAATCAAAAATATAATTTTTGCATGGCTTTCTATTCTTGTAGTTATTTATACACCTATATGTATGTAAGGATAAGGTATGTTAGTATATCCTGTGGGACATGGGCTTTAAATTTAAGGAGGTTCCTACCTTGTTCCTTGGTGTAGAACAATGGTGACCTACTTGCTTAAAACTTTTATACATGTGAATGTCAGCTTATGAATGAAAATCCCCTTTTTCTATTAAAATGACATACATTCATACTTTGTTTAATTGGTTGAGTTGATTAGTCATGTGATTTAAGGCTCTTTCCTTATGCTTTTGCATAAGAATTTAGATAGAGCTTTAAATCAATATGACAAAATCATTCAACCAAATGAAATATTAATTCTAAACACATTTACTCACATTCATCATTTAAGTGTGCTGAGATATGAATTGCAAGTATAGCTATGCTTAGGATTTAATCATATGCATGATATACATGATGAAAAGAAATGAACAAGCATATTTTATATGATAGTAATTCATTCCAACTAATCTTAAGATGCTTTTCTTACTGAATGAGTTTATTTAAAGTGAACCTAAACTTAAGACTAATTAAAACATGTAATAATTATTCACTAAAGTGAATTGATTAACTAATTTGCTTTAGATCTGACTTAAGGTAGGGGTAAAAGAGAGTGATCCTCTATTTCTTTCTCTTCATAATACTTAGTTGTTGAGTCTAGGTCAAATGAAATAAAAGAAAATATTAAGTAAAATTTAAAAATTAATTAAACCATTTAAAGTGAAACCACCCTTCATAATTAAATGTCCTTCATACTTAGAAAATCTTACCTCTAAAGCCTAGCTAGGACCTACCACATAAGCCTTAACACATACACATTAGCCTAATCATGTTTTATGCATAAGATTATGCTTAAGGGGTGCTTAAAATAAATATAAATGCTCTCTCAATTAAGATTTATTCATATTAACCTGGTGCGATTGCCCTAGCCGTGCTTTGGTGATTTCCTTTTCCCCTTGGCGGCGCTACTTAGTCCTGTGGTTTTCTTGGCTCCTGTTTCATCTCGACGGCCTTGTTTGGATTTTGCTAGTGCTTAACATGAGCTTCTGTTGATCATGGCTATGATCTCTGTTTCCCCGGAAAACTCGGCTACTTCTATTGTGACTGTCAAAGTTCCTGACCCCTGGGGGTCACTGGTTCCAACCCCTCACTGCCTTCTAAATCCTTTAAAGATGTTCTTGCGGGTAAGGCCAACTGTACCGATGAGTCACTTGATCTTATCTCTACTTTCTTTCGGGGTGTACCCACGATTATATGTGCTGATTCGGTGGTGGAACGACTTGCAAAACCCTTTGAATTTACTTTGGTGGGCAAATTTGTGCTGCTCATCCACTATGGAGAATATTAGATCCTTTTTTCATAATTTGAAGCTCTCTGGTATTTTTTCTATTGGATTGATAGACTCTCGTCATATTTTGATTTAGCTTTCAAACGACTTAGATTATTCTTGGGTTTTCTCTAGACAATCGTATTTTGTTTTCAATTGTCAGATGCGTTTGTTGAAATGGATGCCTTTTTTGATATTAAGGAAGAGTTTCCTATTGTTCGTGTCTATATTTCTCTTCCCAATTTATGTGTTCATTTCTTCAATCTTGAATTCCTCTTTATCGTGGGTGGTTTGTTCGGTCGACCTCTCCAAGTGGACTAGGCGACTGCTTCTACCTCCAAACCATCAATTGCTCGGATACTAGTTGAGTTGGATGTATCTAAAAAATATCCAAAAGAAATTTGGCTAGGATCAGAGAAATACAGATATCTGCAAAAAGTGGATTTTAAGAATTTCACTATGTTTTGTTCTCATTGAAAATTCATGGTCATGGTATTTTAAATTGCTTTGTGGTTCATCCACACCTTAAGAAAAGTTTTGCTCCTAAGCTAGATCCCTCTCTTAAGGCTCCCTTGGTTAAACTACAAAACACTATTTTACCTAATATCTCCTTACCTGAATATAAAGGCCATTTCCTTGAGCTTCCAATTCCTCAATCTGATTTTGCTGTGGCTCTGCCAGTTCAGCCATAGGATGCCACACTAGCTAACATGGATGATGTCCCTTCGAATGAGATTTCCCATTTGAATCATAATAATAAAGATAAGAATGTAACTAAGAATAGTTTTGCAAAACTTATGGATGCTGACCCTCTATCAAATGACTCTACTCTAACCTCTTTGCCACCTTTAGTTAAAGAAAATGTGATTCTTCAAGAAGGAATGTGTGCAAAATTTGGAGAATGCTTCTACTCTGTTTTAGGTACATGTGCTTTTAGGCTCTAAACCTTCTTGTGCTTCTTCATCTAACTACTTCTGTCGATTTTACAACATAATAATGAATTGGAAGAAGTTGAACTGCCCTATAATGCCAAGAAATTCTTAGATAAATCTTTATCAGATGGTGATGCTGTGGATATGCCCAATAAATTTCAGACAATTTTTAGAAAAAAATAAAACTTCTACAACTAGACTTCCTAACTTTGCCGGAGTTACTAGATCTGGCTCCTCTGCCTAAAGATAAATGGTCTTATTTCTTATCTGGAATGCGAGAGGGATTAGTACACTCTCATTAGGAATAGAATTAGTAATTTAGTTTGCTCTCATAACATCTCCTTTTTGGCTATTTTGGAACCCTTTATTCTTCCCTCTAACATTGCCTCTGTTGCTAAAATGATTGGCTTTGGTAATTTTTTTACTAATTCGAGTAAGAAAATTTGGATTTTTTTGGAAGAGTCCATTTGTTTTACAAGTTATGCAAGATTTATCCCAGGTTGTAAATGTTAAAATCACTTATTATAATTGGTGTTGCTTTGGGTCTTTTGCCTATGCCTCTTGTAATAGGAATAGTAGAAGGCTTCTGTCGGAAGATCTTGTTAGTTTCTCTTCCCTCATGAATGCTCCTTGGTTTGTGGGTGGGGACTTTTATTATATCCTCCTCTTAATGAGTTGGTAATGCTCCAAACTTTTTCTCCATGGAGGAATTCAATAACATGATCCTTGATTGTCAACTTATTGATATTGGATTTATTGGATCTCACTTCACTTAGAATAATCACAGACTTTGGCAAAGATTAGATAGGGTCCTTTTTAACAATATGTGGATCAACCTTTTTCCTATTACTTCTATTGAGAATCTCAGTAGAACCCTATCAGACCATTCTCCCTTGCTGATCATTGTAAATGTTAATGCTACTAAACCCTACTCTCATATCCCATTCTGATTTCAAAATATGTGGCTTATGGATGTGGTTGCTTGCAATTGGAGGGAACCTCTCCATCCTAATGGTTCTATTTTCGGGATGACGAGATTGTGGTTCAAATTAAAAAGGCTTACCTTAATTGGTGGAACAAACATTGTTTTAAAAACCTTTTTGTTAATATCAAAGAATTAGAACTTGAGGTTATAACTTTAGAAGATTCTACTGTTAATGATCTATCTAAAAACTCTTTATTAACTCAAGCCAAAAATAGGTTAACATGTTTCCAAGACATGGAGGAGACCTATTGGCGAAAAAAAGGGTCTATAAAATGGATCTATGATGGTGATCAAAATACCAAATATTTTCACGCCATGGTTAAAAAGAAAAACGTGTTAAATCACATTAAAAAAAATAAAAACTAATGATGATATCTGGTGTACTGATAACAAGGAGCTTACTGATTCTAGCGTTTCTTTCTTTACTGAGCTACTTAATAAAAATGTGACTTATGATGCAATTTTATTGCATGAAGTTAATCCTAATCTCATTTCTAATGAAGATAACAATGTGCTTATTTTATTTCCCTCTGAATTCAAAATTGCTAACATTTTGCAAAATATGAATATAGATTCTGTGGCTGGTCCAGATAGATTTACCACCTTATTTTTTCAAAAATGCTGGTATATATCATTAAAGAAGATTTGGTTAATGCTATTTTTGAATTTTTTCAAGGGAAGTATCCTCCCCAAATATTTCACTAGCACTTCCATTGTCTTAATCCCTAAAATAGAAAATCCTAAACTTTGGAGCCATTTTAGGCCAATTAGCCTCTGTTCCTTTTTTTTTTAATAAACTCAACTCTAAGATTCTGCCTAAAGGATTAAGTATTCTACTTCTTAAAATTATCTCCCCTAACCATATAGGCTTTGTTAAAGGGCGTTCTATTTCTGATAATGTTCTTTTAGCTCAAGAGATGATCCATGATTTAAATGCCAAAGTTCATAGTGGTAACCTGATCTTTAAGCTGGACATTTTTGAAACTTATGATAACATTGGTTGGGTTTTCCTATATAAAATTTTGGCTTTATTTGGATTTTCAAGTCAATTTATTACTTTAATTAAGAATGGTATTGAAAATTCTTGGTTTTCTTTACTTATTAATGGTGAAGTTCATGAATTTTTCTCTTCCTCATGGGCTAAGGCAAGGGATCCTCTTTCTCGCTATTTTCATTATTGTAATATCTCTCTAGAAGTCTTGAGCATATGTTTTGTAAAATGCCTAACATGTATTACAAAACTAGGGGTATTTCCCATTTCCCACCTCAGCTTTGTTGATGATTTCATTGTATTTTGCAATGGTTCTATTCTCTACACTAAA
The DNA here is from genome assembly GCA_021442155.1 of Cymbidium sinense. Classification (NCBI taxonomy): domain Eukaryota; kingdom Viridiplantae; phylum Streptophyta; class Magnoliopsida; order Asparagales; family Orchidaceae; genus Cymbidium; species Cymbidium sinense. The sequence continues at coordinate 54,591,893 of CM038219.1, forward strand.
AAGTTATGTGAGTTCCTTACTCTATTTGGTAGGGAAAGTAGTTTGAATATTAATCCTGACAAAAGTTGTTTTATCTCTAATTCTTCTATTTCTTTATCTAGGATTAATGCTATTAAGAATATTAGAGGCTTTGCACATCAAACCCTACCTATCAAGTATCTAGGCACTCCTTTGTATCGAGGAATGAAAAGATCTTCCTTATTTGATGAAGTTATTCAGAAAATAAATAAGAAAAATCTTCTCTTAGGAGTTCCACTTACTTTCCTTTGGCCCTAGACTTATCGTAATCAAAAGTACCCTTTGCTCTTTGCATTTGTATCTTTTATCCACTATTGTGCCTACCTACTATATTATTAAAAGGATAAATAGACTTATTAACAAATTTTTTTGGGGTTCTACCTCTTCCTCTAGGAAAGTTCATTGGGCTAGTTGGCATAACTGTTGTGGGCCTTTTAATGAAGGTGGTTTGGGTTGCAAAACTTTAGAAGACTCCATTAATTATTTTTCACACAAAATGTGGTGGAATTTAAAAAACAATCATAGCTACTGGTCTTAATTTATGCTTGCTAAATACTGTAAGGGGAAAACCCCCTCATGTGTACTTTCAAACCTGGGGACTCGTTGATTTAGAAAAGACTTTGTAATATCAAGTGGAATGCTGAGAATCTTATCTCTTAGGGTGTGAATTCAAGTTCCTCTTTCTTTTGGAAAGACAATTGGCCGGGATAAGGTTCTATTGATTCTTTGCTTAATACTCATTCCACTGTGAGGCTTAATGTAAGTCATTTCATTACTCAGAATAATTGGGATGTAGACCAATTAATCTCCATTATCCCTAAGGTGATTATTGACAAAATCCTTTCAATTTGTCCATTACCTAATAAATCTGACCAAATCCTCTTCAATAATTCCTCCTCTGGAGAATTTATTTTTACAGATGTTTGGCACTCTTTCAGACTTAAAACTCAAGAGTCCTTAGTTTTCACTAAAATCTAGAATATATCTATCCCTAACTCCTTTTCTATTTTAACTTGGCGCATTCTAAAGCAATACATTCCTGTTGATGCTACCATTTTAAAAAAAGGTTTTCACCTACCCTCTAGATGCCAATATTGCTTTCACATTGAAACTGTGAATCATGTGTTATGAATGACCCTATTGCTGTTAAGGTTTAGAGCTGGTATGATAGTATGTTTAATAGTTTTCATTTTGATGTTTCATTTTCTATTATGCAACTTCTTGAAAGTTTTTTCTCTTATACTCCTAAAGGCCATGTCAAAGTTAATTCTAGCCACTACTCTTCTGTGGTATATTTGGTTGGAAAGAAATGATGCTAAGCATCATGATATACCTATGAACTATCATCGTATTATTGCTAGAGACAAATGTAAAATTATGTCTCTTTATAAAGCTGAACTTCTTACTTCCTTTAATTTCAAAGGATTCAAATATATGGCCTTGAACTTTGGGATTAAGCTTCCTTCTTGTGGTATTGTTCCTAACCATAAAATTATATACTGGATGAAGCTAAATTATCATGTCATTAGGGTTAACACTGATGGCTCAATTTTTAATGGCTTTTCTGGTTGTGGGGGGATTTTGAGAGATTATAGTGGTTAGGTTATCTCTGCTTTTGCTACTCCTCTGGAACCCTATTCTGTATTATTTGCTGAGCTTAAAGGTCTGCACTATGGGACTTCTATTTGCTTATAGAAAGGATTTCAAAAGATTTGGTTCGAAGTTGATGCTCTCCTTCATCTTGAATTATTAAATTCGAGAGCTCATGGAAATGCTGAAGTGTATTATTTACTTAACCAAACTAGGAGACTTCTTGCCAACCTAGATTGTCAAATTTCTCATATTTATCAAAAAGGTAATTCTTGTACTGATTTTCTTGCTAATTGGAAAGCCAAGTCCTCCTCTTTGAATCTGTTCTCTAATGATGATATTCCTTCTCTTTTAAGGGGGCTTGTGAATCTTGATAAAACTGGATTGCCTTATGTTAGAAATTTTTAAGCTTTTTATGATTCTTTTTCCTGTGGAGATATGGCTTTTTCCTAAGCTTTGGGATCTATTAGTTATCATTTTCATCCTCGGTTGGTTTGGGCTAGTCTTCATTTCTATGATGTTTGCTATTGTTATCCCTTCTACTTTTTGTTTTGCATTCTCTACTATGGTAGTAGAGGTGGTTGCTGTAGATGGCGGTTGTTGAGACTTGCTAGTCCAATCCCGGGTGAGTCCATTTCCATCTGGATCTTTCTGCAATCATTTTTTTGATGCTTCCCATTTTCGTTGCCTGTGGGTTTGCCTATTTCTCTGTGTGGGTTACCTTGCCAATCTAGAGCTAGACTAGATGAGCTCACCCTTTTGATCATTTCGCCTTCTAAATAATTATGGGGTTGATTAATCTGGATAACTCCGGATTACCTTATCTAAGAAATTAATATGTATATGCTGGTGTTTACTATTTGTTGTATTTTTTGCTTTATGTTTCTTTTGATCTGTTCTATTTCCTTCTCATTTTTCTACTGCATTTGTTGGTTATTCTATTTTGATGGTATTTGGGCCCTAATCCTCATCTACTGGTTACCGCCTTTTTTTTGCCCCGCTTCTTGGGTTCTATTTTCATCTGATATTCTCTATTGGACCGCAATTGCCTCTTGATCTACTGGGTTTTGTTCCTACTCAACTCATAGGATTTTTTAGGTGCTTTGTTGAATATGACTACTATTGCTTTTTCTCCTTTTATTGATGTGATTATTGCGGCTATCTTGCAAGGCTATCTTTGGCAATTTTTTTTCATGGAATCTTTTTATGGCTGTTTTCCAGCTTTGGAGTTGTTTACTATCACCTCAGTTGGCTCCATTTTATGTGTTGTACTATTGCTTATCGGCTGAATGGATTAATGTGTTATTTTATTATGCAGACTGATTCTTTCTATTGGTTTTCTATATGATTGTTTTATGTTGTTTGCTACTTGGTTAGTTTCCCTATGATGGCTATATGTTTTCACTGGGGTTGAGGTCATTTTGGATCAAATGGTGTATAATTACTATAGTGATCTAGCTTTTAATAGGTGGATATTTCTCTTGAATTTTGTTCTTGTTAGGCTCTCATCTTTGGTTCGGGTTTACTGCCTTGTTGATCTCCCTATTGATCTCCCTATGTGCCTATATTTTTTCTTTTGTTTCTTGAGCTATGAAGGGTGTATTTGGTTGGCTCCACATCAAGCTTATGCATGGAATGCGTGCTATAGATTGTTTGTAAGTGCCCCCCTAGGTTTGTAGGCTATGATGGCTAGGATGATTTCACTCATAAAGCTGGATGGTAGCGGTGTGCAACCCTTCTTTGGAGGTTTGGATGCTCATGTTTTGGTTGCCCCTTTCATGGGTGGTGAGCTGAGCCTTTCCTTCACTCTATTATCTAAATATCTTTTCCTTTTCCTAGCCTTCTCGGTTTACTTTACTTGCCTCTTTAGTCATACTAACTCCTTTTATGATGTTTGCGGTTTTGTATTTTTCTGGGTTCCTTATATGGATGTGGCATATCGCTCATATTTTCATAAGTTTTGCTAAGGGACTCTCATTCATTCTTTTTTTTGTTCCTTTAGCTATTTTTCCTTTTTGTCTTTCCTTCTCTTATTTTGGATATATTTAGATAGGAGATTTACTCTCTAGGTTGATTGTAGCTCTTTGAGCAGTAGTTTCTGAGTTTATCCCCTTTTAAAGACCTTATAATCCTTTTTTTGTGGAAATAAAATTCCCCTATATGAGGTTCCCAAGAAAAAATATAAATGCTCTCTTTTGCAGGTTGCTTAATGCTTAAGCATAATCTACATTAGGATAGGTGGAGTTAGTTACCCATGTGTAGGGTGCTAAGTTTAAATTACTCATATAACTGATTACGTTGTACGGTGTGTTTAGCTAACATTTATTTTACATGTGTAGTTAGATTTACTTTTCCACTCTTTTAATATAATTGTGCATTAGGAATTGGTTAAGTGTTATGGAGGTTAATAATGAACATTGGCTAGAGGGTTTGATCCTAGGGTGCCATGTGATGCCTAGAAGCCTACCAAATCAAATGAAACAAATCAAATGAAGAAACGGGAACATGAAGACTTGAAGATCCCCATAACACTTATCATTTTGTAACTTGTAATTATTGTTTCATATCTAGGTTGTATAAGGGCTTAACCCATTTCTTTTTTTTAGGCATGCGGTTGACCATGCAAGCTTATTATTCTTTCACATTGAGGTTATAAATTATTTTATGATTTGTTTATATTGTGCAATAGAAATGGCATGTATTTTTTTAGTTTCTTCATGTATGATGATTTAATGTGTGGCCTGGATCCGTTTAGGCTCTTAGGAAAAAATAAATTTTCTATCCCAACTACAACTCACAACTAAACTTTCTAAAATAACTCATAACCTCACACAAAGCCTAGGCATTAAATCAAGAAAATAAAATATTTAACAACCCCTTAGTTGGATGTTGTATGCTTAATATCATGCATGTCATTTTATTTCAATCTTGCTAAGAGAGGATTTCCATCTTTGCTAGATAAAAAAAAGGCTTGACCTTTGGGATCCTATGAAGGAAAACACCTCTTTCTCTTTTGATTTGGCCCATAATCAACTTCACCATGCATTTAGATATATAAAATCCTATAGCCTATGTCAAAATAAGAGTCTAAAATCAAATAAAATTTGATAAAATTTGCATTAGACTAAGTCATTATTCATACCACTCATGCTCTAGTCTCTTAGGGAGTGGGTTTAAGGATTTTAGTTCTTTCTAAATAATAACATCCACCATCATGCAAACATATGACTTGACCATATGATTTTAAAATGTAGGAGGAGTTAGTGCTACCTATTTATAAGTCTAACAGTCGGGTGGTTTACCCTCTCTTGTGGAGATTAACAATATACCCATTTTTTCCTTAGATATAGGTCATGCTTTGGCCCTTGCTAAAGCTCCCTAGATTTAAGATCTGAGGTTATTATTTCTCTTTGGGGCTACAAGCATAAATCCTCACCTCTTAGGTATTTCCATAATCTTGTATTGTAGAATTATAAGTCCTAGATTTCTAATAAATATTTCAATTCAAATATATAATTATACTTAATTTCAAACATATAAAGCCCAACTATAGGATAGTTTGGGATGCTTACTAAGCTTCTGAGCATCCCTACTTTCTCCATCTCCAGCTTCAATAAATCTCTCCTTTCAATCTATCCCATTTGATCTTCCAAATATGATAATTTTTTTGATAGTTCTATCTTTAAATTCTTTGGAGACAATAATTACCTACTTTAATCGAGAGTGTTTTTAAGGAACTCACTTTCTTTAGGATGTAATTAACTATGGGGCTTGCTTGTAGAACTTTAGAATCTGGTTTAAATACAACATACTTTATTCATCCATGTAAAGTAAAAGAAAAATCTCTGGTACATTCGAAGACCCGTCATGCCTTAGGAGTCCTTATTAGGTGATTAGGTCCATCATAGAGTAGTGATTTCTATCTTTTGAGATGATACACTATTCATTGATGTCGTACTCGATCATCTCATCAAGTACGCCCTCAGATCTGCATGGATCCCCCCATATACACACCCGGATACACATAATACAAAAATAAGCACCACATATTTTTTTGGCGACTCCGCTGGGGATGGTTCCTCTCCATCTCTAGTAGACAATTATTATCTCCAAGTATCGATAGTTGACTTGTATTTCATATGAGTCTAAGACTTTCTTTCCTTTCATTGGCACTTAGCTTATTCTAGCAAACATCCTCTAGGTTTTAGGACCTCATTACTTGTAGGTCCTAAAATACTATTGGGTTTCCCAATAAGTGAAAATAAAATTAACCCACGAAAGGAGTTGACAAAAACCTTCTTACCACTAGCCTGGTGAGGCAAGGTTCATCTTAATGATTAAGAAAATAAACTCTTTTGCAAAGTGCACTTTCGAAAAGCACCTTCTTAAAAAACTCACATAATAAATATTTTTTGAACAAAATTTTAAAAGAGCATAAAACTCATATAACCAAACCTCACCTAACAATCCCCATGATTTTTACATGGAGGTTCTTTTCAAAATCAAGATCAAAATTATCTTTTCAAAAGCACATTCTTGAAAATGACTATATTCATTCAACATGCTCAAAATTGTTGAATGAGGAGTCTATTTTCAAATAAAATCATAGCATAGAATTGAAACTTCACTTAACATATTTCATATATGCTAGAGTTGAAGTTTCTTTCTTTTTAAAAACAAGAAATCACACATGAAAGCAAGACATATCATTGAACTCTATTTAACATACATAAAATTGTTAAATAGATTTCCCTTCTTTAAAAAATGAGATACATTTGACCTCCACTTAACATACCAAATTCATTAAGTGAGGGTCTTATTTTAAAAACATACATTTAGCTTTCACTTAACATACCAAATTTGCTAACGGTCTCATTTTTAAAACATATATTTGGATTTCATTTAACATACCTAATTTGTTAAGTGAGGGTCCCATTTTCAAAATACAAATTTGAACTTAACCACCAAATTTGTTAAGTGAGGGTCTCATTTTTAAAACATACATTTGACCTTCACTTAACATACCAAATTTGTTAAGTGAGGGTCTCATTTTCAAAACAAATTTAGCTTTCACTTAACATACCCAATTTATTAAGGGTCCTATTTTCAAAATACAAATTTGACCTCCACTTAACATACCAAATTTGTTAAGTGAGAGTCTCATCTTCAAAACATAAATTTGACCTCCACTTAACATACCAAATTTTTAAGTGAGGGTCTCATTTTCAAAACATACATTTGGTTCCACTTAACATACCAAATTTGTTAAGTGAAATCATATTTTCAAATCATATTACATTTGATTACCACTTAACATACCAAATTTGTTAAGTGAGAATCTCATTTTCAAATCATATCACATTTGATTTCCACTTAACATACAAAATTTATTAAGTGGGAATCATATTTTCAAATCATATTATATTTGGTCCCAGTTAACATACCAAATTTGTTAAGTGAGAATCATATTACATTCAATTCCCACTTAACATACCAAATTTGTTATGTGAGAATCTCATTTTCAAATCATATCACATTTGATTTCCACTTAACATACCAAATTTGTTAAGTGAGAATCATATTTTCAAATCATATTCCATTTGATTCCACTTAACATACCAAATTTGTTAAGTAAGAATCATATTTTCAAATCATATTACATTTGATTCCCACTTAACATACCAAATTTGTTAAGTGAGAATCCCATTTTCAAATCATATCACATTTGATTTCCACTTAACATACCAAATTTATTAAGTGAGAATCATATTTTCAAATCATATTACATTTGGTTCCACTTAACATATTAAATTTGTTGAGTGAGAATCATATCTTCAAATCATATCACATTTGGTTCTTACTTAACATACCAAATTTGTTAAGTGGAGAGCCTCATTAAAAATCAAACAAATACATATCAATCACATTTGGTTCTTAGTTAACATGCCAAATTTTTTAAGTAAGAAGCCCACTTTCAAATCAAATCAACATATATCACACAATAATCAATCACCACAAGCAAAGATTTTTTACAAGATTTTCAAAACATACAATCCCAATCTTTTCTTAGCATGCCTAAATTTGCTAAGTAAAGTATTTTAAAATAAAAATGTTCAAACTAAATAACAACAAAAACATCTTCAAATATCTAAACCTCGCTCAACTTACTTAAATTGGTTGAGTATGGGTTCTAAATCAAAGTTATATGGCAAAGACTCTCCTCACATATCAAAATATCTCCAATGAACCCCACTTAATATATTTAATTTGAGTGTGGGTTTAACTCAAATCTATTACTCTCTTGGGACAAGTATTAAAGCAGATCTAAGCGAAGTTACATTTCAACACATTTTAGAATCTGATTGTAGAAAGTCATCTTTTCTAGTCGGTATATGGCCTCCAGTTAATCGTTACCTTTCCATTCAAGATGAATTTAGCCTTGGATCAGCCGCTCCGAGACTAACTCACCCACTTATTTTCTTTGGCAGAATGAGAAGCACGCGTATGAGGTGGCCCTCATAATGGGTGGTATGAGGTGGGCTAGTCATCCGCATTTTGCCTTCCGATGTTGAGTATTCATCCTTAAAGGAAGGTGGTAGGTTCCACCCGGTTAGTTGAGTTCCCATGCAGTTGTTCTACAACCAGTGCTCTTGCACCTCTTCTCCCCAAGGAGAAGGTTATCTTGACTTAAGATAGTCTCCTACCAGGTAGGATCTAGTTCTCACCTACTACCACACAACAATGCAATAGAGTCGCAGATCAAGGCATCACGGCATGCAACGAGAGATGTGACATCCCATGTTTCGAGGAGGATCTCCCATGAGACCTTCCACTTCTTAGTGGTAGTAGGTTTAACCACCACTCAGCATCAGATGGAGAGGAATACTATAGGAGGATAGCTGCATCGCCTCCACTGCCTGCATACTATGAAGTTTCAGCTAGGGACAAGAGGAAGTCCTATCCATTCTGCGATACTACGCACCCAAGAGCCCACCGTGAGTCACACTTTTTAATTTGAGGACGATCATCCTTAAGAGTGTTACCAGATCCCAGGGATAGAGCATCAAAGGCTAAAGTAACAACTTAGAGGGTGGGAGCGACAAGGTTTGCCAAGTAGTGGTGGCCTTGCTATTGATTACCAGTGTAGAAACCAAGGTCGATAAGACTAACATAATATTGATGGGTACCACTAGTCATAGGGGGAAAGTCCCAGTGGGGTCGGTGTCATCTCCACCACACCGATCCACTCCTACGCGCCATCGCTAGTTCAAGTCTCTCCATCCATCGTTCCCATAAAGGTCATGAAGTCAGCTTATGGGGAGAAGAAATCCCCTTTAGTGATCAACTACGAGATCCCACTCCATCTACTCCACCTGAGGTGAGGCAGTTCCTACTCGACCTCTACTTGATGTGAAGAAGGAGTGGAGACCACCACCACCAACACCCACCATGATATGATAGCGGGGGAGGAGGCGGTTTTCCATGGTGGATCTCCAGATAGCACTCCCGATTATGCGTCATGAGCATGTATCTTTGTGGTGAACAATATATCTCCGCCTTCATCTAATCCTTTTTTGAAAAAGAGAGATAAATGAAAATAGAAATATATTATGCCTTTGTTGGGACACCACGTAGATCAATAGATGTTCTTATTAGGGTGATCGGGTAGAAGTCACCACCCTAAAATGGACCTAACCACCTGAATCAGGACTCCTAAGGACTATGGTTCTTCAGAATGTACCAAAGATTCTTCTTCTACTTTACATGAAAAAGTAAAGTAGGGTTTATTTTAAATCAAGTTTTAAGTTTATGGAGGCAAGCCCCATAGTTAATCATCATAGAAATAAGATTTCTTGAATACTCTTGATTAAGGTAAATGATCATTGTCTCCAAAGATTTTAGAGATAGGATTATCAATCAATTAGTTTATTTTAGAAGATCAAATGGGATTGTTCAAGAGGAGGGAGTTATTATCGAAGCCAAAGAAAGATAAATAGGGGATGCTTATGATACTAGGAAGCTAGTAAGCATCCCAAACTATCCTATGATTGGGCTTTATATTTTTTAAAGTTTGAAGGAAATTATTTATTTTGAGTTGAATTTTATTAGAAATCTGGCTTATAATTCCATGACACAAGATCATGGAAATGCCTAAGAGGTGAGAGATTTATGCAGAGCCTACAAAGAAGTAGCAACCTCTAAACCTAAATCTAGGGAGCTTTAGCAAGGGCCAAAGCACTACCTAAATCTAAGGAAAAAAAAGAGTATTTGGTTTACCTCCACAAGAGAGGATAAAACTACTTTGTTGGACTTAGAACCACTTGGGGTGGCCAACTAACTCCATTTTAAATTCTTATAGGCAAGTCATATGGTTTTGCAAGATAGCTAAGCAGTTGTTTATTTAGAAAGAGACTAAGTCCTTAAACACACTCCCTAAGAGACTAGATCATGTAGGGCATGATTTAATGACTTAAATATAATGAAAATTTTGTTACATTTTATTTTTATTTTTGGAGAATTCATTTGACACAGGCTTATAGGATTCATATGCCTAATGTATGAGAAATTAGATTATGAGACAAAATCAACTAGAAAGGAGGTGTGTTTCTACCATGGCTCTCAAAGGTCAAGCCAAATTCCTTGGCATGGGTGGAAACCCTCCAATTCGAGAGTAAAATAATATGCTTTTTATGCATGATGCGAGAAAGAAAATACAACATCCAGCTAAGGGGTTGCTAATTATTTTATCTTGATTTTATAACCTAGGCTTTAAGTGAGGTTATGAGTTATTAATTTTTAGTTTTGAGTTTATTAATTAGATAGAAAATTTATTTTTCTAAGAGCCTAGTCATCATCCAAGCTATACATCAAAGCATGGAAGAAACTAGAAAATATGTCATCTTAATGTATAAAAAACAAACACCAATCAATTTATAAAGCTAGGCAAAAGAATAAAAGGCCAAGTGTGGTCGCTCCACCAAAACCCAAAATAAATTAGGTAGATGAACCCTTCTACAACCCAGATTACATATGAATTAATTACAATCAAAAGGGAATTCATGTTATGGGGGGTCTTCATTCTTCATTTCTTCTTTTCTTCTTTCTTCTTTCTTCTTTCTTTCTTCTTTCTTCTTTTTTCTTTATTTTGGTTGGTTGGAATGTGGATACTCCAAAGGCTTCACATGATATATAAGACATAGTCTTATGACCAATGTTCATCCTAATCCCTCATAACATTCATTCTAAATCCAAATTTACAAAATTACATGAAAAAGGGAAAGGAAAATCTAAGTAAAACATGCAAAATAGAGATTAGCTAAACAAATCACACAATGCCAAGCATGTATATGAATAAATTGGATTTAGCACCCTGCACATGGGAAACTAAGTCCACCTGGCCTATTTTGGATTATGCTTAGGGGTATAAGCAACTTGTACAAAAGTAATTTATATTTTATTATAGCCCCCATAATCCACTAGAAGATAATAGTTTGACTAAGATCGCTCTATCATTCAGTCTACGCACATACACCCTAACATCCAGACTAAAACATCATATCACAAAATAGAAGCAAACATCAAACCATTTACTATCCTAACATAAGACTAGAAATGGTGACTTAGACTAATGTGTGTGTACCATTTAGGTTTGTGTGGTATACTTAGTTAGGCTTTAAGGTTAGAATTTTCTAAGTATGAAAGGTTCAACTTAGAGGGTGGTTTTATTTAAGTGGTTTAGTTGATTTGGTTAAGTTTTATTTCATGATTTATTTTGGTTTGAGTGAACCTATAGTTAATTACTAAGTGTTGTAAAGAGAGAAAAAAAGAAGATAACTTCTCTTTCCTCCATGCCTTAAGTAATTTCTAAGGTAGATTCATTAATGATTCTTGTTTAGTGAATATTTTTATGTGTTTTAATTAATCCTAAGTTTAGATATTTCTCAAACAAACCTATTCAAAAAGAAAGATATTTTAAGATTAAGTAAAGTGAATTGCTATGACAAAACACACAATACTTTATTTCTTTCCAACATGTGTAACATGCATATGGATGAGCCCTAAGAATATTTATATGCATGTTAAAACACCTTAATGATGGATGCTAAATAGATTTGGATGTTTTTATGATGCATGATTTTGTTAGGTAGAAAAAGTGAGAGATTCTTTTATCCATTATTCATATGCACATTTACATATATGAAAGACATAAGTGAGTACAACACCATTATTTTCTACCGGTGTAAGGTATAAGACCTACTTGGGGCTACTTAAAGCCTCATAATCCGGTGTGTAATAATATACCACTTTTCTTAAATACATGTGCATATACAAAAAAGAAATGCATGGAAAATGAATAATGCAAAAAGTTTATGTTTATTTATTTTGATTTGGTTATGCAATTTGCATGTGTAAATGTGAAGGTCCCTCTTAAATGATAACATAGGAATGAATAGGGATGGATGTAAGCAAGTGTTGTATTCGTTTTAAAAGAATTATACACTTTGCAAATCCTATTCAAAACTATGTTAAAAGAGAAGACAAGGAAAAGTCACATAATGCATATCTTTATATTATACTCACATGCAAGATTTTTAATAATTATAAGTAGCATGCCTTTTATTTGTAATATTTGATTTATAAATTTTGAAAGTAATTTTATTTAATAGTGATAATGACCATTCATATTCTTACTTTAGCCAATACATACAATTTGACATAACGAAAACATTTCATTTTAATTTGATTTTTCAAAATACATGAATGTATGATTTGCATATGACATGCACATTTAACATGCTTGGAAAGAAATTAAGTGATGTAAAGATGTAATTTCACTCACCTTAATTAATTCCTAAAGACAATCCTATGGAATAAAATTATTTAAAGTGAATCAAAGTTGGTTTAAGGAATTTTGAATTTTTTTTTTTTGAGTTTGATTTGAATTTAAGAAATGTGAAAATATTTGCTGGTCCTAAACCATTTCTCCATGTATGTTTTGATTAGTTTATTTTTAGAACCATTAGATTGATTTTATATTTTATTTAGGTTAAGGTGTACATTAAGTCCATTAATTACCCCTTACCTACACCAATTTAATATATTTAACCAAATAATTATAAGCAAATGTATGACATAAAATCACATGAAATTTAAATAAGCAATGCACCTAAGAAATAAAGGGGCCTAATGCATTTGGCTCACAATTAATAATTAATTAAGCTAAAGGATTTAATTTAAGTACTTTCATAACCCTTCCCACATATATGGGTTAGATTTGATTTCCTTTAGCTAATTAGGTTATTGAACACCTAAGTATCTACTCAAGAAGGAATTGATTAAATTCAGATTGATTTGATTTTAAAATTTTGATTAATTAAGCCATTTGATTAAGTGATTAAACTATTTAATAATTTTCACCTTAATTAGATTTTTACCCAAATGAAATAAACTTTGGGGAAAAGATTTGGGAGAGGATTCCTAATCTCATTCCCTGAGTCCATTCACTATTTTAAGGTAATTTTAAAACTTAATTAATGGATATATCACTATTCAATAGGTTAATTAATTATTTAATTAGTTAAGAGAGTAATTAGGAGTGAATCAAGTAATTACCCTAATTAAACTATTAATAAATTCCAAGAAAATCATGGGAGGTAGAGGTCATCCCATTAATCAACCCTAGGAAGTTTGGAATTAATCAATGGAATAATTAGTGAGTAATTAACATAATTATATTCCCAATAAAACCCAAATTATATGAGATTTACTATTCAAAATTAATTAAACTTAATTTTATATTATCGCCCTTTGAAATATCTTCAAAATGCATTTGAGTTTTTATTTTTCTAATTTTTTTACATTTAGTTATGTAATTTTGAAGTTTATGTGATTAAAACTTAATTAAATCTCTAATTATATAATTAACCCCGTCGGCGCCATGTGGACCGTTGACACGACATGTGCTTTTCACGTGGTGACGAGATTGATTATTTAAGTTGTCATATCGGCTACACAGTCAGTCGGCGGTGCTACGCGCTTTCCCTTGGACCATCCGACCAAAGATGGAATGATCAAGATTAAGCTCGTGATATTAAAGGGATTAAAATGTAGATATAACATGGATTAATCAGGATCGTCCATCCAAAATATGCAGGATGGACAGTCCATGATTCATCCCGGCTCACACGGGAGAGGGCAACGTTCATCCAAGGGCTTGATCCGAGCTAGATTGAGCTAAAATTGAACCCAGACCATCATCATGCAAAGAGATGAAGATCTAATGGTGGAAATCACTTGGGGTGAAACTTTCTGTCACAAAGGACCAAATAAAATTTAATGCAAGCTCGATTTTGAATAGTATCTCACCGGAGGCTATCACCGACACTCCCAATCATTGATGTAGCTTTGTCTAGTGGAGCCTTAAAGGTTTGATGGCTTGAGGATGAGTAGATCCTTCAATTGGCCAAAGTCCTCCTTCTAGGCTTGCGGATTTGGTCTAGCTCCCACCTCCCTTGCCTTGGAAGCTTGGAAGAAGCTTTGGATCAACTTGATTGGGTCTTCTGAGGGTGCTTGCAAGAGGAATTGGACTGAAATTGGGTATTGAGTAAGTTGGGAATTCTGTTTACCTCCCCTATTTTTGGCTTTGGTAAATCGAGAAAAGGAGAATTCAAATTAGCTAGAGGAAACTTGGAGGAGCTTGAGAATGCTTGTTCTGGCTTCCTATCACTCAATGCAAGTGAAGTGAATTCAACTGAAATGAGGAGAGTATTTCTCCCCAAGGATCGGATGGTCGTGAGTGTAGATGCCATTTTGATTAAATTGATCACCTTGAGTGGGTTTTTTGGCTTGAGGTGGTACATGGTTCAGTTTGGTGGAGAGTTAGTGGAGTTTCTATGTGCCAAAGCGAGTGTGGGAGGTGATCCCATATGCTTATTTTGAGTGGGGTGGTCGATTTTGGGTTTGGGTTGGGTTAGGCTAACCCAAACCCATTGGGTCATGTGCACCACACTCATTTTTGGTCCACTAAGAGGGTGCTAAGTGGCCATGAAAAGGATATGACCAAATTCCAAGTGGAATTGACCATAGGTTACCACTTGACCTAGGGGAAAAATGATCATTTGGCTTTAATTTCACTTTAGGCAGATTTATAATAGTTTGAAATTAGGTTGGGCCAAATTTCAAAGAATTTGGAGTTGATTTGGTGTCATTTGGCTCATGAGTTCAAAATGGGTCAACTTGGGTCAAGTTGACCAATTGGTCAAATTGGGTCAAATCAAGGGTTGGGTCAAGTTCATATGACTATTTGAAATATGTTGGCATCATTTGTTTGGTTTAATTTGGTTTATATTTAATTTTTGTTCATTTGATTTCATTTAGGTCAAGTGGGTCAAGTTGACCAATTTGACCCATTTGAACTAATTGGGTTAGTTCATGGGTTTGTTTTTAGGTTTGGTTAGTCATTTGAAATGTTTTACAGGATTTGGTTTCAATAAATTTTGGTTTGATTTGATTTTGGCTCAATTTGACCTTTTAGGTCAAGTTGGGTTCATGGCCAATTGGGCTAGGTTGGGTTTAGTTGACCAATTGAGGCTTTGGTCAAGTTCAATAAGTGGTTTAGAATGAATTTGACCCATTGGTTGCAATCAATTTATCTTATATTATGATTTGACACATTTTGAATTTTTAGGTCAAGTTTGGTCAAGTGCTCAATTGGGCTAGGTTAGGCTCAAATGATGACTTGGTCAAGTTCAAACAATGATCATGAATTGGTTTTAATCAATGGTTTCAATCAATTTATCCTATGGTGGATTTTGGCTAGTTTAGGTTTCATTTTGACTAATACTTGACTTGGTCAACCCTTGTGTTTGACTTGGTTTGACTCAATTTGAGTGATTGATCATCTCATGATGATTATTGCTCACATGAGACTTAGGTGCTTAGTTCAATCCAATTTGGGTAGGATTAGAACTTGGCTCAAAAGGTGCTTTAGGTCAAGTGAGCAGCCAAAGTAGGTCAATTGGCTTGATCAAGACTTGATTCAAGTTTCGTTGAACTCACATATGGACTTATGATTGAAATATAAATCCATCGGCAAGTGATTTGGTGTCAAATGGGTTTTGATTCATTTGACAATTTCAAGTTCAAAGGGTGAACATGTGTTTGACTTGGGTTTGTTTTTTAATTTAGTTTTGGTTTGATGATTGAGGTTTATGTTTATATTTGGATTAATGATTGAAGGATTGATTGAATCATGAAAAAAATCCAAAATTTTGAATTGATTTTAGGTTGATTTGGCTAAGTTCAAGAATTTGACTTGAAAGGTGTAGGTTGGATTTTTTTTAGATTTGAGTTTTGAATTTGGTTTTGGGCATTTGTTGATTGAGTTTGTTTTATTTTGGTTTTATGATTGAAGGATTGATTAATCATGAAGAAAAATTAACTGCTTGATTTGAGATTGATTTGATTAAGTTCAAGAATTTGACTTGAAAAGGCTTAGGTGAAATTTTGGTTGAATTTGAGTTTTGAATTTGGTTTTGGATATTTGAATTTATATTTTATTTATATTTGTGAATATAAATGAGAATATATAAATGGGTTATGAAAATTTCTTGAATTTGAATTGATTTGATTTGAGCTAAGTCCATAAGATGGAATCGAGGATTTGGAAAGGTTTTAGAATATGGAATTCAATCATGGGTTTCAATCATTTGGATTGATTCATGATGAGAAAATCCATTAGAAATGATTTAAGGTTTGTTTTGGGGAAGTTGTTTGTGTTCAAAGTTGATTTGAATTTGGAGTTTGACTTGAAGAAGGAGGTGAGGATTTGGTTCAAGTTATAGGGTGCAAATTTCCTAACACCCCTAAGGCATAACTTATTCCTAGCTAACTCTATTCTAAGTCTCTAGGGTTAGGTTAAGTGTTCACATAATCACTAGAAGTATCTTAAGATTAATAAATTCTTAGTATCTAAGAGGAGTCCTATGTCTAAGATGGAGGGATTGAGAGCTCATTCTAAAAATGAGGTCAATAGTGGTGTAGTGGTTGAGGCATACCACATTGGTGTTGGCCAGATGATCAACAATCTTGAATGATCTACTAATAGAAACGATCTACTCCTAACCCAAGGTATAGAAGGAATCAAGAGCTTAGTGCAATGTGACTCTACTCATGTCAATGACATAAGAGAGTGAAGGAGGAATCCACTAGGGACTGAGTATGTGAACCTTCCACTAGGAAATGGTTCAAGTCATCCACTGGGGCATGAGAGGTTTAATTTGATTTGAGTCTCATTGGGAAGAAATTGATTTGGTTTGTTGATTTAGTGTTCCACTGGGGATGAAGATGTGAACTCTCCATTGAGGGAGAAAGTTCAAGCCATCCACTGAGGAAAGCATGTTGTGAAATCTGCTAAGAAATTAGAATTTGGGATCCACTAGAACTATTTTAATTGTTTGATTTGACCCCATTGGAGGAGATTGATTGGATTTATTTTGTGTTTTTTAGTTGACTCCACTGAGGGTGGAGGGTTGAATTTGTTTCAGACCTTTAATTTTTTTAAAGATTTTGAGATGGACCCTATTGGTTTACGATGGACTACACTGAGTAGGGGCCATGTCAGCCTTGATTTAGCTCAGATTTACCAATTCAATGGGGTAGTCCACTAACCACATAGTAGGACTAGCCAACCAAAGGGATGCCTTTTAGTTTGCAATGGTCAAGTTTAAGAAGAAAGCACGAGGACTCACATCTTCCAAAATAAGGAACCACTAGGGTGACATAGGTGACATATCAACTCGACCTAAGGCTGACTATTGAGTGAATGCCACTGGGGGACTTAAATAAGCTCAAAGATAGTCAAGATTAATTTTATTTTTTAATTATTCTTGATGGATCCCATCAGTTTGCGATAGATTGTACTGAGTAGGGGCCATGTTGGCCTTGATCTAGCTCAAATTTACCAATCCAAAGGGAGTAGCTTCCTGATTGAAGGGAGAAGTATCCAAGGGGTGGTGCCTTTCACTTACTGAATTCAAGGAAGAAAGCTCAGGGACTCACATCTTCCACTACAAAAAGACTACTTGAGTGACACATTAGCAAGGTAACATGTCAACTCGACCTAGGGCTACCCGTCAGTTTGTGATGATCATGCTAGAAAGAATGTGCAGTAGACTTACATCTTCCCAAGCGAAATGACCACCGGGGTAACCTATTTATGGTAAATAGATTGAACCTGACCTAAGGGACTATATGGAGAGTGATGACATGGGGACTTATCTCTCGTAATCGTGTAATTCCTAGGGAGTTCTAACATTGCCCTAAAGATAGGATGCTTGGGAAAAGGAGCCCTTTGGAGGCTTGAATTCTAATCCACAAGTAAATTAATTTGTTTGTTTTTGTTTTGTTTGTTAGCTGAACCCTATTAGTTTGCAAGGGATCATCGAGAAGGAGCTTATATCAGACATATCTCAAATTCTTGAACCAAGGGAGAATCCATATCAATGATTCTCTAACCACAGGGGTGGCTACTAGGAAAGGGGGACTATCCAATCCAAAAGTAAACTAGGTAGTGTCTAAATGGGGTTGCAAAGGATGTGATCCAAATAGAGTGCCCTCAGGGGATGGGGCCGCTAAGGGCTTTATCCAAAACCTTGGAGAAGATAATTGCAATAGGTATTCGGTGGTCAACTCAAGGAGAAAGCACGGGGACTCATATCTGCCAATAGTGGTGAATCCACCGGGTGAGTTACTATCAGCATAGTGAACATCAACCAGCCTAAGGTGCCCATCGATTTGCAGTAATCATTTTAGGAAGAAAGCTCAGGGACTCACATCCTCCTACTACGAAACTGATTATTGGGATAGTCTATCTTCGGCTCGACAGGTGCTATTTGACCTAGGGTAACTAGTGAGTGAATGCCATTGGGAGACTTATATCAACTCAAAAGTAGTCAAGGGGAAATGAGCCTCTGGGAGACTTACTCTAAATCTCAAATATACTCAACCTAGTTAGTACATGATGACTAGTTCAAGAAGAAAGCTTGAGGACTCATGTCTTCTTAAACAAAGTCAACATGAGGTAGCTTATAGTTGTGCAGTGAAGCTTACCAAACTAACCAGGTGCTCATCGATTTGCAATGGTGAAGATAGGAAGAAAGCACAGGGACTCACATCTGCCTAACAAGTGACCACTGGGGTGATAGACTAGCAAGGTAGTATGTCAGCCCGACCTAGAGCTGCTAATGATTGAGTGCCATAAGGAGCTTGCTCCCACATCAAAATAATTTGAGACAAAAGATTTGTGTTTGTTTCTGTGCTTGTGTTAAAGGGAATAGGATGCCGCTTGGGTTCTCTTACACCAATCCTAAAAATGCTTTGAAAATTTGATGAAATGGTACCTGGCGCTTGGGATTCTGAAGAAAGATGTCGCTTGGGTTCTCTTACACCTAATTTAGTTGTGCTAATCGAAATAGGATGCCTCTTGGGTTCTCTTACACCTATCCTAGTAGCGCCGGAGAATTGTGTTTGATTGTGTTTATGTTATGAAAGAGGGACAGGATGCCTCTTGGGTTCTCTTACACCTATCCTAAACATGTTGTGAGGGATTCACAAGATAAGCGATAACACTGAAGAGAAGATTTTTTTGAAGAATTGGAATGAAATTTTTCTCTTTTGATGATAATTATTTTCAAACATGTTTTTATGGGTAATATTTTTTTAAAATAGAGTCCATTAATTGGAAGCATCGGGTGTTCCCATTTATAAATAATAAGTTGATAAGATCCTCCTTGGTAGGCTTTCTCTATGACATAGGGGCCATCCCAAGTGGGTTCAAACTTACCCATCTTTCGCAACAATTGGTCTCCTAATACAAGTTCTCCTACTTGAAAAGACCTAGGGTGGACCAACTTGTTGTGAGCTTGAATCATTTAGGCTTTGTATAACTCGAGGTTTTGGCACGCCCATAGGCATCTCTCCTCCAAACCTTTGAGCTCTTCTAATGGTAACTTTGCACTCTGCTATGCAGTAATTTTACTGCCCAATGATATTCTTAGTGATAGGAGTTGAAATTCTAAAGGTAGGACTGCACCCATACAAAGAGACATAGTAGATTGAGTTGGAGTTCTATATGTGGTGCGGTAGGCCCACAAGGCTTCAACCGACTCTTCATGCCATTGTTGCTTGTTGTCATCGAGTGTCTTCTTTAGTATCTAAATGAGAGTTTTGTTGAATGCTTCTACTAGGCCATTTTCTCTGGGGTAGTAGATTATGGAGTATCTCCAATCTATACCGTGTCTTCTGGAAAAGTTGTTGATCTTGGTGCTTTTGAATGCAGTATCATTATCGGATATAATTCATCGAGGCAACCTAAACCTATATAATATATGATTCTGAAAATTAAAGCACATGCCGACCTCTTTGAGTGGGATTGCTTCACCACTTGGAAAAGTATGGTGGAAACTAAGATGAACCTGACCCTTAGAAGAAGGAGGATCGATGGACTCACAATATCGCATTCCCAACACTCAAATGGCCATGAGGCAAAGTAGGATGTAGAATGTTGTGGTGATGTGGGGATCATTTGGCATAGATGGCATCTCTAGCTACATTCATGTAGTCTGTAATCATCGAAGGCTAGTAGTATTCTAGTCTCTTGATCTTTGCATTCATTTTCGAACCGGATTGATGTGCTCCATATAGACTTGAGTGTACCTCGATCATGATCCTATGGGCTTCATGTTTATCCAAATAGCATAACCACTTTTGATTGAAAGACCATCAATACAAGGTTCCATTCATGATAGAGAGCTCTCTCTAGATGGTAATGATTTCTCTCGAGATAGTTTGTGTTCAAGTAATCTATGAATGATTGCCAATCCAGCCTCCTCATCCTTATTGGCAACCTCCCCTTCAAGAGAAAGTCTCTCGATGAGTTCAACATCAATAAGGGATATGACTTATCTATTTTGGACCCTTATTGGAATGGACTCATCTTTCGGATATGCCAATTCTTTAGCAAGTTTGGCCAAAGCATCTGCTATTACGTTCTCTCCTCAAGGGACCTTTTAGATGGTGACCTCAGGAATTTGGGCCAACAGCTTCATGGTATACTCGTGGTAATGATGAAGCTTGGGCATTAGAATCTTGTAGGACCCGGTAATCTGGTTGATGACCAACTGAGAGTCCCCGTAGATGTTGATGCTTTTGATAGACATTGTAATAGCTAACTCTAGACCATAAATTAAAGCCTTATACTTAGCTTCATTGTTGGTGCATGGATTGGAGAGATAGTATGAGAATCTCATCATCATGGTGGAGTTAAGAGAACTATTCCTACCCCTGCCTTTCCTGAAAGAGTAGATCATGGTGCTTCTTATGAAAGGAAGCCACCATCAAAATACATATCCCAATGAAGATTGTCAACCTCCCCTAAGTTCATGACTTGTTCGTCAGGGATATCATTAATAAGCGGGGAATCAATAGGAAGTGAGCCTGCTGCTAAGAAATCCACTAGTGCTTGTCCTTTAACTTCACGGAGGGGTAAAAATGTGATATCAAACTATGAGAGAATCATAGACTAATGTGCCAAACATTTGAATAGCGCGGTGTCATGAGATACCGCGGGATTGATTCTAGAAATCAAGTTCACCTTTTGAGAGTATGTATAGCTTTTGGGATGCAAAGATTAAAGCTAGCAATGTTTCAATAGGTGGGTAGTTCACTTCGTAGGATCAAGCCGAGGTGAGAGAGCATTCTCTTTCTCTTTTTTGTTGGCTTGGGCAAACAAAATTCCAATGGAGTCATCCAATGTAGTTGTGTAGAGGATCAACGGCCTGCCCGGGATTGGGGCTACTAGAACTGGCAGCTTCACCAAATATTACTTGATATCTTCGAAGGCATGCTGACACTTGTCATCCCACTTAAACTTGGCATCCTTTTTGACAAGTACTTAAAATTGTTTGCATCTTCCTGATAGGTTGGAGATGAAGCATCGTAGATACGCCAACCACCCTTGGAAAGGTCTGAGTTGAGTTAAACTTTTAGGGGGTGTCATTTCTAAGATAACTTTGATCTTTTCTGGATCAATCTCTATTCCCCGATGTTGGACAACAAAACCAAGGACCTTACTTGAAGCTACTCCTAATGCACACTTCAAAGGATTCATTTTGAGGTTGTATTATCTTAATCGTTTGAAAACTACTCTCAAGTCAAAGAGATGATCTTCTTTTCTCTACTTTTGACTACAAGATCATCAATATAGCACTCAATCCGATGATGGATCAGTTTGTTGAATATCTGAGTCATGGTCCTTGGTATGTAGCACTAACATTTTAAGGCGAAAGGCATGACCTTATAATAATAGATTTTGATCGGGGTTCAAAAAGCAGTATTTCTTTCATCCTCGTGGGCCATCTTGATTTGGTTGTAGCTATATGACCCATCCATGAAAGAGAATACTGCATGAGATGAGGCGATGTCCACCATTAATTCTGGTATAGGAAGAGGAAATTCATCTTTAGGACATGCCTTATTTATGTCCCTAAAATTGACACATATACAAATTTGACCATTCTTCTTTTAATTGGTACGACACTGGCTAACCAAGTATGGTATTTTCTTCCCTGATGAAATCAATATCGATTAGTTTCTTGACTTCAGAAATATATTGTTTGATTTCTAATCACATGCGTCTAGGAGCATGCTTGATAAGATTTTGCATTAGGATCTATTGCTACTTTATGGACTGCTACATTAGGAGATAATTCGAGCTTTTCTTTATAGCTCCATGAAAAGCAGTCCTTAAACTCAATCAATAGCCTAACTATGTCATTGGTTTCTTCTTCATTCATCAACGAACTGATGTATGTCAGGCGAGAATTTTCTTCTATCTTGAGATTAATTTCTTTAAAATTGTCAATTATTGAATGGATCTCCTCTTCAAATTCTGGTGGTGCATCTTTGATTTGGAGATCATCTAGATCATTTGAAGGTTTTTTTTTAAAATTTTTTTTAATTTTTAATTTTTTTAGGGAACCCCATATAGGGGAATTTTATTGCTCAAATGAAAAGGGTTATAAGATCCTTAAAGAGGGGTTAAACTCTAAGTCACCGCTCAAAGAGCTACAATCAATCTAAAGAGTAAAACCCCTATCTAAGTACAAAACTCACACAACAAAAGCAAATACAATACCCAATTACAAAGAAACAAACCTATGCACACAGCAATGTCCGCCACCATCATAATGAGAAGAGTAGAAGAGCTTCTGATCCAACGAAAATTGTCTGCTGGAACTTGCATTAAGAGAAGAAATCTGCAAACCATCTTGGATACCAGTTAGTACTCGTAAAAAAGAAAATAATTATACTGGGAAACCATAAGATAGAGAAAAAGGTGCAACAAAAAATCCGACTAATTTGGGGTCGCCACATACATTTGCATCCCACCGGGGTACCACACATACTACCATCCAAATTAATTTCAAACAACCAAACCTGAGACGATTGTCCATCCAAGTAAAATTATAAAGCTCAACAACATGATATATCACTATAGAAAAATTATTGCTATCCACCAATCACCTTTCAACTCAACCATCAATTATAGAGCATAATAGAATTAAGAAAAAAGAAAGGAGAGATAAAAATAAACTGCCGATAATCACCATATAACAAAACTAGGATAAGCATATAGAAATCTCCGATGAATATTAAATTTGTAATTTTATCATCAACCCACTTATCCGAAAAAGCAACATGCAGCCAACTGCTTGAAATTCCCTATCCAAAGGGAAATGAAAAAAATACCAAAAAGCCATGTAAGTCCAACCTCTAACAATAAATAAACCCACTAATCCACCCAATCCATATGAACATAACCCAAATAGCCAAATAAATTGAAGAAACACATTTAAGCTAAATACTACCCACATCAAGCCTCAAATTCCCAATCCAAAGGGAAACATCAACCAAAGAAACATATAATGCCAACCTTTATCAAAAAAACCCCACCACTCAACCCAAAACCATATAAGAAATGAGAGATCAAGATTCACCCAAAATTCCGGACAAAAGAAACAACCCATTCTCGCGTAGAATAATGCAACAACCACAACATCACCGTGTAACAAAATGATATCCAACTTCCAGCATAATTCAAAATGATAGGAGATAAATTTTTCCCCGCAGACTAGGTAACCAAAAGAACCTGAAAATCCAGTCTAAATCGTGGGATGCTATAGCAGTTAGTTATATCAGCCAAAAGAGTATTAGGAAGCACTCTAACGGAATGGTGGTAACAAAGGCACACCAAGGATGATGAAAAATCCCTCCCCAACCATCAAAAAAATTCTCCCTACAACATCCTGAGACAAGCCCCTCAAAACTCAAAAATAAACTGAGTGGATCCAGCACCATAAGAATGAATAGAAGATGGAAAATCTCCACCAATTAGCATGATATCCAACTACCAAACATAAAAGCTTACATTTTTCTAACATAAGGTAGACCAATTCTATCTAAATTTAAAAATCCCCTTAATAAAGGGGGACTATTATCATAAAAAAATATCTTAACCATAGAGGACTTTGCACCTAGATTAGCCATAAAATCTGCACAAGAATTCCCTTCTCGATAAATATGAGAGATGTGATAATCAAGAGAAGAAGAGCCTTCTAGAGTATGAGAGAGAACATTACCATGAGCTCAAAGTTTAATAAATTCAGGAGAAGAAAGCATCAGTTTCAAACAAGATTTTTTTAAAGCCTTTCTGAATGCATAGTAATATCCCATAGTGAAGGACATAAAGTTCAATAAAAAGAATAAAATAGGGTCTTAAAGGAATAGCAAAAGCGAATCATCTTACCTCTAAAATCCTTAAGATACCCCACACCCATAGAACCCGTTATCAATAGAACCATCCATATTAACCTTAATAGTATGGTTTTGAGGTTTAGTCCAATAAATAGTCTTACAGATATAATCAAATTCAATAGACGGTAGAAGAGTCCCAAACTCGATGGATGAAGAAGTTTAGCTTTGTAAAGGGAGGAAATTTTACCTTTAGCTTTAGCAATGATGTGGTAAAAATTCATGGGAATGTCATTATGTTTAGCGTCATTTCTTTCCATTCAAATACATTTAATAGAATAAGAAGTGATTTATCATGAATTCCGCCATCAAAAAATATGATCCAAAGTTTCTATGTGAAAGCAACATTGACACTTAGGGGAGGTGAAATCCTTTTTTTTTTGGAGAATGGTATCCATAGAATGTAATGTTTAAGAATACCATGAGAACCAAAAAATGAAGTAGAAATAGCATTAATCTAGATTTTGGAAAATATTGGTGAGTCTTGATTGTTAGATCTAATAGTTTGCCACGCATCCTTAAAAATAAAGTCTTCAGTAGCAGACTTGTTGAATAGAATGTGATCCATTTTATTGGTTGTAGGGGTGATTTTTAGGATTTTGTTGATGATAGTATTAGGGACATAGGCACCTAGTTGAGCTATATTCCAAGAATTCTGAGTAATGAAATAACTTTTTGATCCTTTCATCGAATGGGTGTTTAGTAAGGCATCTATAGAATCACCCAACCAATTATCTTGCCAAAAAAATTAATGAACTGGAATTAACACCCCAAGTTATAAGCTCTTAGCTTCCTACTTAATGTTATTCTTTCCACTGTGGGAGTCTCCCATTTTGAAGTCGCAAATTAGGGGATGGTTACCCTTACAATATTTAGCAAGGATAAAATTTGACCATAGGCTATGATTACTTCGAAGGTTCCACCACATTTTATAGGGCAAGCATTTGATGGAATCTTATAAAGTTTTATAACCCAGGCCACCTTCATTCAAAGGGCCACAACACTTGTACCAGCTAGCTCAGAGCATTTTTTTAGATGATGAGTTTGAGCCCCAGAAGAATTTATTGAAAAGTCGATTAATTTTATTAATAATAGCTGGTAGGGACAATAGTGGAAAGTGATTGAAGGGTAAGGAGCAGAATACTTTTAATAAGGACTAATCTCCAAAAGAAAGAAGGTGGAACTCATAGGAGGAGATTTTCTTATAGATTTTTTGAATTACTTCATCAAAAAGGAAAGATCTTTTAGCACCATGATATAAAGGTGTACCCAGGTATTTGATAGGGAGAGTATAATGGGAAAAGCCCGTGATATTATTAATCTTAGGGATAGGGATCAAGTTACTAGCAATGAAGCCACTTTTGTTAGGATTAATATTAAGTCCACTCTCCCTCCCAAAATGAATAAGAAATTTATATAATTTCTTAATGTAATGGGTAGACCCATTGCAGAAGATAATGAAATCATCTGCAAAGCAAATGTGAGAAATAGGAAAACCACCCCTTGTCTTATAGCACATGTTGGCCATTTTGAGAAACATAAATTTAAGATTTTGAGAAAGATATTCCACTGCAATAATGAAAAGTGCTAGATAAAGGGGGTCCCCCTGCCTGATACCATGCGATGAAGAAAATAAGCCATGCATCTTGCCGTTAATAAGTAAAGAAAACCCAAAATTTTCAATATCATTTTTTATTAAATTAATGAATGAATCGGAGAAGTCGAATAAAGATAAAATTTTGTAGATGAATGACCAACTAATGTTATCATAGGCTTTAGATATGTCTAACTTAAGGACAAGGTTCCCACCTCAAACTTTAGTGTTTAGATCGTGGACAATTTCTTGAGCCAATAATACATTATCAGAAATAGAATGACCTTTAACAAAGCCAGTTTGATTAGGAGAAATGATTTTGGGAAGTAGCATACCTAATCTTTTGGTTAGGATCTTCAATATGAGCTTATTGAAAAAAGTTCAAAGACTTATGGGCCTAAATTGATTCCAATGTTGGGATTTTGATTTTAGGAATTAGTACAATGGAAGTACTAGAGAAGAATTTGGGAGGGTGGTCCTCTAAAAAAATCAAGAACCACTTTAACCACATCATCTTGGATAATATTCCAACATTTTGAAAAAGAGAGAGTGAATCCATCGTACAACCACGAATCAATTCTACTGGGTCGATGCAATTTTGCTTGGAGGGTAAGGATGTAAGCATTGTGTTGTCATCTTTAGTGATGATTTTGGGGATAACCTTAGGACTTGCCAATTCCTCATACATCACATGATTATTAAGCATGTTATTGAAGTAAGAAACACCCGAATCAGCAAGTTCATTTTCATCAGAAATCCAACTATTATCAGGATTTTTAATTTTCTTAATGCGATTTAAGGCCTTTCTCTTATTGAATAATGCATAAAAAAATTTGGTGTTCCTATCTCTCTCCGATAGTTTTTTAGAAGAAGCCTTTTGCATCCAGTAAGTTTCCTCCATATCTTGATAGTTGGTTAATTTATCTTTGGCTTGGTTTAATAAAATAATTTTAGAAGTATCCAGGATAACCTCTTCCTCTAACGATATGTCCTCTTGCTCTAATTCTTTTAAGTTAGTGAAAATGTTTTTGAAGCAGTTTTTGTTCCACCATTTGAGCAACTGTTTAAGCCTTTTTAATTTCAGCCAAAGTCTCTTCATCCCCTAAACAGAATCATCAAGATAAAGAGGGTCTCCCCAATTATTAGCCACCACCTCCACAAATCTGGTATCCAGCAACCACATATTTTGAAAATGAAAAGGAGTACAGAGGGATGGGGACTCCGTATTAACCTTAACAGAAATAAGCAAAGGAGAGTGATCGGATAGGGTTCTACTAAGATGTTCAACCAATGTATTCAAAAGGAGTTTATCCATAGATCATTAAACAGGATCCTATCAAGTCTTTGCCGCATTCTGTGGTTGTTCTAGGTGAATTGGGAGCCACTGAAGCCCATATCAGTCAAGTGATAATCAAGAGCCATATTATTAAATTCCTCCATAGATAAAGGGCTAGGAGGATTTCCACCCCTTCGTTCTGCCGAGGAAGCAATAATATTAAAATCCCCACCTACAAACTAGGGAGCATTAATCGAGGTCGAGAAATTAATCAGATCATCCCACAGGTTCCTTCTACCATACCTATTGCCTGAAGCATAGATAAAAGATCCAAAGCAGGACCAATTGCCATAGGAGATTTTAGTATTCATGACCTGGTGAAGGTCATGAATAATATGGAATGCAAAAGGATTTTTCCAAAAGATCCAAATTTTATTACTTGAGTTCATGAAAAAACTACTAAAGCCAATCATTCTAGCAATAGATTGGATGTTGGAAAGAAGGATAAAGGGTTCCAAAATTGCCAGAAAAGAAATGTTATGAATGCAACTAAATTGCTAAGTTTATTATGAGAACAGTGGGAGCCTATCCTCTCTGCATTCCAAATCAAGAAAGAGACCATTACTTAGACGAAGAGCGATCTAGTAATTCTAGCATAGATAGGAGAGTTAAATTTATGTGATTTGTTTTTCCTTTTGAGATAATATGAAAATCATTTTCCAAATCAACAACCTCACCATCCATGAAATAAATCATGTTTGAAAGCAATAATTAATAAAAAAAGAACAAAAATATGATTCAATTCATCAAATCTTCTCTTCTTTCAAAGCGTTGTTTCCTTGTCTTGCGAATGAGCCAGAACACAAACCCCTAGATGGGGTGGAAGTTATCTCTAACACGCACCTCCTCCAAACCAACCTTATCATTCAACCAATAGGCTATTGGAGATGACATTGCAATATAATTAGCATTATTAAGAGAAATAGTAACAAGAGGAGATCCTGAATCGAAATTGGAAACATTAATATCACTATTTTGGATTTGAGACTTTGATCCACCATGAGGAAATTGATCCTTCATTAGATTTGAATGAGGGATTGTAGCTTGGGATCTTTATGCCTAAGAGTTTGAGTTATTTGGGTGGCCATCTCCTTTGATGTTTCATTTAAAATGTCCTTAGTACCAAGAGTAGATTTGGAGACCAAAGAATTTTTATTTTAAATGTAGATGAGCTAAAAAACACTCAGCAAAGCCATGTCCATGAATTTTGCAATGTGAACATAATATAGGAAAATTTTTAAATTCTACTTTTTGCAAATATCCATATTTTTCTGATCCTATCTAAATTTCCTTAGGATATTTTTTAGTAATATCCACTTCCACAAGAACACGGGCAAAGGGTCTAGAGCTAAAGCGGGCTTGATCCAATTGGAGAGGTCGAAAAGCCACACGCATATATGAATTGGGTTAAAGAAATGCACACAAGGTTAGGGATAGACAACCAAACTGAACAATAGGAGATTCCATTTCAAAGTCCATTTGGTAGTTGAAACATAATAAGAACGCCTTGCAAAAAACACGAGTAATCCAAATCATTAGCCAATTGAATCAAAACATGATTAATCACCAAACCCACCAAAACACTGCTAATTTTAGCAAATGAAAAAAACTTCAGATATTCTCCATAGACGAGCGACGAAGAGAAAATTTACCAACCTAAGAAACTCATAAGGCTTAGCCAATTATTCCACCACAACATCAGAACACTAACAGCAGGTACACCCCAAAATGTAGTAGAAATGAAATCAAAAGACTCACTGGCATTATTCACTTTACCAGCAAGCACATCCCTAAATGATTTAGAAGCTATGATAGGATTAGTACCAATTTTCCTTGCCGAATCCTTATCTGCCATACAAGACAGGGGATCAATGGCCACAAATTGAATCCATAGTTAAACGTATATACCAAGAGCAAGATAGATATGATATGAAAATGAGCCAAATCACGAGGAGGGCGAAAAAAGTCGATAGCAGAAGAAGTAAGAGAAAGGAGAAGAAGAGAAACCCTCCGAGAAAAGTAATGGATGAGATAATGGTAGAGATCTGCAAGAGGGATGGCTAGGGCACTCGAAAGGGAGAACATCATTTTATTAATAATAAATATAAAACACAATGGGAGAGCTCCAAATTGATCATTTGAAGGTTCTAAACACACATTCTCATAAGATACAGATGATTGGTAACAATTAAGTAGTAATTGTCATCATTATTGGGCCCACTATAGAATCCTAGTCGATCTTGATTGTGCATCCACTGCTATTTTCCATAGCTTTTTAAAGTATTATTAGACCATGTATAAGGAATCAAACCTTTCTAAGATTAAGAACACAAAGTACCAATTAAAAGCCAATTCTATTAATTTTTATATGTATTATTCTCAAGTTCTATATCAACTTGGACTTGAGGGATGATGATCCTAATATGAATCTCTTTGGCTTCACATCTCTAGAAGACTTGGGGCTTCCTTAACTACTAAATCTTCTACTTCTTGAGATAAAAGTTAAGTTAGAGCTAAGGTACCCAACAATTGTCTAATAGAGTCACATTAATTTGAATACATTTGCTTTGTATGGAGGCCTGTCCTTTGTGAGTGTTACCTCCAATGAAACCCTCAGAGAGGTTGGGTATACTAATTATGTGAGACTCATCCTTTGAGCTAGATTCCAAGTCTATGTGAATATTAGGGGTACTCTGTGGAACATAACCTATTGCCGGCTACCAACAGGGGTCTTCCACCTCTAGAACTACCTCTATTTCTACCTCGCCTCACTGGTGGAGGTGAGTCATCTATCCATATGTCTATATAATGTAATGAACTATGGGTGAATGTGATATGTAACTCTACTTCTTCCTTAATGTCCTTTTCTTGTTCACATGAACTTTCATTTTTTTTCTCTTCCTTTTTCTTTTTCTTCTTTCTCAATTTCTTTTGCATTTAGATTTTGACCAAGTTCATGAGAAAATGTATTTTGAAAAAGATAGTAGGTCGCATCCTCATATATCTCTTTGACTAAAATAGCTTTTCATCACTTTTGGCATAATATTCAATTCCATCTTTTGAACTTGATGCATTGGAGAGGGAGGATGGAATCATCTTATTTTGATGTATCCAAGGCCTACTGAGCAAAGCAGTGAACGAAGCATTTGAATCAATTATGTAGAATTTTGCTTCAGTCTTCCATTCACCTATCTCCAAAGGTAACACCATGGAACCTAAAGCCCTCTCACCTTGTTCATTGAATCCTCTCAACATCATCTGATCTCCTCGGAGTGTGGAGATATCGATCCTCAAATAGGCAAGGGTCTTTAGACTCATAATGTTCATCGATGCACTTGGATCAACAAGAACCCGGAGAGTTTGAATGCTTCAATGTAGAGGGGACGGTTGTGCTCCATGTCCCCAAGAAGAAGGTCTTCATTTATGAAAGTGATTCCCTAGGCTTCTCTTAAATAATGTGCCTCCTCTTTAATAGCGATTAATTGAGCTAAACATATTTTAGGATCAAGAAGAGCCTTGATTAGCGATTCCCTCATTTCTTTGGATAAGAGGGCATCTATGCTTAACTTAGATGGAAACTTTCTTGGTGAGAGGATATCCAAGGGTGGAGCATCTTGTGGAGGGGCTTCTCGATCATTTGAACCAATGACTTGTTTTCCTCTATCTTGAGGTGATGCCCTAGGAGGTAGAACCTTGACACTACGGAGCTTGACTTCGGTGATCTCTTGGCAAGTTAGTGGGATTGTACCGCTCATGAGCTCATAGCCCTATGGGACCCAGAATAAGATGATTCCAAGTCTATCTTAAGAGGTGAACCCATATTATTCAAAGAAAAGTCCAACTCAATTAAAAGAGGAAGATCAGAGTTGTTATAATTGTTGTTTATACTTGAAGAGTTTTCAATAAGAGTAGAGTATAAAACCCATCAGAAGAAACACATATATAATTCAAACTAGCTTTGTTCCATGATTTCTTAGATTTGGAAGGAGGTACATAGAAGTTAAGTAAAGTAAGTGGGGTGAGGATTTGATGCCCTCATCTACCGATCTAAGATGTCTACTATAGGAAGAGCTAGAAGTAGATATGCTAAAGTAGTAGTAACTATGGGTGGAGGCTAGGCTCGATCAGTGGTTGCTTTCTGCTATCTATCTCAGGGTGGCATAGGCTGCTGCTGAGCTCCTACCTTCCCTAAGTTTTCTTGAACAACTTGTAAACCTTCCTTGTTGTTGGAGGTTGAGTGAGGCACTTGTAGGAAAGTTTCTTAATTTTGAAAATAATTTTCTTAGAGGTTCGAGATAATGAGATATCCCAACTTTCTTTGATTTTGGAAGGATCACAGGTATCCCTAAGGATTAACCTAATGGAACTGGATGGTTATTCCACAAGGTATTCCTTTGAGATAGCTATGGTGTCTACCTTGAAGCTATGCTCAAGCTAGTCCTTGAATGTAAAGCAATCCTCTAGAACATGACCTAGCATTTGGTAGTAGGGGAAAAAGTTAGGATCATTGCTCTTGCCCACTTCCTCCAACCTTCTAGGTTTGGGTAAAAAAAATCGGGGTTTCTTTAAGGATTCTTAAAGATTTTCCTGATTACCTCCTTTTTAAATGAATATAGTTTGTTTAATTTATCCATAAGAGTAGGTGGATCGTTGCTACCTGGCGGCAGGTATGTGTACCATAGCTGCTATGGATATGGCTAAGGAGGAGGCAGCGTAGGCTGTGGAGGTTACTGTGATAGCCGGTAGGATGTCCTCGGTAGTGGTAGAGGAGGTGGAAGTGATGGCTGTGGAGCACGAGGTCTCTTGCTCTCGTCATTTGCTTCCCTTGTCTACTATTATCACTGCCCCTGGATTCTTCTCATAAGCTTTCTACGGCTTTGACTTTATTGATTGACCTAAAAAAGGTAACTGTTTGGCTTCTCCTTGTAAGCTAGCTGCCTTGTTGATTAGCTTCTCAAATGTTTTCATAGTGAAACCTTTGAGCATGAAGGTGACCGGGCCATGGATATTCATAAGAAGAATTTCAATGGTATCTTTCAGATTCTGGTTAACATTTCATACTCATTATAAGAATATAATCAATGAGGGACTCACCATGGCATTATTGAGCCACAACGAGATCGCTTACAGTCACACTTTGCTGAGCTCTAACAAATCTCTTAATGAAGAGTTACTCCAACTAAGCAAAGTCTTCTTGAGTGTTGGGGAGTTCAATACCAATCAAAGGCTATGCTTGCTAAGCTCTTGATAAAAATTGAATAGGAGAGAATCACGCCATTTGCAACAAGGCCTTAAAATCGCTATGTCTTTGCCTTGGGTTCTCACATCAAAGCTTTTGGAAGAAGGTGGCACAAAACCCTTAGGATATTAGATGGCCTCTCATTCCTCTTGGGAGGGTCTACCTTTTAGAACCAATGATCCTCTTCGGGCTTGAGCCAATGCTTCTCTCACCTACTGCTCAACCATGGTTTTGATTTCCTTTTCCTGTACAGTGGTACTATCCACTACCTTCCTATACAAGCTAGTGTTGCCCTACTTTACTGGAGGTAAAGTCTTGGCTAGATCCAAGACATGCAACAACTCTGGCTAGTCTCTACTATAGTAGGATGAACTACCGGTGCTTGGTTCTGAAGTGCTAAAATAGCTGCTAGCAAATCCTCAAGCTTCTTCCCCATTCTATATATTTGTTCATCCTTTTGCTTTAGCTACTGAAGGAGGTGTTAGGTCGAGTGGGCTATGTCATCCTGCTCAACCACATCACCTTCCAAAGTCTGTTGATCATGGAGGAGAGAACCCCTGGTGTCTACCATGTGTACTCCCGAATCCTCTAATAGATCATCTTTGTTAGGATCAAAACTGACCTTTTCATCCTCTAAATCAGACCAGACATATCATAAGATTTCCTTCTTCTCCACTAGATACTGTGCCACAATGTCATCTAGGGATCGATCAAACTAAATAGGTACAAAAGATCGAGGCTGACCGGTAGTAGGATCACTTTCATGAATAGAAATGCATCTGACCTCTGCTATTGCTAGAGAGCTAACCCTATGAGGGCTACCCTCTCTAGAAGAAAGATACTTCTAGCTATCACTGGATTTGGATGGAGTGGTACTCCTAGGAGGATCTATAGCCATGGGGGCAACTGAACTATCTCTTTCTCCTCTCTAATGCAATCTCTATAGGCTACTATGGTGGTGGCGGTGATGGGATGACTATGATACTCCAAGGTAGCCATTCCTTCCTCACCATAACTGGGGTAGAAGGTTGAGAAGGATAGCTCGGTGTTGCCACAGTAGGTGGTGTAGATGGAACATGATCTCTTGGTTATAGCCGGATCACCAGTGGGGTCCTCTTCTCCCTGGATGCGGCCTTCATTAGGATTTTGTGGAATAGTAGATGATGGAACAATGGGGAGGCATGAGTGGGTAGAGTGGTGTGGTGGAGGCACCACTGACTATCTCAGAACAGGAGCTCTCCTTCTATGATGGGTAGTCCTTGTCTAAGATCTTGTGATGATCGACGGGTAGTGCATCGGAAAGTCCACAAGTGTAGAGGCTGGGTTGTACCAGCTCCTCGCTAGTAACATGAATGTACAACCTCCCCGGCCCTCTCCCGATCTACCTACCACACTATGGGGGATAATCAAATCAAATTGAGCCGGACTCGATCATCATAAGCTCACCAACTCGATGAAGACCTCAAGTTGGCATGACCTCCTCCTCTCACATAGGGGCACAAAGCGGTGGAGGTGAAGCTGAAATCCTCCTAACATCCTTCTATCAGATCCAGAGAGGGGGTGAAACCTATTATCTGTAATGAGAGGAGACACTATCCTAGGTGACTCCTCCACGACAGTCTGAGAAATTGCCTCCAATTCCCTGGCTATACGAGTGTGATACCGCTTGATCATGCAGTTTTTATTTCTATACTGAGTCTTGGTAGGTCGAGCAGTATGGGAACTAGACCCAATCTTGAAGGCAGAGGAAATAATCCCTGGAATCAGGGGAGCCTTCCCCTTGGAAGGTGCCAAGGATTGGGTGCTAGCCCTAACTGGGGTAGCAAGGGG
This sequence comes from Cymbidium sinense, assembly GCA_021442155.1. Taxonomy (NCBI): domain Eukaryota; kingdom Viridiplantae; phylum Streptophyta; class Magnoliopsida; order Asparagales; family Orchidaceae; genus Cymbidium; species Cymbidium sinense. The sequence continues at coordinate 54,626,369 of CM038219.1, forward strand.
AATAGTAGGGAACACTAGCACTTGCATTGCTACTACTATGAGAAGTGCCACGGCCTTCCTCTTTAGCGAAGGGAACTCTGAATCAGATGGTAACTCAACCTAGATGACCAGCTTCTGCCTAGTCACCATGCTCCTACTGGCTGTGGTGAGGGTTCTCCCCTCACATGTGATCCTAGCCCCCTTAAAGCCTCGACTAAAGTGGATGAGGTGGGCATAGTCAGATTATGGGTGGCTGGCCTGATTCAAGGCCAAATCCATCCCATGAGAAAAATGTGAAGACATATTTATGTGTTTCCATTGAACTGAATTGATTGAACTGAAACTGACTAAAAACTGATTGAAAGTCTGCAATGTTGAAAAACAAGTTTGAATCAGATTTCTGTTTTATTAATTTTTGAATTTTGATTTAGAATTTGGACCCACACTCAACAACTTGAAAGTGTTAAGTGGGGCTTAAATGAATTTAGAAGAGAGATTTTGGAATTGATTGGAAAGGATATTTTTGAATGTAGAATCCATTTTCAACAAATTTGTGTATGTTGAAAATGGGTTCAAATATTTTTGAAGATATTGATGCTTCCATATGTTCATATTTGAATTTGATTTTTGTGTTTGATGACCCTTCATTTAACAAATTTGAGTATGTTAAAGTAAAGGGTCAATTGATTTTGTTTTGATTTTAAGATTTTTGGAATTTACTCACTTAGCAAATTTAAGTATGCTAGGTGAGGTGTTTGAAAACTATTTCTTTCTTTTGTTTGCTTGTTTTTGAATCATGTGTTAATTTGAAAATGGAATCTTCACTTATGAAATTTGAGTATGCTAAATGAATAATCCAAGTGTTTGGTTGTTTTTTGAAAAGAGGATTTTTACTTAGCAAATCTAGGTATGCTAAATAAAGGATCCATGTGTTTTGTGTTTTGATGAATTTAAAAGGTGGATTCTTATCAAATTTAGGTATGCTAAGGAAATTCAAATGTGTTTCATGTTTTGATGATTTTGAAAAGAGGATTCTTAGAAAACTTAGGTATGCTAAATAAATCCAAATGTGTTTAATATTTTTGTGATTTTGCTATTGAAAAGTGGATCTTCACTTAGAAAATTTGAGTATGCTAAATGAAAGACCCAAATGTTTTTTGAATTTTTGATTTTTGATTTTGAAAAGTGGATCTTCACTTAGCAAATTCGAGTATGCTAGATGAAAGATCCAAATGTATTTCAATTTTATGGTTTTGATTTTGAAAAGTGGATCGTCACTTAGAAAATTTGGGTATGCTAAATGACAGATCCAAATGTTGTTTTGAATTTTTGAAAAGATGGTTATTGATTTTGTTTTAAAAATGAAATCTTCATTAAATAAATTGAATGAGGATGTTCATTTGTACTTTTTGAAAATATGATTGTTGATTTTGATTTTTCAAAATGATTATTGATTTTAACTTTGACAATGATGATTGTTTTTATTTTTGTTGAAAATGAAATCTTCATCCAACAAGTTGAATGAAGATGTTCATGATTGTTAATCTTGATTTTTGAAGAATGATTGTTGGTTTTTATTTTGTTGAAAATAAATATTAATTAAAATAAATTGAGTGAAGATGTTCATTTGTGCTTTTAAAAAATATGATTGTTGATTTTATTTTGGAAAGTGAAATCCTCATTCAGTAAATTGAATGAGGAAGTTCACTTGTGCTTTTTGAAAAGGATGTTTATGAATTTTATTTTTGAAAATGAAATCTTCATCAAAATGAATTGAGTGAAGATGTTCATTTGTGCTTTTGGAAAATATGATTGTTGATTTTAATTTTGGAAAGATCCTACATATATTAATCAAGAGGATTGTTATATGAGGGTGATTTATGAAATTTTTTGTGCAAAACATTTTATTATGTGTATTTTGAAAAAGTGTTTCTTGGAAATTGATGTTTTTATAAAGGATTTATTTCTATTTATTTTTTGGAATGAACCTTACCTTACCATTGAAATGGTAAAAAGGATGTCTTTAGTTATTTCTTTTTTTCATTAAATTTTATTTTCACCAATTGCGGAACCCAATAGGGGTTTTGAGACCTACACCGAGTGAGGTCCTAAAACCTAAAGAATGTTGGCTAGCTTAGCTTAAGGATAAAATAAAGTAAGTGCCAACGAAAAAGAAGGATAGTCTTGGGTTTATATGAAATACAAACCCACTATCGATACTTGGAGACAATGATCATTTACCAAAGATGGAGAGAGGAACCTTTCCCAGGAGTCGCCAGAAAAATTTATGGTAAATAATATATCTCTACCTTCATCTAATCCCTTTTTGAAAAAGAGAGGTAAATGAAAATAGAAATATATTACACCTTTGTTAGGACACCACATAGATCCGCAGATGTTCTTATTAGGGTGATCGAGTACGACATTGAGGAAATGTGTACTATCTCGAAAGGTAGAAGTCACCACCCTACAATAGACCTAATCACCTGAATAAGGACTCCTAAGGACTATGGGACTTTGGAATGTACCAGAGATTCTTCCCCTACTTTATATGGAAAAGTAAAGTAGGGTTTATTTTAAATCAGGTTCGTTAAGTTCCCCATGGAGGCAAGCCCCCATAGTTAATTACATCCTAAAAGTAGGATTCTTTAGGAATAATCTCAATTAAGGTAAATGATCGTTGTCTTCAAAGATTTTAGAGATAGGACTATCAATCAATTGGTTTATTTTTAGAAGATCAAGTGGGATTGATCAAGAGGAGGGAGTTATTATAGAAGCCAAAGGAAGATAAGTAGGAGATGCTTATGCTACTAGGAAGCCTAGTAAGCTTCCCAAACTATCCTATATTTGGGCTTTATATTTTTAAAGTTTGAAGGGAATTATTTGTTTTGAGTTGAATTTTCTTAGAAATATAGGGCTTATAATTCCATGACACAAGATTGTTGAAATGCCTAAGAGGAGAGGATTTTGCTAGCCCAGGAAGTAGCAACCTCTGAACCTAAATCTTGGGAGCTTTGACGAGGGCCAAAGAACTACCTAAATCTAAGGAGAAAATGAGTATTTGGTTTACCTCCACAAGAGAGGATAAACCACCCAACTATTGGACTTACAACCGCCTGGGGGTGGCTGCCAACTAACTCCTCATACAGTTTTAAATTCATATAGGCAAGTCATATGCTTTTGCAAGATAGCTATGCTGTTATTTATTTAAAAAGAGACTAAGTCCTTAAATACACTCAGACTAAATCATGTAGGGCATGATTTAATGACTGAAATCTAATGCAAATTTTGTTATATTTTATTTTTATTTTTGGACAATTCATTTGACACAGGCTTATAGGATTCATATGCCTAATGCATGAGAAATGGGATTATGAGCCAAAATTAGCTAGAAAGGAGGTGTATTTCCACCATGGCTCTCAAAGGTCAAGCCAAGTTCCCTAGCATGGGTGGAAGCCCTCCAAATCAAGAGTGAAATAATATGCTTTTTATGCATGATATGAGAAAGAAAGTACAACATCCACCTAAGGGGTTGCTAATTATTTTATCTTGATTTTATAACCTAGGAATTAAGAGAGGTTATGAGTTGTTAATTTTTAGTTTTGAGTTGATTAATTGGATAGAAAATTTATTTTTCTAAGAGCCTAGTCGTCATCCAGGCCATACATCAAAGCAAGGAAAAAACTAGAAAAATATGCCATATTAATGCACAAGCTAAACTGACACCAATCAATTTATAAAGCTAGCACAAAAGAATAAGAGGTCAAGTGTGGTCGAGCTCCACTGTACAAACCCAAAAACAAATTGGGTAGCCAAGTTCTACCCTTATACAACCGGGATTACAAATGAAGTAATTACAATCAAAAGATAATTCATGTTATGAGGGGGTCTTCATTCTTGATTTCTTCATTTCTTCTTTCTTCTTTCGCCTTTCTTTTGGTTGGTTGGAATGTGGATACTCCAAAGGCTTCACATGGTACCTAAGTCATAGTCTTATTATCAATGTTTATTCTAATCCCCCATAATATTCATTCCAAATCCTAATTTACAAAATTACATGAAATAGGGAAAGGAAAATCTAACTAAAACCTGTAAATTGGACTTAACACCACAATTCCAAGCATGTATATGAATAAATAGGATTTAACACCCCACACATGGGTAACTAAGTCCACTTGGCCTATTTTGGATTATCTTTAGGGGTATAAGTAACCTGCACAACAAAAGTATTTATATTTTTATTACAGCGCCCCTTAAGAACAATCCCCTGCAGAAGACAATGGTTAGACTAAGATTGCCCTACCATTCAATCTATGCCTATACACTCAAACATCTAGACTAAAACATCACATCACAAAATAGAAGAAAACATCAAACCATACACCGCCCTAACATAGACTATAAATGGTGACTTAGACTAATGTGTGTGCTATTTAAGGTTTGTGTGGTATGCTTAGTTAGGCTTTAAGGTTATAATTTTCTAAGTATGAAAGGTTCAACTTAGAGCGTGGTTTCATTTAAGTGGTTTAGTTGATTTTGTTAAGTTTTATTTCATGATTTATTTTGGTTTGAGTGAACCTATAGGTAATTACTAAGTGTTGTAAAGAGAGGAAAAAGAGAAGAGAACTTCTCTTTCCTCCCTACCTTGAGTAATTTATAAGGTAGATTCATTAATGATTCTTATTTAGTGAATATTTTATTATGCATTTTAATTAATCCTAAGTTTATATTTTTCTTAAACAAACCTATTCAAAAAGATATGCATTTTAAGATTAAGTAAAGTGAATTACTATCACAAAATACACGACACTTTATTTCTTTCCAACATGTGTAACATGCATATGGATGAGCCTTAAGAATATTTATACATGCAAATGAAAATGTTAGCACACCTTAATGATAGATGCTAAGATGTGTTGCTTAAGGAGATTTGGATGTTTTTATGATGCATGATTTTTTTAGGCAGAAAAAGAGAGAGATTCTTTTATCCATTATTCATATGCACATTTACATGTATGAAAGACATAAGTGAGTACGGTGCCATTATTTTCTACACCAGGGGTGTAAGGTACAAGACCTATTTGGGGCTACTTAAAGCCTCGAAACCCTGAGGTGTCTAGACTAATATACCACTTTTTTTTAAATACATGTGCATGTACAAAAAATAAATGCATGGAAAAAGAATCATGCAAAAAGTTTATGATTGTTGGTTATGCAATTTACATGTGTAAATGTGAAGGTCCCTCTTAAATGATAACATAGGAATGAATAGGGATGGATGTAAGCAAGTGTTGTGTTCTTTTCAAAGGAATTATACACTTTGCAAATCCTATTCAAAACTATGTTAAAAGAGAAGAGAAGAGAAGAAAAGTCACATAATGCACATCTTTATATTATACTCACATGCAAGCTTATAAATAATTATAAGTAGCATACCTTTCATTTGCAATATTTGATTTATAAGTTTAGAAAGTAATTATGGATTGAATAGTGATAATAGCCATTCATATTCTCACTTTAGCCAAAACATACAATTTGACATAACGGAAACATTTCATTTTAATTTGATTTTTCAAAAGACAAGAATGTATGATTTTCATATGACATACACATCTAGCATGCTAGGAAAGAATTAAAGTGATGTAAACATACATCAGTGCATCAAATTTCAAGGAGGTGGAATCGAGTATTGTGCCAAAGGAGACTTGAAGCCATTTTCAGTTAGAGAGGTCGAGATATATGAGGACGCAGTCTACTACCTTCCTGAAAAATAAAAAAGGCTATTGTCGCAAACTTGGTTAATGTTTAAAAACAAAAGAAAAATAAGAAGAAGAAAAAGAAAAAGAAAAGAAAAATGTAAAAGAAAAAGAAAAAGAAAATGAAAATGCAAGTTAGCAAAAATGAGACAATGACGAAGAAGTAGAGCTAGATGTTAGATTTCACCCACAGCTTATTCCTCCATATGGACACATGGGTAGGATGACTTGACCCCAACTAGGTAGAAGAATAGATCCGGATTAGAGGTGGAAGACCTCCTTGCGGTGGCACCATGAGTTATGTTATAGCTTGTGTACCCACTATCCACATAGACTTAGAGTCCAGTTTGAAGGATGTGTCTCATGTGGTTAGCACGCCAATCAACCACTCTTAGTGGATCCCTTTGGAGGTGAGATTCGTGCCAAATAACGATGAAGACTAGGCCTCCAAGCAAAGCATGAATGTATCCGAATCGATATTATGTAGAACTATTAGGTAGCAATTGGGAACCTTAGCTCTAACCCCACTTTCTTCGTAGAAAGTTGAGGGTTTGGTAGTTAAGAAGGCCCCCAAGTCATCCACAGATGTCAATCCAAAGAGGTTTTTGCTGGGAGCATCATCCTCAAGTCAAGAAGCTGATGTAGAACTTGAGGATGATTCATATAAAGATTTAACACAAGTGCCTTTTGATTGATATTCGCCTTATGTTCTCAATTTAACAAAGAAGGGATTAATCCCACATACTTGGTCTAAACACAGGTCTGATTACTTTGAAAGGTTATGGGACAACCAAAGAAGATATTCTCGATCAAGAATTGCCTACTATCACCAATCATTTGGAGTCTGATAGGTTCTTCTCAAATCATACTAACTCTTATGAGAAGGTATGTTTAGAAACTTCAGACGATCTAAATGAGCTTGAATTCAAAGATGCAACACCAGAATTTATAGAAGAAATCAGATCAACAATCGATGAACTAAAAGAAATCAACTTAGGAACAAAGGAAGATGCACGCAAAACACACATCTGTTCCTTATTGAATGAAGAAGAAACCAAACTTAGTTAGGCTATTGAATAAGTTTAAGGACTGCTTTGTATGAAGTTATGAAGAAATGCCAATTTATCTCTTAATGTAGTAATTCACAAACTAGCAATAGACCCTAATACTAACCCTATCAAGCAAACTCCTAGACCCATGTGATTAGACATTGAGTAGCAGGTCATTTCTAAAATCAAGAAATTGATCGATGCTAGTTTTATCTGGGAAGAAAATATCCCACCTGGTTGGCCAGTGTTATTCCAGTTAAGAAAAAGAATGTCTAAATTCACATATGCATCAATTTTAGGGATCTAAATAAGGCATGTCCTAAGGATAAATTTCCACTTCCTATACCGAGTTGATGGTAGACATTGCCTCATCTCATGTAGTATTCTGTTTCATGGATGGGTCATCTGGATACAACCAAATTAAGATAGCCCCCAAGGATAAGAAAAATGCTACTTTTCAAACCCCGATTAGGATATATTGTTATAAGGTCATGCCTTTCGACTTTAAAAATGCCGGTGCTACATACCAGCGGGCCATGTCTAGGATCTTCGACAAACTCATTCATCATCTGGTCGAATGTTATGTTGATGATCTTGTGGTTAAAACTAAAGAAAAGGAAGACCATCTCTTTGGCTTGAGAGTAATTTTTGAACGATTAAGATAATTTAATCTTAAAATGAATCCCCTGAAGTGTACATTCAGAGTAACTTCAAGGAAATTTCTTGGGTTTATTGTCTGGCATTATGGAATAGAAATTGACCCAGAGAAGATCAAGGCTATCTTAGAAATGCCACCCCCTAAAAGTCTAACTCAACTCAGATCATTTCAAGGGAGGTTGGCGTATCTGAGACGTTTCATTTCCAACATAACAGGAAGATGCCAGCCATTCTCAGCATTTATCAAAAAGGGTGTTAAGTTCAAGTGGGATGATAAGTGCTAGCATGCTTTCAAAGACATCAAGCACTACATGATGAGGCTGCTAGTTCTAGCAACCCCTATCCCGGGCAAGGCATTGATATTATATACCACTGCATTATATGACTCCCTTGGCACTTTGTTGGCTCAAACCTGCGACGAAGAGAAAGGGAATGCACTCTACTATCTCAATCATCATCAAATCCCTACTAGAGAAAACTATCCACCTATTAAAAAGCACTGCTTAGCTTTAATCTATGCATCCAAAAAGCTATGGAATTACATGATTTCTTATAAGGTGAATCTGATCTCTAGGATCAATTTATTGCAATATTTCATGACATGGCTGACACTATCCTGACAGTTGGCACGTTGGTCCATGATTTTATCACAGTTTGATATCACATTCATGCCCCTCAGTGTGGTGAAAGGACAGGCAGTAGCAGATTTCTTAATAGCTCACACACTTTCTACTGATTCCCAGCTTAATGATGACTTCCCTGATGAACAAATCATGAACTTAGGGGACACTAACATTCACCATTGGGAGATGTATTTTGATGGTGAAACTTCCTTTCAAAATGGTGAAGAACCATGATCTACTCTTCTAGGAATGGTAGGGGTAGGAATAGTCCTTCTAACTGGATTGCATTATGATGAGATTCTCATATCATCTGTCCAATCCATGCACCAACAATGAAGCTGAATATGAGGCTCTGATTGCCCGTCTAGAGTTAGCCATTACACTGTGCGTCAAGAGCATCAACATCTTCGGGGATTCTCAATTAGTTATCAACCAAATTACTATGTCTTACAAAGTTTTGAAGCCTAAGCTCCATCATTACCACAAGTATATTATGGAGTTGCTAGCCCAAATCCCAGAGGTTACCATCTACAAGATTCCTCGAGGAGAAAATATAGTAGCAGATGCATTGGCCAAGCTTGCCAAGGAGCTGATATGAGCTCCTTCTTAGTGTGGTCCCTCGCATATATATATATATATATATATATCTTCACTTGTGCATTAAGAGGAAAACCCCTACCCGTACCTTTTTCCAAGCAAACATCCTACCTTCAGGGCAGTGTAAGTAAAACTCCCTAAAGGAATCACCTAACTACTTTTGAGTTGAGATAAGTCCCCGGGTCGGCACTCTCTCAATAGTCTCCCCTAGGTTGAGTTCAACTTGTTGTGCCACCAACGAGTCACGCCGGCGGTAGTCCATGCTTTGGGAGATGAAAGTCTATCACACATTCTCTCCAGGATGACCATTGCACGCTGATGGGCAGCCTTAGGTCAGGTTTGATTTATTCGCTATCAACCGATCACCCTAGTGATTCTTTGTTTAGGAAGTTGTAAGTCAACAAGCTTTCTTCCTAACTTAACCATTGCACATTGAAAGACATCCCTTAGGTTGGTTAGCTCTACCTCATGGCCGGTACACTATCCCTTTGGATTTGTAAATCTAAGATAGGACTAGGCTGATATCAGCCCCTTGTTAGTTGATCCATCGCACACTGACATGGTCCATCTTAAAATTTAAATGAAATTGATTCTGACTATTCTTGAGTCGATATGAGTCCACAGTGGCTTTCGATCAATAGTCGTCGTAGGCCAGGTTTGATTTATTGTACTATCAACCGATCACCCCAGTGGTCCCTTGTTTAAGAGCATGTAAGTCTACTAGCTTTTTTCTTGACTTGACCATTGCACACTGAAAGGAAACCCTTAGGTCGGATAGCTCTACTTGATGGCCGATAGACTATCCCTTTGTATTTATAAATCTAAGATAGGTCTAGGCTGATATTAGCTCCTTCTTAGTGGATCCATCGCACACCGACATGGTCCATTTTGTCAAATCAATCAACCTCCCTCTAGTGGAGTCCGGTACAATCCATATATTGAACCCTTCGTATGCTCAGTGGATTTGAACTCATATCTATAGTAGATGTGCCCTTAAAATGTGAATCACATTCTCTCCCCAGTGGAGCCCTCATAAATCAAATCAAATTAAATCCCTATCCCTAGTGGAAGGTTCATGCACTCATACCTAGCAGATCTTTTCTGTCCAAATCATATCAAAATCAAACTTTTATCCTCTATGGACACTCGCAACCTGCTTACTTAGTGGAAGGTTCATGCACTCATCCCTTAGTAGATCCTTCCTTCCTCTCTTATGCCCTTGGTGTAAGTTGAGTTGCATTACACTAAGATCTTGATTCCTTCTACATCTCAGGTTTAGGAGTAGATCATCTCTGTTAGTGGTTGCAATCCTTCGGACATTGTTGATCATCTCGGCCAACACCAATATGTGCGGTGCACCTAGTAAGTTACACCACACCTATTGGGTGCCCTTTGTTGACCTCATTTTTGAAGTGAGCTCTCAACTTCATCGTAATAGATCTAGGACTCTTGTAGATACTAAGAGCTCCTTAGTCTTAAGACACTTCTAGTGATTAGGTGAACACTTTTCTTTAAGTCTAGAGACTTTGAAGGGGCAGCTATAGGAAGAGGTTATGCCTTAGGGATTTAGGAATACTTGCCCACCCTATAGCCTTAAACCTAATCCTTGCTTCCTTCTTCCAAACTAAACCTCAAATTCAAATCCAAGATCATCCCAAATCAAATGATTGAAACCCGTGATTAAATTCAAATTTCAAATCCCCTTCCTAAGCCCTTTGATTTTATCTTATGGACTTAGCCTTGGCCAAATTCAAATCAATCCCAATTCAATTGATTTTCTCAATTATCAAATTTAATCTTAAATCAAATCCCAACCCAAATTCCAAATCAAATCCAACTCCAAATGATTGAAACCCATGATTAAATTCAAACTCCAAAATCCCTTTCTAAGCCATATGAACCACCTTCACGCATTCTCTCTAGGATGACCAATGCACACTGATGGGCAGCTTTAGGTTGGGTTTGATTTATTGTGCTATCAACCGATCACCCTAGTGGTTCTTTATTTAGGAAGTTATAAGTCTACAAAATTTTTTCCTAACTTAACCATTGCACACCGAAAGACATCCCTTAGGTTGGTTAGCTCTACCTTACGGCCGGTAGACTATCCCTTTGGATTTGTAAATCTAAGATAGGACTAGGCTGATATTAGCCCCTTAGTGAATCCATCGTACACTGACAAGGTCCATCTTAAAATTTAAATGAAATTGATTCTGACTATTCTTGAGTTGATATGAGTCCACAGCAGTATTCGCTCAATAGTCATCTTAGGTCAGGTTTGATTTGTTGTCTATCAACCGATCACCCAGGTGGTCCCTTGTTTGGTTATAAATTTAGTTATATATTATAACTTTAGTTATATATACATAGGAAATGCAAGTGAATATAAATTTAGTGTATGAAATAAATTCCCTTCCTTACATTCATGTTTTGATTTGTATAAGTAAGAATGTTAGTGGGTATATTAGTTTGGACATCCTAGGTATGCACAACTTTAAGTAGCCCTAAGGAGGTTCCTACCTCATTCCCTTAGTACAAAATAATGGTGACGTACCTGCTTGATTTCATTCTTATGCATTTTAACATTAGAATTTAGAAAGAACTTTAATTCATTTACACAAAATAAATCAATCAAACCAAAAATATAATTTTTGCATGGATTTCTATTCTTGTAGTTATTTATACACCTATATGTATGTAAGGATAGAGGGTATGTTAGTCTGGACATCTCAGGCACACACGACTTTAAGTATCCTTAAGGAGGTTCCTACCTTGTTCCCTTGGTGTAGAACAATGGTGACCTACTTGCTTAAAACTTTTATACATGTGAATGTGTACTTAGCTTATGAATGAAAATCCCCTTTTTCTATTAAAATGACATACATTCATACTTTGTTTAATTGGTTGAGTTGATTAGTCATGTGACTTAAGGCTCTTTCCTTATGCTTTTGCATAAGAATTTAGATAGAGCTTTAAATCAATATGAAAAAATCATTCAACCAAATGAAATATTAATTCGAAACACATTTACTCACATTCATCATTTAAGTGTGCTGAGATACAAATTTCATGTATAGCTATGCTTAGGATTTAATCATATGTATGATATACATGATGAAAAGAAATGAACAAGCATGTGTTATGTGATAGTAATTCATTCCAACTAATCTTAAGATGCCTTTCTTACTGAATGAGTTTATTTAAAGTGAACCTAAACTTAGGACTAATTAAAACATGTAATAATTATTCACTAAAGTGAATTGATTAACTAATTTGCCTTAGATCTGACTTAAGGTAGGGGTAAAAGAGAGTGATCCTCTCTTTCTTTCTCTTCATAATACTTAGTTGTTGAGTCTAGGTCAAATGAAATAAAAGAAAATATTAAGTAAAATTTAAAAATTAATTAAACCATTTAAAGTGAAACCACCCTTCATAATTAAATATCCTTCATACTTAGAAAATCTTAACTCTAAAGCCTAGCTAGGACCTACCACACAAGCCTTAACACATACACATTAGATTATGTTAGCAATTCTAGCTTTATGTTAGGGCGATATTTGATTTGATGTATATTTTGTTTTGTGATGTAATGTTGTAGACTAAATGCTAGGGTGTATATTTCATAGACTGGATGTTAGGCCGTGATTAGCCTAATCATGTTTTATACATAAGATTATGCTTAAGGGGCGCTTAAAATAAATATAAATGCTCTCTCAATTAAGATTTATTTATATTAACCTGGTGCAATTGCCCTAGCTATGCTCTGGTGATTTCCTTTTCCCCTTGGCGGTGCTTCTTAGTCCTGTGGTTTTCTTGGCTCCTATTTCATCTCGATGGCCTTTTTTGGCTTTTGCTAGTGGTTAACATGAGCTTCTGTTGATCATGGCTATGATCTCTGCTTTCTTGGAGAAAGCTACTTCTATTGGATCAAAAGTTCCGACCCTGGGTCATGGTTCCAACCCCTCACTTCCTTCTAAATCCTTTAAAGATGTTCTTGCGGGTAAGGCCAACTGCACGGGTGAGTCACTTGATCTTATCTCTACTTCCTTTGGTTCACGATTATGTTGATTCTGGTGGAACGACTTGCAAAACCCTTTGAATTTACTTTGGTGGACAAATTTACACTGCATCATCCCACTATGGAGAATATTAGATCCTTTTTTCATAATTTGAAGCTCTCTGGTATTTTTTTTGTTAGATTGATAGACTCTCATCATATTTTGATTTAGCTTTCAAACAACTTAGATTATTCTTTGGTTTTCTCTAGACAATCATATTTTGTTTTCAACTGTCAGATGCGTTTGTTGAAATGGATGCCTTTTTTGATATTAGGGAAGAGTTTCCTATTGTTCAGATTTCTCTTCCAATTTATGTGTTCATTTCTTTAATCAATTCCTCTTGTCATGGGTGGTTTGTCTCTCTCGTGAACTAGGCGACGCTTCTACCTCCGTGCCATCTCTGTTCTGGATACTAGTTGAGTTGGATATATCTAAAAATTATCCAAAAGAAATTTGGCTAGGATCAGAGAAATAAGGATATCTGCAAAAAGTGGATTTTGAGAATTTCCCTATTTTTTATTCTCATTGTAAAATTCATGGTCATGGTATTTCAGATTTCTTTGTGGTTCATCCACACCTTAATAAAAGTTTTGCTCCTAAGCTAGATCCCTCTCTTAAGGCTCCCTTGGTTAAACTACAAAACATTGTTTTACTTGATATCTCTTTACCTGAATATAAAGGCCATTGCCTTGAGCTTCTAATTCCTCAATCTGATTTTGCTGCGGCTCTGCCAGTTCAACCGTAGGATGCCACACTAGCCAACAAGGATGATGTCCCTTCGAATGAGATTTCCCATTTGAATCATAATAATAAAGATAAGAATGTAACTAAGAATAGTTTTGCAAAACTTATGGATGCTGACCCTCTATCAAATGACTCTACTCCAACCTCTTTGCCACCTTTAGTTAAAGAAAATGTGATTCCTCAAGAAGGAATGGCTACTATGGAAAATTTGGAGAATGCTTCTACTCTTATTTTAGGTACATGTGCTTTAGCCAGCTCTAAACCTTCTTGTGCTTCTTCATCTAACTTGGAACTGATTCCTAATCTGATTTTACAACATAATAATGAATTGGAAGAAGTTGAACTACCCTGCAATGCTAAGCAATTCTCAGATAAATCTTTATCAGATGGTGATGCTGTGGATATGCCCAATAAATTTCATACAATTTTTAGAAAAAAAATAAAACTTCTAAAGCTAGACTTCCTAACTTTGCCAGAGTTACTAGATTTGACTCCTCTGCCTAAAGATAAATGGTCTCATTCCTTATCTGAAATGTGAGAGGGATTGGTACCCTCTTGTTAGGAATAGAATTAGTAATTTATTTTGCTCTCATAACATCTCCTTTTTGGCTATTTTGGAACCCTTTATTCTTCCCTCTAACATTGCCTCTGTTGCTAGAATGATTGGCTTTGGTAATTTTTTTACTAATTCGAGTAATAAAATTTGGATTTTTTGGAAGAGTCCATTTGTTTTATAAGTTATGCAAGATTTACCCCAGGTTATAAATGTTAAAATCACTTATGATAATTGGTGTTGCTTTGGGTCTTTTATCTATGCCTCTTGTAATAGGAATGGTAGAAGGCTTCTGTGGGAAGATCTTGTTAGTTTCTGTTCCTCTATGAATGCTCCTTGGTTTATGGGTGGGGACTTTAATATTATATCCTCCTCTTCTGAATGAGTTGGTGGTAATGCTCCAAACTTGTTCTCCATGGAGGAATTCAATAACATGATCCTTGATTGTCAACTTACTAATATTGGATTTACTGGATCTCACTTCACTTAGAATAAACACAGACTTTGGCAAAGATTAGATAGGGTCCTTTTTAACAATATGTGGATTAACCTTTTTCCTATTACTTCTATTGAGCATCTCAGTAGAACCCTATCAGACCATTCTCCCTTGCTGATCACTGTAAATGTTAATGCTACTAAACCCTACTCTCATATCCCATTCTGATTTCAAAATATGTGGCTTATGGATGATAGATTTATGGATGTGGTTGCTAGCAATTGGAGGGAACCTCTCCATCCTAATGATTTTATTTTTGGGATGACAAGATTGTGGTTCAAATTAAAAAGGCTTAAACAATGCCTTAATTGGTGGAACAAACATTGTTTTAAAACCTTTTTGTTAATATCAAAGAATTAAAACATGAGGTTATAACTTTAGAAGATGCTACTGTTAATGATCCATCTAAAAACTCCTTATTAACTCAAGCCAAAAATAGGTTAACATGTTTCCAAGACATGGAGGAGACCTATTGGCAAAAGCATCTATGATGGTGATCGAAATACTAAATATTTTCATGCCATGGTTAGAAAGAAAAAGGTGTTAAATCACATTAAAAAAAAATTAAAACTAATGATGATATCTGGTGTACTGATAACAAGGAGCTTACATTTCGGCATTTCTTTTACCGAGATACTAAATAAAATGTGACTTATGATGCAATTTCATTGCCTGAAGTTATTCCTAATCTCATTTCTAATGAAGATAACAATATGCTTATTTCATTTCCCTCTGAATTCAAAATTGCTAACATTTTGCAAAATATGAATATAGATTCTGTGGCTGGTCCTGATGGATTTACCACCTTATTTTTTCAAAAATGCTGGTATATATCATTAAAGAAGATTTGGTTAATGCTATTTTTGATTTTTTCAAGGGAAGTATCCTTCCAAATATTTTGCTAGCACTTCCATTGTCTTAATCCCTAGAATAGAAAATTTTGAACTTTGGAGTCATTTTAGGCCAATTAGCCTCTGTTCCTTTTTTTTTAATAAACTCATCTCTAAGATTCTAGCTAAAAGATTAAGTATTCTACTTCCAAAAATTATCTCCCCTAACCAAACAGGCTTTGTTAAAGGGCATTCTATTTCTGATAATGTTCTTTTAGCTCAAGAGATGATCCATGATTTAAATGCCAAATTTTGTAGTGGTAGCCTGATCTTTAAGTTGGACATTTCCAAAGCTTATGATAACATTGGTTGGGTTTCCTATATAAAATTTTGGCTTTATTTGGATTTTCAAGTCAATTTATTACTTTAATTAAGAATGGTATTGAGAATTCTTGGTTTTCTACTTATTAATGGTGAAGTTCATGGATTTTTCTTCCTCTCACCTGCCAAGGCAAGGGGATCCTCTTTGTCCCGCTCTTTCATTATTTGTAATATCTCTAGAAGTCTTGAGCATATGTTTTGTAAAATGCCTAACATGTATTACAAAACTAGGGGTTCCCATTTCCCACCCTCTTTTCGATGATTTCATTATATTTTGCAATGGTTCTATTCTCTACTAAAAGTTATGTAAGTTCCTTACTGTTTGGTAGGGAAAGTAGTTTGAAGATTAATCCTGACAAAAGTTGTTTTATCTCTACCTCTTCTATTTCTTTATCTAGGATTAATGCTATTAAGAATATTACAAGCTTTGCACATCAAACCCTACGTATCAAGTATCTAGGCACTCCTTTATATCGAGGAACGAAAAGATCTTCCTTATTTGATGAAGTTATTTAGAAAATAAATAAGAAAATCTCCTCTTGGGAGTTACTTTCCTTTGGTGCTAGACTTATCGTAATCAAAAGTACCCTTTGCTCTTTTCCTTTGTATCTTTTGTCCACTATTGTGCCTACCTGCTATATTATTAAAAGGATAAATAGACTTATTAACAAATTTTTTTGGGGTTCTACCTCTTTCTCTAGGAAAGTTCATTGGGCTAGCTGGCATAACTATTATGGGCCTTTTAATGAAGGTGGTTTGGGTTGCAAAACTTTAGAAGACTTCATTAATTATTTTTCACACAAAATGTGGTGGAATTTAAGAAACTATCATATTCGGTCTCAATTTATGCTAAAATCGTAAGGGGAAACACCCCCTCATGTGTACTTTCAAACCTGGGGACTCACCGGTGTGGAAAATTAATTCTAATATATAGAATATAATAATACATAATAGAAACAATATAATAGAAAAGAACTGCCTTTTCTTTCCCCAGTTTCGTTGCTACCGCGGCCCTTATGCAATCGATTGGATCATATAGATTTCAACACAACATAGGTCATCCAAAGGATCTCGGACAACTCACTAAAGCACGAAATCCAGGATCCTTTAGAAAATGAATTCCTATTTGAAGAGTGCATAACCGCATGGATAAGCTCATGCTAACCTATCCTTTTTGGATCTAATTCATTGGGATTTTCATTAGGACATATATGGAAGGAATTATAATGTAAGAATATCGATTCATATAGAATAAAAGGTTCTCTATTGATTCAAATGCTATACCTATGGGATATAGGGATAGAGGAGGAGCAAAACTAGAAGATTTCACATAGTGCTTTTGATCTAAAAAGAAATATAAAAAAAGTAGAAGATAGAAGAGCCCAAATTCAAAATGAGCAAATTCAAACTCGAAAAGGATCTTTCTAGTTCTCAAAGAATGAGGGGCAAAAGGATTGATCAAGAAAGATCTCTTATTCTTCTTATAATTAGAAGATCGTGATTTGATCCACATAAGTTTGCTAAGAAGAAGAATCTTCTCCTTTGACCATAAATGGAAAGTGTTCAATTGGAACATGAAAACATGAAATTGGGTTACCTCTGGATAGAATAGAAGAAGGGAGGAGATTCTCAAAAGAAGAAAAGAATCCAATTACTTTGAAAGAATAGAACAAGGAGCCGTATGAGGTGAAAATCTCATGTATGGTTTTGTAGAGTAACAATAAGGATGACCTATATGTCAGCTTTTCTGCTGTCACCCCGAAAAAACTAAACTCTGCCTTATGTAAAGTTTCTAGAGTACAATTAACCTTTAGATTTGAAATCACTGCTTATATACCTGGTATTGGCCATAATTCACAAGAATATTATGTAGCATAGGCAAGAGGAGTGAAGGGTTAAGGATTTTACCTGCAGGTGTGAGATATCACATTATTCGAGGAACCCTAAATGCTTCGCAGCAATTGGATCACCAACAAGGTCTTATTGGAAATTTAAGAGGTTTCCCTTCTTTATCTGTGTTAACAAACAATTCAAAATACCTCAACTTTTTTGAGCTGAGTCGACAAGAATGATTAAGCACTTCTTTTCCATTACACTAAAACCCAAGGACTGACCTTATGAATAAAATCTGAGGATTTCCAACCTAGCGCAAGAAAAGAGGAAACAGATACTCAATTTAAAAGTGAAAGTGAGAAAATAGAATTCCATACTCGATCTCATAGACACATGTAGAATACTCAGTGGAAAGTCAGATCTAGAAAGTCATATGTACACCTTTGAGGGAGATTTTTCATATCTTTTGAAATCCACCCAATATGGGGTAATAAAAAATTCAAAATAAGTGATTCATTTTATCCTTATCAAAATAAATTGATTCTTGAACCTCTTCATGCTCATGTCACATCGAGGTACTATAGAAAAAAATTACAAAATCCAATCCAATTTATTATAATCTGATTAGTTAACATGTTGGTTAACCGAGATTACGAAACACAAAAAAAAAAAATCATTGGCTTACCAAATTTATCAAGTCATGAAATAGATTCAACAAAAGGAAATAAATCTACTATCAATTTTACATCAAGCAATACAATGTACATGGATTAACCCCATGTGCAGGAAGTAAAAGCAAGACATATAAAGGATTGAATTCATCCAAGTTCTATTGAAGTACAATCTACACAAGGAAAAGCTAATTCTGGTGGTTATTAGGGGGCATCCCAAAAATGTTCAGGTCAAAATATGATTTTTCGATTAAGTTCTGAATTAGTAGATGTCGCCAAAGGCAATGGTGATGCCTTACACAAAAAAGAAGAGACTTATAGAATGGCAGAGGCAAATAGACCTTTTGTGCTTTTTTGTTAATCCATGAATAGGATCTTTATATGCATATAGATCCATGGATCAATACATCATGATCAAAAAAGAATTAATATAAAAAGAGAGAATTGGAATTGATCAAGATCTTTCTCGAAATAAACAAAAAGGAAAAGAAAGATGAAACATAAATCATAGATCAAATAAGCCTTCTCAGGGGCTTGTTTAACAATAAGAAAGAAGAATCTTATGGAAATATCATGAATAAGGTTTGATCCTATTTATGTAGATTCCATAAATATCCCATACCAAAATAGAAAGTTTGAAACAACCGGGACTTTCTGATAGATTGATGCTTATTAATTCCATGATATAGCATATCGAAAACTATTCGATTATACAAGAATTTTTTAAAAGTGTTTCATTTGTTTCTTCCATGGAAGTTTTCCATTTTCCTAGAATGTATCCTAATTTTTAGGTTTAATTCTCTTTTCCTCGATGTTCAATTTAACCTCTAAAAAAAAGATAGACTTTGGTTCTATTTCATCTCTCTCTTCAACAAGTTTTCAGGTCATAACAACCTTCAATCTCTTTGATGAAAGTTTTGTCATAATTTAAAGATAACAACCTTATTTTTTTTGGGAAATGATCCATAATATCAATTTCAATTTTGGGAAATATCCAAATGAATAATTTTCTTATTTTACTATAATTTCTTATTTTACTATGTTCAACTCTATATGTATTCCTCTATCACAGAGTACAGAGTACATCAATGTACAAAATGGCTATAACAGAGTTTGGTGAGCAAGTTTCGCTAGTTTGTATTAACAACTACTCAGAGGAATATTATTCTATGTGGAAAGCAATAACATTTGTATAAGGCATCTTTGTAGCTCCCTGAGCTCCCATCATTTTATGTCTTACCTATTTTTATGCTCTGTACTCCACTGAGATATACGTACCAAGAGAGAATGGCAGCCTAATGAGGCTTACTATGCTATAGGAAATATTACTCATGAGTGGGGAAAGCTCTTTTATTCTCTCAAAATGGTGCTTTTTCCATGGCTTCATCTAGTGGGGAGATCCAGAGCTTCAAGAAATAGCAAATGGTCTTATCAGACATACACAAATGTATAACTTTCTCCTAATTGCAAATATAATCGCAACTGCAATATCCATCACCGAGAATTAGTTCAAGGGTTCAAGATTTCTCCAAATTCTCTTTTCACTGCAATGGACTCTTGATGTATGTATGTCGGCACAAGAGTGCGCTCAGCTCATTCAAATTTGTACCTCTCTATATCTATCTCTCCTCAGATGTTTTGATTTTTCAAACCCATAAACATGTAAGAGAAATGCTATCCCCACTGCACTACATCACTTTGGCTGGCACAAAAGTTTATTGTATTTTCAGATCCTTTTGTTCAAATAACAATTATGTACAGAAGCAAAGGTTAGAAACAATGAATCTCTCTATGATAAAATACATATCCCTTTTGGAAAGTTTCATATTACCGGTAGTTCTACAAAGTGATCGAATTAATGACATATACAATACTTGAAGAATTATCAATGTAGATGCTATAGTTGGTTCTCATCCTCTCAAAGACTACGAGTGTAATAGAACATCCATTGACAAAGTGATCACCCCAAGATGATCAACATCTGGCGCTATGGGAGAAATCAAATCAATCGATGATCGACGTATTTCTCAATCTTTCCTCGACTTGCTTCTATGGAACCAAGGTTGAAAGGGATTGAAAAGTTTGTCATTAGCAACCACCCATGAAGGATTCCCGGCATAAAGTTAAGGGGGATTAGTAAATCCATTTTGTAGAAATTGAATGGATTTGGTCATACCAAGCATATATACGCGTGGAAGGGTAATCGTAATCGAAGGAAAGAAGAATTATTCTTCGCTCTTTATCACTTAGGAGTTGTACATGAGGTGAAAGTCTCTATGCATACGCTTTTAATGAGAGGAAGAAAGCAGTTAAAAAATCCCTCTTTTGACTCCTAACTCTCCCACTCTAGTCATTGTTGTTCTTCTCTATTACTCAAAGTAGTCGCTCTTCAACTTTTAGCCACAATGCGTGAATTTTCGAGCATATTCCTTTTATTTCTCATCAACCTTAATGGAATCTTCTTTTGGAAAATCCTAGCTATTCTTAACATTATATATTCGGGGAATCTCTCATAAAGCTTCTTACTAAAAAAAAAGTATGAAACATATGCTTGCCTATTGCCCGCCTACTCCACAAATCGACATGTGTATGTAATTATTGAATAATTATTGAGACTCTCAAATGATGGATATGCAAGCATGATAACTTATATGTTGTTTGATATTCTCCATGAATTTAGAAACTTGAATCTTTTATCAGCATTGTAATATTTAGTCTACAACAAACCGATAACAAATTTGATTATGTAGGATTATGTGTGGTGATTATGTCAAAAGACTTTGCCTTCTCAGCCCTCCCATGTCTCTTTATCCCTACAGGCTTCCAGGGCTTCCCTACTAGATGTGGAGATTTTTTGAAAATTCCTATCTATTCTAGTATGCATGAGGAAGAGGCATGCATGCCTATATTTTCTTGGTTTCTGGTATGACCTTTACGAAGCTGAGCGTTGCTTTCTACTTTACTATCCTAAAAATAATCAAGTTATTAATGGACTGCAAAACCAAGAAATAACCCTCAGGCAAATGTGCTAAAATTTGTAAGAAGATCTCCATTCTTAAGATCAAACATCACCCATCAATTGAGTAAGGATCAGAGGCGTATGTGATAGCATCTACGGCTAAGATCTACCATGCTGAATACTCAATGAACCAATTTACAATTGCTGCAATTGCTTTAGGATACCTTTTAGCTTTAGTCTATTTTAGTTCAATCATCCCTTCTTTTACTAACCGGAATAAAAAGAATTATTTTCCACCCAAAATGGGAATTCATTGGAGTTATGAACTTATAATCATGCAAAATCAACCTCACTATTAGGATCTAGATTCTAGACCAGCATCTAAATAAAGGGTTATGTACATTCTGCTGTGAGAAGTAAATTCATTAATGAGAAGGGGTTGTCTTCATGTCTCTCAGTAGATACTCTGCTTACATATATGTGATCCCTGGTCATCAAGCATTTTATTTGTGATTACATGATCGACCCACTTTTTAACATATATCTTACTATCATTATTTGGGTACCCCTATTCACTCTTTTTGGGCGCTTCCTGAATCAAGAAAGAGGTTTGGATTTTACCTTTTACCTTTTTTATATATAGTTTGATATATAGAAGGTATCCCGTATATCCTCCGTGATATTTCCCAATCAATTCTGATGTACTAACCTCAGCTCAAAGTGCCTATGACGACATGATCGATTGATAATAGAAATATGTCTCCAACACTCCACACGCTTTGTCATATATATTCCATACATCAAGCATGATAGATATCATATTCATGGAATACAATGATCTTCACTCTTTCTCAAGATGCCCTTGATGGTGAATGGTAAAATGGTAATGGACCAAAATCTTGTGCTAAAAGAGCTGGTTTGAAGTTTGTCCCTTTTCAAGGGTTAATTAAGACATTGAGAATCTTCATTTAATGAGCACTCCATAACATATATTCTTTGGATCCTAATCAATAACAATGGGCAATAATTCGAAGAAAGAATCTTATTGAGACATAAAGTGCCTCTCCGTGATCCTAGACACCGGAAGTCCAAGTTTTTGAATCGACAAACTGACCTACAAAAATCTCAAAATTCGCGCATCTCTCATAGAGTCCATTTGAAATCGCCTCACTCGGGCATGTAATCCCCCCTGAGTAAGTATGCATTCAACAAGAATCGAAGATAAGGTGATTGATAGAAACTCGTAAAAATATCCACCAAGCACTGTGAATCTGTAGCACCTAAGCAAAATACATTACGGATTGATGACTATCCCATTCGCTGACTTGCATTGGAAATTTCAAAATGGGTACTTATCGCAAGTTGGGTAAATTAGAGAATAGATAAGGCAGATCTCGCCTCAGCTGGTATTCCCAAACCTTCCCTCTTCTTTCAAAAAAAATTATCCTCAGAGAGAGGATTGTACCCCCTTGGTCATGAAATATCCGACAATAGGGATGAACCCGCCCCTCACTGTTGTGAATGCACTTTGCTTCAACAAAGCAATTGAAATTAGTTAGGCAATCCACTGGAATGTGATTATCCATATGGGAGATCTTCCAATTGAGAGATTCACTCTAATCCCTAGAGATGAATGGGGAAAGGTCTATCTATCTTCTTTAGTTGGCTATTCAATGAAACCAATGATATCTGCCAATATTGGAGCATTGAGCAAATAACCCATCTAGTGGGCGGCAGTGGGCATGGATGTATGGTTTACATGATTTTATTAAAGTAGAAGCTAGTTTGAAAGAAATACAAGTGTTTCCACCACTCTACCACTCACCAATTGTCTACTTAATCCCCTTTCATGGGCACATATCCTTTATAGCAAAGGGGTTGGGGAATCTTTCTTACAAGAATCAAATGTTTCACTTACTCCAGGAAAATCCATCTCTTTTCAACAATGTCATTAGTTTTATCCAATTCAATAGCACATGATAGATAGAATAGATCTATTGATAAAATACTTATAACTCCCTTGACATGTAGTATTATTAGAAACGTAAAGATCCATTTGATAATGGATTATATTGGTTATAAAACCATATCTCACATGAATCTCAATAATTCAAAGTACTTTTCTAGTGTATTCTGATGAATCATATTTATATATATGATTTAGAGGATTTTTTGTAGAATAAGCCCTTTGATTACCATCACTGCAGTACCCCTGATGTCAGAAAAACGTAGATAGAGGTCTAGAGGTTCCGACCTTTGAATAGTGGAAAAGAATGGATCTCGCAAGGTCCTTAAATGAATTGGCTTGGCTTGGTCAAAAAAAGCCTGAAATTTTTTGGAAGACCCATCTCACTGTACCGTGATGGTTCTCACTTGCCATGGTTCCACTTACAAGAACTCATTCTTTTGAACCTCATTCTCTTTATGATAAATGATCCACTTACCATGAAATGACCTGGGTAATCCAATAGGAAAAATCCCAGGCTCAAAGGGCCTTTGATACCGGCAGATCACACCCAAATGGTGCCAAATACATTCTTAAAGAGCCCCAAACTATGTGGATTGAATAAATCTCTCGACCCATTAAGTGGTCAAGGGCCCTTCCCTTCTTCAAATCAACAACAGACCATCTATCATTTTTCATAGAAATCCCTTGATCAACAATAAATGTAAGGAATACAAGACTAACTGTATCATATCTAACCTGAGCACCTTGGTTCAGAATTAAAGAAGTCACCCACTGTCACTTGATGTCATGTCAATTGGATCCGCATGATTTTTTCATCCATGAGAGGATCCCCGCTGTGGTAGAGTCACATAATTTCTAATCACTATATTGCAGTACAGAGAAGAATAAAGCCATGCAATTATGTAATCATTCTCAAATGAAATCCATGCTAAGAAGTGATCCAATTTTTTTTCATCGTACCTGTAGATGAAGACCAAAGATCTTGAGTGATTGATCCTATATACAACTCACAAAGGATAAAGAAGTATCTGCGAATTTCTTTTCATGCTCATTCCCAAGTTTTGAAGTACCATTGTACAAGCAAAATAAAAGTAATCCCCTTACCTGCTACATGATTTTTCTTCTCTCATATAGATATATAGGATCTATGTAGAAATTACATTAGAAGTATATCTTGTGTAATGGTTTGTGTACGCCTTTTCCCTATCTCAGACAGTAAAAAAAGTGATCTCATGATCCTGCCTCGATCTTCCGGGATCATAAATCCCAAGTTTTCTATGAAGAAATGATCTAATCAGGCTTCTATAAAAGGATTTCTTTGTGTAATACTAATTGATGAGCTCCTCATTGATAAGTGCTACAAGATCTCGCAGGCATCGGAACCCATGGTTATGGACCAATTTGTTAGTATGGAACATCTTCTTTTCCAAGTGAAATCTCAAGATATGAAAAAGTGTTTTCATTATTATGGAAGAAGAATCCTTCATATCTTAATGCATGTATTGAATTTATTCGAGCTATTAGTGCGATCCACTTTTCCGGGAATACGAGTCAACAAGAATCTTCTAATGCTATTTCACAATCGAGAGATAAACCCAGGGAAAAGTAATTCGACCTCATTCACATGCGATCATGAATGTTTGGAATCCATATTACGCAAGGAGAGACATTATTTCTGCAAATTCAAATTGAAGGGTGATATCAAATCGATCTATTTTTGGCATCATATACATAGATAGCACATTCATCATAGTTAGCAACTCCATATCAATATCAAGGTCATCATTACTATCATCAATATCATCACTATCATCAATATGGGTATCATCAATAAAATAACCTTTAGGCTTATCATCCAAGAACTTGTTCAAAAATACTGTAATGAAAGGAACGTAGGAGTTTATCACTAGGTATTTGACCAAACAGGATCATCCAGTTCCTATAGAGCCTATCACTACAATACCTCTAGAAGGGGATGGGGCTAAGCAGAGTGAAAAGATTTTCCATGAGGAGATGGGGAAGGGGAATGAAAACTATCACCCCATGAGGTTTCCGGAATAAGTGATTGTCTCTGAGCAATGAACAAGGAATATCCGCTCTTTCTCAAACAGATCTATTGAGCTCATAATTCATTAGATCTTTTTTGATGAATGTCAACTAAGTGTCATAAGGAAATTTATTATGTTTAATCATTTGATAACCGAGTCATTCTTTGTTAAATGATCACTATGGTCAATAGAATTTGATCAATCTTTTCTTTTGTCATTAAGGTGGAGAACTGAACCAAGAATTCTCTTTCTTCATCATCAGTCAAATCACTATTCATGACCCAGAATTATATTTTCTCATCAATCTAATCACCGTTCATGTTTTTTTTTCTTATTAATGTATGGATCTATTTACTTGTACGACTTAGATGTTTCATATTTCTTGAAAAAATGATTCGATTGATGGGATTTGGTATGAGATTGATGAGATTGATCTTCCAATATTTCTTCTTAGAATGTATTAATTTGACCCCACCAATAGCATGTTGCCACTAGAAGTAACCCCAGTATTTCTAAAGAATCTCCTAATTATTCCAAAACAACTAAAAAGAGATTCTTTAACCAAAAAGATTTCATTTCGATGTAGGATACCTATCCAAAAGTTTTTGAGATTCCATCATGTATGATGGATTCATCTAAGATTTGATCTTTTCTAACTTCCAGAACTCACAAGAGGCTCGAGAAACAAAAAGAGAACATGTATATGAATGAGACATTAGCAAAGAAGAAAAAGATGGAATAGAGGAACTCCCGAAAGTGTTTGTTGATCTCGATGTGTCCACATCAATGGAACGGTGACTCATTATTTTGATGAATCATTTCATGAATAAAAGAATATTTTGTAAAACATTAAATAACGAAACTTATCGTGAGTCAATTGTGGAAGATTCTGAGAAATTGGCCATGATATCCGATCCATGCATCATATCATGAAAAATAGATACAAATTCGACCGCTACTCGATCGACAATGGGTCCAAAGAGTATCTAAAAAAAGTGAAATTGAGATATTTGCACTCTTTTGTAAGGAACCATGGCATATAAGTTTGGAATTGATTCCATTTTGAGACACTATCTCGCTGGAAAGGTTCTATACATCTACCCTTTCTCAATGCATTTCTTTAGACAAAGACTCCATTTTTTCCTCTTTCTGAATGGTAAATACTTCTCAGAACATGGAATGTGAATCAAACCCATGTTTGAATTGAAACAAAACTAAAGTTATTCCATTATGAATCAAATATTCATATAAAAAAGATCATAATAAGTTTTTTTTCCAAATTGACTATTTGTTCTCTATTAGGTGTTGAAGAAATGCTGACCAGTAAATAGCTCCATGAACCAATGTATCTGATCAAATTAGAAATGGAAAGATTTGTATGATTTGTACAAGTTATACATTTCATCACCACTCAGCTAAATTGTTAGGTATGAAGATGTCAGATACATACGACTCGATTAGTGAAATAGTCTCTCTCTCTAAAAAGAGATTTTTTTTACCCACGTACAAACAAAATATTTTATTTCCAATGGACAATATATTGATGAATTGTCCATATGTAAGATCAAAATTATTGATACGGGTCTTTTCCACATCAAAGGGAAATCTTTTGTTACAATAGAACTAAAAGTGGTGTGGATCATTCAAGAACCAAAGTCGATTTGCTTTATAAAAAGAAGATATCAAGGAACTTCTATGAAATGGTTTCACAAGATTCAACAAATTATCTCGATCATGGGATATCATTGAGAAATAGGAATACGTGTTATCAAAGGATTCATGTGATTCTTTCTAGTGTGGAACGAGTCAATCACCCACTTTGGCATATTTTTGAACAAAAATGGTAATATTTTTCCTCCATTGATCAAGAATTTCAGTCTTTGGGAAGTATCATGATCATCCAATAAGAAGGATTTCAATTTCTTCAAATGAATGATTTGAACACCTATGGATTCTAACTGATTGTAGAGTTGATCATTTGTACCTTTTAATTCATAGATGTGGATCTCATACCTATGAATGGGGATATTCTCGATACTCACAAAGAAAAAGAGAAGTGACTTGGACAAAATGAGAAGTGGCTTGGAGAAAAAGAGAAGTGACTTGGACAAAAAGAAATGAAGTGGCTTATACAAATCTTCTTTGTCGATAGCCTCGGACTAATCAATCGAATATTGATTAATACGCAGTCGATCAAACACTACTTACACTACTTGGAAAGAAATCTTATATTAAAAAATGAAATGTTCCAAATGTTCCTGGAAATTCTTGGTCCCATTGGGTCATTTGTATCTATATGCATCAGGATCCCGATTCATGGATCTCTCAGTTTGAGAAATAAGAGGATCAAACCATTTCTTCGGACTCTTAATCCAATTTGATAAATGTTGGTTGATCATATATTTTATTATAGTTATATGATTCAGAGTATCATTTCCTATCTGATCCCTTTGAATTTTATATTTGAAGTTGCGATCAAATCTATTCATTAAAAAGAGGAGGTATAACACATAAAGATTTTTTTTTGATTCATCTATGGAGTTGAATACCTCATTCAAGAATTTTTTTTTTAATCCAACATGTAGGAATCAATAGAAAAGGCAAATCTCCTATGAAACACCAGATCTGACTCGGTTATTGATAGAATGAATAGATTCGCAATTTCTAGGAATCTCTCTTCTGATTAAAAAAACTCATGGAATAATGCGTATCCCCCTTTGTTCCGGTCATGGAATAGATGAGAGAAATAAAAAAAATGGATTTTCATTCAAGAATAAAATCTTATTGGAGCTATCCATATCCAGTTTATCCTTCAAAACCAAATTCGGTAAGTGATATGGTTCCGAAGGATGAATTGAGATGATATCTTATAAATACATAATTATCTTGAATATATCAACCATTTATTTATTTTTGCTTACCTAGAACGGGCAAAAGAAACATCTTATTTTTTCTTCAATAATTTATGATCTATAGTGGACCTCCTAGGATTCAAACTGAGATAAAGTTCTGACCATCGTGGAGAAAAAGAACGAATGGATCTTGTAGGATTCCCAAGAAATTCTTTGATTTCTTCCAGAAGCAGATGATTAATCATCCACTTCTCAAGTTTTGTGAATAGCCAGGACATGGAGGAAAAAAAAGACATTTCAGGAATTGATTTGATACTATCTATGTTTATTTTATTTGAAGAAGGAAAGGATCCCAAAGAATTGATCTCCCTTTTAGTTGTTGAATCTTTGTTTGATCAATCAATGTGTGATATTTTAAATTCTTATTTATAATAGAATTGAAATGATCTCTGGATTGATCAGAAGAAGATATTTTCTATTGGCCAGAATCCATTACTTGAATGATAATAGACCTTGTTGAATCATATTGAATATTTGACAATACATTTCAGACTTTAAAAAAGTCGATCCATCTTTACCAACCACTGTCTAACCAAATCCAATTCTCTCGACGCTCCTAAAAAAAATCAAATCAGCCGATTCTTCCCCAACTAATGAAGAGATCTTAAATTGAGAATTAAGCACAATTTTGCAAAGAAATATCCCACTTGTTTCTCGAGAAGAGATGGGAAACATGCTCAATATCATTGATTGCATTGCCTCCTTGTTGTTTGAAGAAAATCTCTCCTAAATTGGTCTTTTTTTTCATGAAAAGACATGAGATAACAAATCAAGTCTTTCCCTAAGATTTTGAATAGTTGTCCCGAATTCAAGTTGATTATATTTTGTTTCTTCCTCAGAGAAAGATGATAAAAAAATTCAATCATGGTTCCATCATCATCCATATAAAAAAAAAAGAAACTCAGATATTTTATCTTTCTCTTTGAATGAGATCAATTCTGATTTCATTAGCCATTAGAATCCCTATTTTATTTCGATCCAGTGCCTCTACCACCGTGAACTGTTGATTCGTGCATGCTATGCATTTTCTTTTTTGGGAGAACCCAAGTACTCTCTCCATGAAACAACTCTCATAAATCTTATTCCCTAAGATATAGAGTAAAATAATCAACCTATTTCTATTAGAAGACCAAAAAAGATTCTTCTAAATTCTCCTTTTAGTCCAATGGAATTCATTGGTATAGTGGAGAAGACCACCTTTAATATATAATATGAGATAGGACAACTACTACAAGCAAGGCACACCTTTGATTATGAAATATCGATTGTTGTACCCCTGAATCACATGAAAGTATGATATACCAAATTTAGGGGTCAAAGAGTTTCATAAAATGTTCTTGGTGGAAAAAATGTGAGTGAAAGATCCCACTGAATCAAAATTAATCCATGAATCTAAGAATAGTGAGAATTCTTAATCTCTCTTAATATCTCTCTCAATTCAAATATCCATGATTTGAGTTGATGTCACTTCATTGATTCCTCCTAAAGATTTCATTTCGATTGAATTTGGTTATTCATGTATGATGTTCCATGAAGCATCCATGGTTAAAGCGCCCAACTCATAATTGACAAATTTTAGGTTCAATTCCAGATTGGATGCATGCCGATGGAAACATTCAATAAGTCTATTTAGAATTGGCTCAGATTGATCTCATCTCATCCATACACACAAGAATATGTTCATACCATATATGAACATTAAGAACTAGAATTCTTATCATCATCAAACTCATAGAAATGAAATTGGATTTATGCATGGAATTAAATATGTAGTATTTATAGAAAAAAGAAAGCCTGGATTCCTCCCATATCTTCTATCTATACTCTTTTTTTTCCCTGATCTATTCCATCTATCTTTAGTAAAAAATCTATTTTGTGCAATCAGAATGTGAAGTAAGTCCCATATCTTATTGTGCTATTTTATAAAATGTTTGATAATTTATTTAGTTTGCATATTAGAAATGGCATGATTTTTCTAGTTTCTTAAATGATTGATGCTTTAATGTGTGGTCTTGATGCGATTAGGCTCTTAGGATAAAATAAAGTTTCTACCCAAGTAATCACACATAACTAAAATTTTCTATAACTCATATGCTCACCATAAAGCCTAGGATAAAAATCAAGATAATTAAAAGATGTAGCAATCCCTTAGTTGAATGTTGCATGTCTCACATCATGCATGCATATCATTTCACTCTTGAAAATAGGGGATTTCCTTTCTTGCACGATAAGGGAATGCTTCACCTGTGAGGGCATCCCTTGTGTTGGAAAACACCCCTTTCTCATTGATTTAGCCAACAACTTTATTTTATCATAGATATAGACATCAAAATCCTAAAGCTATTTTCCAAATGAAGTGTCAAAAATTAAATAAAATTTGAAAAGATTTTTGCATTAGGTTAAGTCAATACTCATACCACTCATGCTTTAGTCTCTTAGGGAGTAGGTTTAGGATTTTAGTCTCCTTCCAATTTAAATAACAGCCCAACTATCTCGCTTTATATGTTTTACATGGGTTTTAAAATCAAAGGAGGATGAGCTAGCATTACCTGCATTATAAAGTGTAAGTCTAGCTTTTACTCTCGTGTGGAGGTAAACCATTATGTACATCTTTCTCTTAGATTTAGGCCATACTTTAGCTTATGCTAAAGCTCCCTAGATTTAGAACCCGAGATTACAGTTTTCTTTAGACTACAAGCATAGATCCTCACCTCTTAGACATTTCTACAAGCTTGTATTAGTGGATTATAAGCCTAATAAAATTCAATTCAAATAAATAAATCTCTTCACTTTGAAATATATAAAGCCTAATTATAGGAAAGAATGGAATGCTCACTAGGCTTCTTAGTTTCATGAGCATTCCCTACTTCCTTCTTTTGAATCCCAAAAATAAGTCTTCTCCTTGAACTTTTCCAAATGATTTTCCAAACATAACCAATCCTTTGATAGTCTTAACCTTAAAATCTTTGAAGATCATGATTATTTACTTTAATCAGTAGTGAATTTCATTCCCTAAGATGTAATTAACTATGGAGGCTTGCCTCTATAGGAAACTTTAGAACCGGGTTTAATATAAATCCTGCTTTATTCATCCATGTAAAGCAGGAGAAAATCTGGTATATTTGAAGACTCATCATGCCTTATGAGTCCTTATTAGGTGATTAGGTCCATTGAAGGGTGATGCCTCTATCTTTTAGAGATAGTACATCATATCTTAATATCGTACCCTAAATACTAAACCTACAAATTTAAATCTTATGTAACTTAACAACATAGGATAATTGGATACAAGCCTCTTTTAAAAGATTTTACTTATCTAATTAGATTTCAAGAACCCACTTTGACCAAAGTAAAGCAAGATTAATAATGGACCAAATAGATTATAGATGGTCCCTTCCAAACTTAAATCAATCAATGTCTTAATCTAATGAGACCCAACCACTAAGTGTAAAATATGGCATAACCAAGAGGGATGGCATGCACTTTGAAAATGTTTTAAAATATGAAAAAAATTATCAAGAAAATCAATTTTTACTTAATTAACCAATATTAAGGAAAAGGATCATGCTTATCTTTTATTAAATCAAAACATTCTTTCATCAAAAAAGTTTCTCGATAAAATTATTTATCAAATAGCTTGATTGAGATTTTGCATCACTAAGTAACAACTTGATCACCATATATTTCATATCATCATAAAACACTCAAAATATTAATCAAAGTTGGAAGATAATAAAAGTGTAGAAAGAGATGAGATGTAAATTGATGCATCATGGTTTGACACGATGACTTATATCCATACCTTAAATCTCTCTCTTCCAATATCTTCTTCTTTTACTATTGCGAGATGGATAAACCTCTCTCCATAAGTACTAATGGTAAAACCGTATACTATTTTCTTCTTCTCACACTCAGATATATCCTTTCAAGCACAATCCTATATACTTTCTTTCTTTCAACTCCCCAATGCAAAATAAAGAGACTCTCCGTTAAGATCGCGAGATCTGGTGATGTTTGTGATAGATCCCATCAATTTAACTCTAATTATTTTGCTTCCTATGAGGGAGACAACCTCTGAGATGTCCATCTTACTTCAATAGAATGAACAGGTATGATTAGATCTCATCTTTTATTTATTCCATTAAATCAATTGAATTTTAAAAAAGTCATTAAAAGTAAAATACTAAACTAAAAAATACAAATAAAGATTTATGGATTTATCCTTTAAGACAAATCCAACTAGAAACCCCAAATTTAGATGTATATTTTAAGAGTAATTCGAAGTTTTAGTGAAATCTATATTTCCCAATTACTATTAAAATAATTAACCAAACAACTTGAAAATTTCAAAACTAAAACCTAATGTTCTTTCCTACCTATCATAGACATTTCAAGTTAATTTGATTTGTGGTTTAAGATTTATTAATTTTTGAAGGTAATTAGCTATTTTTAAATAAATAACTAATTAAAAATTATAAAAATTATAAAAATTCATCAAATTAATTGAAATCACTTTCATAAACATTAGAGATCCTAAAAAATTAATTAGACCTTATGGATCACACTAAATAACAAAAATAATTAAATTAGGTTTTAATTAAGCATTAATTAATTACTTTAATTACACATAATTAAGGATTAGGTCCATTGAAGGGTGATGCCTCTATCTTCGAGATACATCATACCTTAATATCGCACCTAAATACTAAACCTACAAATTTAAATCGATGGCATAATTTAACCTAACACATGGATAATTGGATACAAGCCTCTTTTAAAAGATTTTACTTATCTAATGGACTTAGCCCATTAGCTAATTAGATTTCAAGAACCCACTTTGACCAAAGTAAAGCAAGATTAATAATGGACCAAATAGATCATAGATGGTCCCTTCCAAACTTAAATCAATCAATGTCTTAATCTAATGAGACCCAACTCCACTAAGTGTAAAATATGGCATAACCAAGAGGGATGGCATGCACTTTTGAAAATGTTTTTAAAATATGAAAAAAAATTATCAAGAAAATCAATTTTTACTTAATTAACCAATATTAGGAAAAGGATCATGCTTATCTTTCTTATTAAATCAAAACATTCTTTCATAGAAAAAGTTTCTCAGTATAAAATTATTTATCAAATAGCTTGATTGAGATTTTACATCACTAAATAACAACTTGATCACCATATATTTCATATCATCATAAAACACTCAAAATATTAATCAAAGTTGGAAGATAATAAAGTGTAGAAAGAGATGAGATGTAAATTGATGCATCATGGTTTGATGACTTATGACTTAAATCTCTTAAATCTCTCTTCCAATATCTTCTTCTTTTACTATTGCGAGATGGATAAACCTCTCTCCATAAGTACTAATGGTAAAATACTACTATTTTCTGGATATATCCTTTCAAGCACAATGCAACTCCCAATGCAAATAAAAGAGACTTACGGTTTCAAGATGACGGTGATGTTTGTGATAGATCCCATCAATTTAACTCTAATTGTTTGCTTCCTATGAGGAGACAACCTCCGAGATGTCCATCTTACTTCAATAGCCTATTAGGGTCTCATCTTTTATTTATTCCATTAATCTGACCTAAATTTTAAAAATCATTAAAAGTAAAATACTAAACTAAAAAATATAAATAAAAGATTTATGGATTTATCCTTTTAAGACAAATCCAACGAACTGAGAAACCCCAAATTTAGATGTATATTTTAAGAGTAATTCGAGTTTTAGTGAAATCTATATTTCCTTAATTACTATTAAAATAATTAACCAAACAAATTGAAAATTTCAAAACTAAAACCTAATGTTCTTTCCTACCTACCATAGACATTTCAAGTTAATTTGATTTGTGGTTTAAGAGTTATTAATTTTTGAAGGTAATTAGCTATTTTTAAATAAATAACTAATTAAAAATTATAAAAATTATAAAAATTCATCAAATTAATTGAAATCACTTTAATAAACATCGAGATCCTAAAAATTAATTAGACCTTATGGATCACACTAAATAACAAAATAATTAAATTAGGTTTTAATTAAGCATTAATTAATTACATTAATTACACATAATTTTTAAAAATCATAACTAATTATAAAAAAATAAAAAATGTAAATAAACCCTCATTGGAAATCTTAGACAGAGGATAATATAAGAAAAATGAATCTTTAGATTTCATCCAATGAACAATGACTAATTAGGGTTTAAAAATTTAACTAATTACCTTAATTAAGC
Organism: Cymbidium sinense; assembly: GCA_021442155.1. Taxonomy (NCBI): domain Eukaryota; kingdom Viridiplantae; phylum Streptophyta; class Magnoliopsida; order Asparagales; family Orchidaceae; genus Cymbidium; species Cymbidium sinense. Next base: position 54,660,729 of record CM038219.1, read on the forward strand.
CCTAATCACTTAGTTAATAACTTGAGATTTTACATGCTGAATATATGAGATGACCTCTGCCTCTCATAATTTTCTTGGGCTAATTTCTCTTATGCAATTAAGTAATTATTAAAATTAAAAAAATTATGAAATTAATTAAGGAGTGTTAATTAATCATTGTAATAGTAAGGATAATAAAAAAAATAATGACTAATACCCTCTTCCTAATTATTTTTTAAAGATTACCCTTAAGGTGCTTAATTAATTAATTAAATGATTAAATGAAATTTAAATATGAAACCATCATAATTTACATTTAAATAAAAATTTGTTTAATTGATCCCCTTATGTGCTTAGTTAGTTAGTTTGATTTTAAATTATGATTCTTCATTGTTGTGGGGAATAATAAAATTAATTAACTTAATCTTCTTAATTCAATTATTTATTAAACAAGAGCTTAACTTGCAAATTTTATTTTTCAAAGCATATCATCATGATTTGTGAACTCTTGCTTAATAATTAATCAAATTAAGAGATTTTTGAGAGGGTAATTAAATGAATTATTAATAGGCCAAGCTTAATTAATTCATAAAAGTCACTTGAATTCTCTTTAAATTTATTAACAAACTAACATGGATATTGGTTGAACACTAACTATTGTTTCTCCTCTTTAGGCTTCAACAACTTGAATATTATAATTAAACATTAAAGAAACTTTGATTAGATATAAGGGATATTTATCTAACATGATTATCCTTAGGTTCTAATGAAATCTAGTATGTTGTGTGGTGGCATTCAATTACTTCCTTTCAGTTATCATAAATCTGCATGTCATGTGCTTTATCTATTCATGTTTTAAAGTTAAAAGAATATGATTACATTTAAATTGCATGAGTTGGACAAATATTATCATATGATGTGGCAATTATCATTAGTAAATCTAAAACTATTTTGAAACTATATGTTAATTATGAATTTTAAATCAATGCTTATTATAAATAACTAATTATGTGAAAATGAAATGTTCATTTACTTGTAATCAAAAGATGATAATCGATGGTTTTATTCTATGTTTATACTTATGTATTCATGCATTTGAATTAACAAGTATATAGTCTAGACATCTTGAGAATACGGACTTTAAGTAACCCCAAGGAGGTCTTAGATAATCTCACTTCTCTAGTTGAAAAGTGGCACGTACTTGCTTAGTCTTATTTATGTGCATGCAAATATTATAATATAAAGTGAAACTCTATTTTTTCCATTAAGCTTTACGGCAAGTATATTTATATGCAACCCTTTTCATGATTTTATTTTTATGTTTATGTATTTGAAATGGCAAGTATATAGTATGGACATCCTAGAACAGGTTTAAAGGTCTGGAGGTCTTAGAAATCCGGTTGCTAACAACATGGCACGAATTTTAAAAATTCCCATACATATGCTTAAGCAAGGAATACATATATATATATATATATATATATATATATATATATATATATATATATATATATAATATATATATATATATATATATATATATATATATATATATATATATATATATATACTAAAAAAAAAATGTGGATGTTATTGATAATGAAAGGAAGTATTGGAGTATTATTCATGTGATGGTTGCTTAATTTCATTGGTCTAAAGATGTCTTTAATGTCTAGATAAGAATCATTAAGATTAATCTGAACTTAGGCTAAAATAAAAATTATAAATGGTCTATTAAGAAAGTTGAAGCGATAATAATTTATCTTTGGAAATCAAAAGGTTAGGGATGTGAGTTAAGTCTCTTTCTTCTCTTCATAATGATTAGATCTTAAGTAAGAAGTGTACAAAATAAATACATAAGTTAAAACTCAATCAAATCACTAAAAGAGTTAAAGTGAAACTACCTTTAATGGATAATTTAAATAATCCTAAACTTTAGAAAATCTTAATTCTAAAGCTCAATTAAGACATACCACATACCACACTAAGCCTTAGCACACACTTTAAAATACTAAGTCATCAATTTTAGTATTAGGTTTGACCGGTGTATGTTATGCTAATATATTTTATTTTGTGATGTAATATTTTAGACTGTATATTAAGATTTTTTGTGTGTAGACTGAATGTTAGATCATTTTTATCTTAACAATATTTTATGCAGTGCATTGTGCTTGAGACCGTCGTAATAATAAATGAGTATAAATACTTTTGCTTGTAGGTGCTGCTTATGTCCCAAGGCATAATCCAATTAGAGCAAGTGGACTTAGTTACCCAAGTGCAGGGTGCTAAGCCCAAATATGTAAAATATAACTGCTTAGTTTGTATGTTTGTTTAACTAATATCTCTTTTGCATGTGTAGTTAGATTTTATTTTTCATAAATATGTAATTTTGTATGGATTAGGATTAGTGTTATGGAGTTTAGATGAGAAGTGGCTAGATGGCAAAACACGAGAGGCCTTGTAAAGCTTTAGTGTATCAAGAAGTGAGGAATTAGAAGAATTAAAGAACCCCATAGTTTTTCCTTTTATTGTAATTATATTTTTGGTTGTATAAGGATAGAACTAGGCTACCCAAATTTTTTTCTTTTTTAAGGTATGAATCTTATAATCTGCCTTTTATTTTTTTTTTTATAAAAATCTAAATATTTGATTATTATGTTTAAATTATGTAATAAAAAAATGACATGCTTTTTTATAGATTTCTTAAAGTGTGTATGTTTGATATTGTTGCTTGAACATGGTAGGCTCTTTAAGATGAAGTCATATTTTTTATGCTTACTAAATAACTCTAATACAACTCATAATCTCACTTTAAAGCCTAGGTATACAAACAAGATAATAAAAGATTTAGAAACCTCTTAGCTATAACAACATGTATGTCATATTGTTCCATTCTTGAATATAGAGGATTTTCACCCTTGCATGATAAGGGACAAGCTTGGCCCTTGTGGTTGAGAACACATCTTCTAGTAGATTTAGCTCATAGCTGAACTTCATCATGTATGTAGGCATAATTGTCCTAAGCCTTGGTCCAAAATAAATGTGTTAAAATAATCCAAAACACGTAAATTTTAGCATTAGACTAAGTTATGTTTGCACACCAAATATTATCTAGCCTCTTATGGAGTAAGTTTAGGATTATAGCTAATTAAATAATAGTCTAACTATCTTACATTTACATAAGACTAGCTTACATGATTTTAAAATATAAGAGGTGTTAGTGCCCACTCTAGCAGCTAAGTTCATAAGAGTCGGGATGTGTTCACCTCTCTTGTGGAGGTAAATATATATCTCATTCCCTCCGATTAGATTTTAGATCATGCTTCTGTGCTCAACATTTTAGGACCAGCCAGATTGTTTCTCTTTTGCTATAAGTATAAGTCCTCATTTCTAGCATCTCCATAATCTTATGTTGTTGGGTTATAAGTCAGCACTCTAATAAAATTTTAACCAAAAAAATAAATTCTTATATTTAAAAATATGAAGCTTCATCATAAGGTAGACTGGAGCATTCACTAGGCTTCTTTGTATCTTGGATGCTCCCTACCTATCATTCTATAAAATTCATAAATAAGTCTCCCTATTTAAACTCTTCCCATTTGATTTTTAATAACAACTAATTCTTTGATAATCCTTGAAATCTTTAGAAACCTTATTATGACTTATTCGATGGTGTTCTTAAGAAACTTATATTTCTTAGAATGTAATTAACTATGAGGGGCCTCTATAAAACTAAAGAGCATGGCTTAAAATAAGCCTTGCTATACTTTATCTATGTAAAGTGGGGGAAAGATCTCTGGTATATATTAAGACCCATCTCTTAGGAGTCATTATTAGTTGATTAAGTCCATTGTAGGGTGACGCTTCTATCCTAAGATCTGTGTGGTGTCCTTATGACTCCAAATTAAAATACCACAATCATTCGGCTATGTGGCTATGGATTTAAATATAATAAGAAAAAATAATTTCAACGCGTTTGTATGATAATTCTCTATAGTTATTTAAACCTTAAAGAAAACTCTCAAGAACATTCTTGATTAAGGTAGTGATGAATAATTTTATGATTTATTCAATGTTTAAATTCAATAATTGATAATTTAGAATTTCAATTTGGATTGATTCAAACTAGAAAAGATTTCTTTTCAGGGTTCAAAGAAAGATAAATTTAAAGCACATAATACTGAGAAGCTCAAGAGTGCTCCAAACTATCATAAGATTAGGCTTTATTTGGTATTTAAAATATATTCATATTGCAAGTTGATCATTTTATTAGAAATTTGAGACTTATAATTCACTAACACAATAAATTTGAGACTGATTAGTAATAAGCCTAAGAGGTGAGGACTTATAAAGTAGCACATGAGAAAACTAACATACTCAAACCCTACACTAAAGTGAGGACTACTATAAAAAGTCACTTAAACCTAGTCTACTGAATTTCAATAAGATAATTTTTAACTTTATCTAAAGTTGAAATAGGCTTGACTCTAATGGACTCGCAATCCTTCTTAGAAGGCTACTCGCTAACCCACCTAATCACTTTAAAATTATGAAGTCTAGTCACATATGAATGCAAGATAGGTAAGGTTGTTATTATTTTGAAATATTTCTAAGCCTAGACTTAGCCACTAAATCGAAACTACATGCAAGTATGTCAAACAACTAACTAAGTGAATCGATTTATAATTTACTTTTTTTATTATTTAGACACTTTAATTTATTTTAAGGTTTTTTTTATTTAATTCTTGATAATTTTTATTTTAAGGTTATAAGTATGTAATTTATGCCTATTATGCATGTATTTAAGAAATAGTTAGAAGTTCAATTGGTTTCTAGAGGCATTCTTCCTCAAAAAAAAGTGATCATCCTCAATAGACAGATGCTCTCTCATGTGCAATGAATGAAGAGCAAAATCAAGCAGGTAGAAATGATGTGCTTTATGATTTTGTTTCCTAAATTATTTCTAGTTGATTGTATTAATTATGTCTAAGACTTAAAAAGTGTTTTGGTTATGAGTTATATTACTTTTATATTTTAATTGATTAGTTGTGTGGAAAGTTTACTTTAAAAAATTCAGGCTTTAACAAGCACAAAAAATCATAGAAAGAAATGATAAGAATCATTTATATAGTGATATTTGTGTACTAAACTGTAGATGTTTTGCTTAAATTATACAAAAATATGTTATTTGTAGTTATTTTGATATTGCAATAGAAAAATCATAAATAGAAAAGAGAAATGGAGAATTTTTGGGATAGTGCATAGGTGCTACAAAAACACTAAAATTGGTACAAAGATAGAGAATATGGTTCTTATGCACAAGAGTACCAACATCGTGGTGCCACAATAGGACTTAACAAAACACTAAAGATAGAAGAGACAGTGCCTAGATGCTATATTGGTGGCATTGTGGTGCTACTGTTGGAGTAATTTTTGGCATAAATAGAAATTCTGGCAGCGCAGTCCTGCACAACAGTACTACAGTGCTATTAATCTTCAAAATAAATGTTTAGAGAAATTATTCAACAATTAAAGCCCTAAGATAGCATGAAGAGCACCTATACACTGTATTCACAATACCATAATGCCAATGAGTTATCGAATCAAGTAAAAGGTAGAAGAGACAAGTTATGATGCTACATTGAGGCTCAGTAATACCACACAACACCATGACTTGACAATGCAATTTTAGATAGTTTTGGTAAGTAGTTTGCGTAGTTTTCTAAATATTTTTTGAGGAATTATGAGGGAGAACTACTGGACCTTTTAGGCTATGGAGAACGGAGAAAGAGTTTTTTTAGCAAGTGGAGTCATGTATGAGTGATAATTAGAGTAACACTCAAGTATGCAATTAGTGTAAACATGTATTTATGATTTGGGTTATGTTAGAAGTGTTGTTTATGTTGGTATGAGATCCAAAATAAAGAAATTGCTTTACAATTCCACAGAAAGAAGAATTAGAAGGATTACTTTTATTATTTCCTCTTTTTTTTTTTTTTTGAATTTATATGGTCCATATGTTGTATTTGAAAATGTTCTTCTTTTCCCCTAATATAAGTCATTAAAATCTTAAAGTGCTCTTGGGTTTCTATAATTCTGCATAGATTGTTTTGTACCAAGTCATGTTGTAGATTTCTATAAGTAATTATTCAAGCTTTAAAATAATTACATTATTTTACTTTTTCCTACACTTAATTTACTTGCAATTTGGCCAATTATAAAGTTAAAATAACTTGTGATCAAGAAATCTTGAAAGAACTTAGTGCAATCGATTCACTAAGTATACATAAGCATATGATATTTAGGATGTAGAATCTTAAAAAGAAAATATGGGTAATGTAATCACTAAAAATTTAATTTCACTATAACACTATAGCTAATTAAAGATAGTGATTTGGTTATGTTGATCTAGATATAAATGATATAACAGTAAAGTTCTTGATTGATAATGACTAGTATGGACAATCTAATATTTACTTAGTGCAATGTATCAACAAAGATTTACTTCAATTTGATAAAATAATTTTCAAATCAAGGCCAACATTAAATTTTTTGCAAATTTTTGAATTAGGACTTTTGATGATTAGCTCTTTTAAAATTTACTTTTTAAAACTATTGGATAAAAATTTGTATAGTATAAGATTTATAATTAACTAAAGTTTAAATCTTATAATATATCTGATAATATATTATTTGAATGCTTGTGTACATCATTTTAATGGTCAATAAACCTAGAAAAAAATAATAATCTCTAGTGCATAGCAAATTGAACAATACAATTACACATCAAATTAATAAAAAGGCTAGTGTGGTTGGGTACTATACATCATGGAAGAAAATAAAATTAAGCAATCAAGCTCTAACATGATACAACCCCACTTAGACTTATGACCGACGACTAAGCACATGGTCCTCTCACCTCATTTTCTAGTTCTTTTGGTTCTAAAAGGCTAAGGCTTCACCTCTAGGAGGTTTATCCTTATAATTCCTTTCATTTGTTCTTCTAGAGTCCCACAAGCCAAAACAAAATAACCTAGGATTATATAGAAATTACATTTATAAATTCAAAATAATAAACCCAAAACCTAAAAAAGAAGTTACTACACCTTATATTTTAAAGCTCAACATTCATGTATTCAAACATTCACCACAAAATGCTTAGCACTTTGAAATGCCAAACCACCTTTTCCTATTGGTCATGCTTAACAGGCTTTAAGCATTTAGCATTAACAATATAAGCAACACATGCCAAAATTTGTATTAGTTTAAGCATCATTACATTAACAATAGTGTACCCTTTAAGCATGATTACTTTCAAAAAAAATAGTATTAATCTAGTCCTAATAAAATTCTACAATCATTACAGGACTATCCCAACACAAACAATCATAGATTTAACCTAAGACAAACATTACATCATAGCAAAATATCACAACATTACATAATAATAACTCGAAAGAACAATCATCCCTAACCAAAATGTTTAAGAATTGTATCCTAACAAATAAGTCTAGTGTCTGCTAGGCTATATGCGTGTCCATTTAAGTTACACTTTATGTTTTAGTTTTCTAAGTTTTGACTAATGTTCAATTTAATCAAAAAGGGATTTCAATTTAAGTGATTAATGACTTGAAGTATTTATATTTGATTTTTTATTTAATTTATGTGTCAAATATTACAAAATTTCAAAAGATGAACCCAATAAATAAAATAAATATTATAATAAGAAGAATGAGAATGTTGTTCATAACACTTGCAAACTATCCTAAGTAGATTTCATAGCTTTTTTATAACAATTTAATTGATTTATTTTATGATTTTTATGAATTTTTAGTTATTTTATTTAAAAATTCAAGAAAAATATTAAAATAATTTCAAAACTTATTCAAAGTTTTCCTTGACTTGTAATAATAAAAGAAATTTCCCATAAAAATTTGGGAATTATTCCAACATTATTATTTTTTAAATGTATGTTTATTTAAATTTTAGCTTATTTTTTAATTTAATTCCAAACTTAATGAAAATCTTTCTAAAGATTATTAGCAACCTCTATAATCATCCATAAAATTGGAATTAATTGGATTTAATTTATAGTTTTTAGTTCAAATTTTTATGAATTGTTAAATTAATTTAAATTATTTAATTAAAATAATTCAAATATTATTTTATTAATGTTAATTTAATTTCATTAATTTCTATATTTTATTTACTTTTGTTAAAAAAAATTTCATATTTTTAGTATTTAGTTTGAATTTTTTTTTGAAAATTTAAAATTTATAGTGATTGATTATTGTTAATATTTATCTAATTTTTTGGATTACTTATATTTAATAATTTCTAATTAATAATCAAAAGGTATAAGGTATTTTTTCTGTTTGTTTAATAAACATTTGATTATTCTTTTTATTTTTTTAATTTCAGTTTTTTTTTTCTTTTTAGTTTGAGATTTGTTTTTTAGTGAAATATTGACAAAAATTTTTGAGAAAATTCCTAAGAGTTGGAAAGAACCTTAGAAACTTTCTGTGAAAGTTCCAAATTAATTAAATTTGTATATTAAGTTTAATTTCAATAATTTAATTTTTTGTATTTTCAAAATTAATTAAAATCTGTTCAATAAATTTTGGGTTTTTTTAATTTTAATATATTTTTTCTTAAAAGATGAATTCATAGAAGATTTATTCACAATTTTTAATTTATTTTGAATTATTATGATTTTTCAAAATTTTGGATGGATTTCATGTTTATCAATTTAATTTCTTATTAACAAGTTCAAATAAACTTCCCACATGGCACAATACTACTGGCTCTCGAAATAGGGTCCAATTCTAATGGCAGCCACTTGGAAAGATCAAAAAAAAGTTTGGATTCAAGACCATGGGTTAGGTTTCTAGATTGGATCCAGTATCCAAAACATAACATGAGAGTTGTCCACTTTGGGTGCATTTAAGACAATTGTTTATTTTCATATTGCACCAGTTATCATTTTGAAAATTATAGTGCTGGTGTATTTTGTGATACTTTGCAGTGAAAAATTGTATTTTTCAGTTTAATTGACAGAATGTGATGGTTGTTAAAAAGTTTTAATTTGACTTTATTAAAATATAAAAATTTTGTAATGCCCATTATAATTTTTTAGATAACAGATTCTTGTACATAGCTCCCTCAGTTTTAAAAAGATGCCTCAATCCCATAAGTGGAAACATGAAATCGCAGCTCTCGCACTTGAAAGGATCAATGAGGAAATGCAAATGATCTATCCGTTGGATTCAAACGTCCCTCTCATTCATTTCAGAAAATATGAACCTCACTAGAGTGGAAGTTTAATGAGGTTCTTGATTCGAACTGCTTTGTTAAGTTGAGAAAATCCTTCAGCCGCTGCCAATCACCTCCTTAATAGACCACCGTGAACCGTCGGGGTTGATCAAATTCAGTGGAAAAGAAGCTCGGGAAGAAAATGCAGGTTTCGTTCTCGCTCAGGGGAGCTTGGGGATGCTTCTCAGCTGAAGAATTTTCTGGGATTTTGAATGAAAACAGCCCTATCAAATTTTGCTTTCCCGTGCTGCCAATGGCTCAGTTGAGCCATGCAATGACTATAGAGCCCTCAAAATTGTTAAAGATGAGCGGCTTTGATGAATTTCATAATGCCCTCAAATGTAAAAGCTAATGGCAGTATAGGGAGAGTAGAGCCAGAAGAGTGTCTTCTGCTTCATTCTCAGTTTGCTTGGAGCTCAGAAGATTTTCTAAGCTTTAATAGTCTGAAGCATTTGGAATGGCAGGGATGAAGGAGAAGGTGAAGGTGGTGAAGGGCCACATGGGTGTGAAAGATTTTTAACCAGTAAGTCTTCTGTTCAAATCCTTAGACAAATATTGTGTGTGTAAATTTGTAATTAAATTCTCTCAAATATCTGACCACATGAGTTTCAGTTAGAGAAAAACATGTGCTCTGTTATGGTCATTAGACGATTCAGCTATCAAGTTTGTATTTAATTCAAGTGAGTTTCAAGGAACCATACAAGCTTATTGCAGAACTTAATTTAAGAAATAGTTGCTTGTATAAGCCAAATGAAGTTTAAGCTTCACAGGTTAATCCTTGTAGGGCTGCAAATGAACCAAGCATTCGACAAGCTACTCATGGCTCAACCTCGATGAGCTCATTTTCTGATCGTTTGATTAACTAATCAACGAGCTTGAACACTTTTAGAATTGATTGCAAATGAACAAGCTTTTGAACGTTCGTTCATTTATGTTCATGAACATTATCGCTTTAAAGCTCTCTCTAATAAGTTCGATTATGTCTCAATTACGGCTTGAACAATCTTGTTTAAATTATTTTTTTTAAGGCTTAATAAGCTTTAATTGATACAACTCTTGTATATTTCTTAACAAGCTGCTCGTGAACAAGCTGGTTTAAAACTTGATTAAAGCTCGTTTATTTTATTAAACAAGCTGCTCGTTAACAAGCTCGATAATATAATTTGAACCGCTTTATAAACAAACTGAATTGAGCTCGAGCTCAATAGTGATTAACAAGCTCAAGCTTGAACACCATTCTAGAAAGCTCGAATCAAGCTCAAACCGATATTAAACAAGTTCAAGCTTGAACATAAACACTGACACTCGGTTCATTTGCAACCTTAAATTTGTTCTAATGCATTTGAACCAATTCGCTTAGGTTAATTTTAGCTTGAATCTTTGGGAATATATATATATATATATATATATATTAAGGTAGTAAGTTATAAACCATTTAAGTCATTAATTTTTAATCATATGTATATTTAGATTTGATTTAGTTGATTAATTAAAGTCTTTGAGAAGATCTATTCAAGCTTATTGTTAAAAGTGTTTTGGGTTAAATTGAAACCAATTATATACTAAATGAGCGCAAATCAATTGAGGTTGAAATGGTCAAGCATTTAATTTCGATTGTTTAAACCATAATTGATTTCAAAAGTCATTAATTACTATTCAATTCAAATAACTCAATTAATTTTGGGTTTAATTTCCAACTTAGTTCAGTACCTTAAGCAATATTTAACCAAGCTAAATTAGAATTAAATTTAATCTAAATTTTGATTATAATTAATGTAATCTAACTATATCTTCATTAGTTTAATGATCATTTAAACTAAAATTATTTTCATTGAGACTGAGTTGTTTTGAATCAAGTTAGATTTTGATTTAATTTTTCTTGATTTTGACTTAGATAATTGACTAGATTAATTACTTAAGATAAATTTTTACATCATTTTAGAAATGAGGTCAACATATATACCACACTAGCATCATCCTCCTTATAATTAGTCATAAAATAAATCTTATAAAGATCATCTCCATCATCAACCTCTCATTAGTGGTCTCATGTAGAATGATCATTTTTTTCTAATATATGCTTATAGCATAATAAATTTTTAATGCTAATTATCCTATTAATATCGCCCTACTTCATTATATTATTATCTACTATATGAATCACACTAAATTTAATAATTAAAATATACTTATTTAATAAATTAAAAATCTAACTTTTATTCATAATCCTAAAGTCAAGCAATGTCAAAACCTAGCCCCCAATCATGTGATGATGAAAATATTAAAGTGAAGTATAATTTAAGATAATCTAACCAATCTAACCATAATATTGCTACTTTATTGATAACTCTTATATTTTTAGCTATAAGAAATATGCCATTTATATTGACATAGTGAAGAAGAAGAAGAACAAGAAGAAGCTGCCTTGCTGATGCCACCTCCACCCAACGCTCCTTAGCTTACATGAATTTTAAGATGGGTGCTTTAAGAGTTTAAAATTATATATATATATATATATATATATATATATATATATATATATATATATATATATATATATATATATATATATACATATATACATACATGCATACATACATACATACATGCATACTAAGTCTATATTACATGTTATAGGTGTATTAGTTTCATAGATAACTAGCAAACACTTATGAAGATTACATTGAGTGAATATAAGATCATAAATAAAAATAATCATAACTAATTGTACTATATGACTTGATCACATTATATGATTAAAATTAGTTCAAAAATAAAATTGTGAAAATATTTTATTAAGTGATCAAGCATTATAAAAATGTATCATCCCATCATAATGTGTATATATCATACTATATGTTCTAATCTTGATATAATTATAACATGAATAGTTTATTATACAAAGTGCATTGTAATACATGATCAACATTATTGTCTCATCTTAATTTAAATATTAGGTTACCTTAATTTGGTTAGTTCAAATTTTAAACTCTTCATACTATAAATATATATCATGCTATACATCTAATTTTCTTAATTAATCTAATTAATTTGTCTAATGAATAAGTTAACCTATTATAATTCATTGTAATTTGTCCATACTTAGCGATTGTGATCATACTATATGATTAATTAAAATGATAATTTTATAAAAGTTAGGATTATTTGCTTTCAACACTTGATATATATAAGTTATGTTTTAAAACTCTTAATGTGTGAGAGAGACTGCCTCAAAAAAATTTAATGCCACCAAACTTAGAGAGAGAGAGAGAGAGAGAGAGAGAGAGAGAGAGAGAGAGAGAGAGAGAGTTCTAAGAGAATTAAAGAGAAATGCATATATTGATTATCCACTTTTTTGTACACCTTAAACTCATGGTTCAAGATGTAATTGAAAGTTTCTTGTAATGATTTAATAGCTATTATTTTATATTTGCAAGAGAGATTATGGATCTCTTCAAATCATAGTGAAGACTTGGTGTGATTAGTTGGTAAAGTAAAGAAGATTTCTTAGAGAAGAAAAAGAGTATAGGTTTCATTATTAGTAGTTATGGAGAGAGGTTTCTCCATCTTGTAGTACTAAAAGGAGAAGCTATTGGAAGAGAGATATTTAAGGTGTGGATATAAGTCATTGTATCAAACCATGATGCATCAATTTGCATCTCATTTCTTTCTACACTTTTATTATCTTCCCACTTTGATTATTATTTTGAGTGTTTTATGATGATATGAAATATAAGGTGATCAAGTTGTTACTTTGTGATGTAAAATCTCAATCAAGCTATTTGATAAATAATTTAATACTGAGAAAGTTTTTCTATGAAAGAATGTTTCCATTTAATAAAAGATATGCATGATCCTTTTGCTTAATAGTGGTTAGTTAAGTAAAAATTAATTTTCTTAATGAAATTTTTTTATATTTTAAAACAATGCACATCCCTCATATTTTTCACTAGTGAGTTGGGTCTCGTGAGATTAAGACATTGATTGATTTAAGTTTGGAAGGGACCATCTATGACCTATTTGGTCCATTGTTAATCTTGCTTTACTTTGGTCAAAGTGGGTTTTTTTGAATCTAATTAGCTAATGGGCTAAGTCCATTAGATAAGTAAAACATTTTAAAAGAGGTATGTATCTAATTCTCCTATGTGTTAGGTTAATTTATGCCATAAGATTTAGATTTGCACGTTTAGTATTTAGGGTTTGACAATGAGTTTAACCTACATGGGGATGGGTTTAGTTGGTTGGGTTTGTAACCTAAGTTAAACAGTTCCTATATATATATATATATATATATATATATATATATATATATATATATATATATATATATATATATATATATATATATATATATATATATATATATATATTCATGGGAATAAGAAATGGTGAGGTCTTTGGTTTATAAATTAAATAAATTATTCATTTTAAAAACTCTTATGGCTAGTTTTGAGTTCAAAGGTTAGAATAACCTAATTAGTTTAGGTCTAATCAAACTACCCACCTAATTAGGTTAACTCTTCGACATGTTGGGTTATCGCTTAGAAAAAAATATCATTTAGGAAACTCTCTGTCATCGTTATTGAGATGGGTAAGAGTATGATCTTTATGAGGCATATTGATATATATTCAACTAGATTTTCCCTAACATTATATAATGGTTTATTTAGAACTGGGGTTTATGTCCTATGAACACAAGCCTTCATAGTTAATTACCCTTTTTATCGCAATAAGAGAGCACTCTCGATTAAGGTTGGAAACAAACTTATTTTCCTGATATAAATCAGTGTCTAGTGGCGTATGTGGTATGACATAGAAGACTGTCTAAGAGGAATAGAAGAATAATCTCGATCAAGATTTCATGATTCTGTCATCCTGGGACTACATTATTCTAGTCTACCAACATTAGAGGGCTAACTGTAATGTCTACAGAGTTTGATTAGCATCCATGGGTTACCTTGTCTTAAATATCTTGAGTAGACCAGAGATTTTAGTGTAGGGGTATTTCTATAGAGAACGTTTAGATTGGACTTACATCCATTGGAATGCCATGTTTAATTTTGACTGTTGTTCGCATGGTGAACAAATATATCAAACTTATATCCTTTTGGAATGCCATATATAAAGGTGTTCATATAGTGAATGAATAGATTGGAAATACATCCGTTTGGAATGCCATTATAGAATGTTCGCATGATGAACAAATAGATTTGGGCTTACATTCTTTGGAATGCCATATTTATAGTCTGATTGGGTTTACATCCCTTTGGGATGTCAGATAGATTGTTATGCTAACATTGCAAGCATGGATCGAATTTACATTAGTTAGAAAGCCATTAACGTGTTCGCATGATGAAGATATGGTTTAGACTTACATCCCTTTGGAATGTCAGTAGCGTTTGCGTGTCGAACATATAGACTGGACTTGCATCCCTATGGAATGCCAGATTTATATAGGTGTTCACATGGTGAAAGAATTATAAGGGTGTTCGTAATCGATGAAGATTGGGCTTACATACCTTTGGAATGCCAGATTTATATAAGGTTGTTCACATGGTGAATGAATTATAAGATATTCACATGATGAATATTAATCTAGGGATGATGCCTGTCAGGTTAAGTACACCTAGCGCTATAAAGGGGACCACCTTGGCACTAGAGATTATGAAGCTTGGCATTAATAGGATCGCACCTTAGAACTAAAAGTAAGGTGCTTAAGCACTATGAAGAGATTTATATTTAAGATCCTTAGAAGTCAGTGCTTCAGCACTGCCAAAAAATAACATCGCGATGCCATAGTTGCTATAAAGGACCAGTTGAGAGTAAGTTGGTAGATTGACCAGCACCTAAGCACTGATTATGTAACACCGTGGTTCCCATCAAAAGACCATTCAAAAAGGTTAATAAACATATTTAATATATAAGACAAACATTTGACCAGTGCTACGATGCTACATCAATATCTGACATGCTTTTCAGTTCTGATCGGTTACAGAATTAATAGTAATAAATGATCATAAGGGCTCTTTTTGACCGGCACAATAACCTCCTTGATCAGCTAACCGGTGCCTATGTGTGAGCATTGTGGCGCTGGTTTTTTATTCTAGAACTTAAGAGGTTAGAGCCTCGACGTTGGTAATGTAGCTCTGTGGCACTATTTCTACTCTGTAAATAGACCCCTGGGCTATGGATTTTTCATTCTAAAGACTTTTTTCTATGGGAATCTTTAGAGCTTCTTTCTCTCAACCTTTTCTCACACTAAGCAAGCTATCATGCAACTCAAAAGACTTGATCAAGAGGAGAGCTACTTCAAGCGATTTTAATAGGTTTGTTAGTGTGGAAGTGGAAAAGAGGTACCAATATGTCCTCATTTACAAATATCGCATTCCAGAGAGAAGTTTCCACAATCCGTGTGGGAGCATGGAGAGGGTCATTATCAAACATGGTTTTGAAAAGCTAGAATATGAAAGCAGCTCCTATGTCATTCTTGTGGTGCAAGAGTTCTTCGCCAATGCGAAGGAGCACCAAGATAATAGAGTTTTTATACAAAAAAAATTGGTAAGTTTTGATAGTACTGTTATTAATGCATATTATAGTTTACAAAATATAGTGTATAATCAATATCTTTCATAATATAATAATCACTCTGATTTTGATAAAGTTCTTAGTTTTCTCACTGGTATAAATGTCAATATTCAGTAGAAATGGCGAGAGGAAATAATCATTAACTTTCATGCTATTGGCCTAATGGTAGAGTCTAAGGCTTGGCACTATTTTATTTTAGCCAAATTAATGTCCACTGGTAATATTAGTGAGGTGACTAAGGATAGGCCGTTTTGAATTTTTCTATTCAAAAGGTCTTTATAATAGATATAAGAAAAATTATTTATAATTCCATTGGTAATATGCTTAAGGGTAGTACTATTATAAGATATGGTCATCCTTTCCTTATTTATGGTTTATGTATTGTGGTGGGTGCATTGGGGGAGCATTATGAAGAAGTTCTTATTCAAAAGACTCCTCTGAGGAAAAGGATAATTGGGGGAATTGGGTCAAGATTTGAGGCGGGAGAAAGTTCACGTGCCCCATGTGTCCCATAACCTCAATTCTAGTCCTACGAAATTTTAAACAAGTGACTCTATAAAATTAGAGGAGAAGTCTCGAATTTAAGGAAAAAGGTTAGTAAGAGCAGCCTAGGAAATAAGCCTTGGAAAATAAATTTGACCATCAAATGGATCAACAACATAAACAGTTTTCTTACATGGCTAAGTTTAACTGAGCATTAGTTCATATGTTTAAAAATAATAATTTTGCAAGTTTCTGTCTGGCTTCTTTTCCTATAGCACCTGACTATCCACCTTATGTGAGCACCCAGTCAAAGTTGAGAGAAGAAGAGAGGAGGAGGAAGACAACAACTACGATTATTAATTTTCTCCCCTTTTCCTTTATTTTGTATTTTCTTTTTTTGCAATTTATGTAATCATTTTGATTCTTTTAATAAAAATACATTTTTAATTCACATTTTTTTGTATTTCTACATTAATTATTGTTTGGTTGCTCCAAAATTTAAAATAATATAAATTTTAAGTCTTAAAAAATGTCATAAGGGCCACGGTGCCTCGGTGCTGGGAAAAAAGCATCGAGATGTTGTAACATATTGCACTCTGAGACTTAATAAAAATTATACAAATGAAACTTGAGCTTAAATTCAAAGAGGACATCACTATGACATTAGAAATAGAATTAAAACCCGAGAAGGCTACGTTGCAGTGCTTTAAGTTAGAAATTTTTGTTAATAACCTGAAAGGGTAGCACTGTGGAGCTCGATATGCAGTGGTGTGGCACTCAATATGTAGCACTGTGGTGCTCTAAGATATAAAATCCTTGGTGTCCAACCCGAGTGGGTCACGCTAAAGCATTCGGTGTTTAGCGTTGAGGCTCTAGGTAGACAAGACTTAGATTGGATCTAGCAAGGTCAGTATTCCAAGGGTTATAAACCATGAAATTAACTCACCGCTTTGACGCTTAAGGAACAGCATCACGATGCTATGACTAGACATATTGCTCTTACAAAACCAGAGAGGGTCACCACCTTGGCTCTAAGACATCAGTGCCTTGGCACTATTAGAGGCTTTCTTGAGATTCAAGGTTTCCAATAGCTTAGCACCTCGATGTTGAACCCATAATGTTGTGGTATTATGTCATCAATGTCTAAGATTTAATAATTTCTAGAGAAATTTAAAATTTTGATAGTATAACGCCTTTAATAGTGCTAGATTTTATGGTTTTTAGTGCACTCTTTCTCCTTATTCAAGATCCAAAATCAATAGAGGGAGGATTTTATTTTATACTAGAACCAAGTTCGTTAGTAGAATGGATTTCAGGTTGTAGCGACACTGATTAAAATAGGTGAAACCTGAGAGTTTAGCACTACGACGCTACAAATAAGGTACCAGTTCTAAGATCTTAGCACCAGGGTGCCAAATATTTGGAACCTCGGTGCTACATGATGAAATCTTAAGAGCTCAACACCTTGGCTTTGTGATGTAGGAACTCTATTTTTGAATTAGATTCTTGCAGAATTTCATAATTTTCTATGAAAATTAGGCGACATAAAATTTTAGCAATGGTTAGATATTTACTTATTTAGTGAAAAAACACTCTTCTCCTTTATTCTAGATCCAAGATCAATGGAAAGAGGGTTTTTCTTCTCACGTTGGAACCAAGTTTAATGATGGAGGTCTTCGAATTTCAAGATTCTAAAATTTTAGACTAGAGGGAATTCTTTTTTTCCTTGTATATAAGATCAACAGAGATAATTTTTTTTATTTCTCACCAGATCCTAGATCGATGGTGTAAATCTCTTAAATTTGGTTTTTAGAGAAAAATTATATAAGGAAAATATTTCTAAAAATTTTTACTTGAAGTTAATGAAAGTAGGCTTTGATCTTGTATCATGCATGAGAAGAATGCTCTCATGTAGCAGCGAAAAGCATACTATTTAAGAGATCGAGAGCAAGAATAGAGCATGTGGGATAGAAGGAGAGTAGAAAAAAGGAAGAAGAAGAAGAGTAGGGCAAATCTCCCCTTTTTATAGAGGATTTTCTTTCATTGGGGGAGATTTTCCTCTCTATAACCATTTCCCCCGCTCCCCCCTGTGTGGATATTGCTGCTTGGGTTGGAATGATAGTTTTCTTGATTTTAATACTACAAAGATCTAGGAACTAGGATAATAGTGTCGCCATATTATTTGCAATACAGAGGAAGTTTGAAATATAGTCGGCAATAGTGCCTGAGTGTGTTTGTGCCAGTGCCTCTCAAGTTGAGATGTTCAATTTATTTCATTTTGAAGATGCTAACATTAGAACATCTAACATTGAAAGCAATGTTCATTTGTTCATAAATTAAACCTCATGTACTCATGATGCAAAGGTTCAAGGTTCATATCTTTAACTCCTAGAATGCATTTGATCCCAGGTTTGGATTCTATTATTTGAAGCTCCTCATCTTAGGATAGCCAAATGAGTTCTTAAGTGTAGTAGACTTTATAAGGTCGTCATGATTAACTTAATTGAGTAGGGTAAACAATGCTTCAAAGGATGCAATTTAGTTCCAAAATTGGATTTTGGTTCCAATGAATTCATCATCTAATTTATGTTAACTAAATTTTTTTTATAAAAGATATATTTATTTACGGGTAGTTCAAGTTATTAACCCATGAACTAAGTCAATTAAGAATATACGAGTCCTTAGGTTAGGTCTCACTTTATAAGTTTGATATTGTACATAACTCAATTTGAAATGGATCCATTTGAGTCAATAAGACATCAAAGGTTATGGAGCCTAGGATTACTTGAGCTCATCTTAAAGAA